>OZ022594.1:3645184-3682185 GCA_963669155.1 Arbacia lixula | reverse complement strand
TCTTATAGGTACATTGCAACTTGTCCACTCATTATGTTATCTGATTTCTATGCATGTATGACGTAGGCCTATTCCCGCGCGCATAAGGAACGATAGACCAATGGTTATCAAATCAGTACAGTGTACGTCGATCGATCGGTACAGGCCCTACGTGTTAACTGTATCAAATGCCTTAGAGTATTCCTAGAATATTCCAATTAAGTGCATATGGTTACCCAGGGCATTAGAAACTTTATTGATGAAGTGCAATATAACATGGGTGGTAGTATGTTTCTCACGGAAGCCAAATTGAAAGATGGAAAAAATTTTACTTGTATTGAAAAACTTAACACTTCTCAAGTAAATAAGTTTTTCAAGAATTTTAGAGAACCCTGTTAAGAGAGAGATGGGCCGATAGTTTGTCAAGAGCTTGCATGGGGTCGCCCTTCTTAAAAATTGGGACAACCTTTGCAACTTTCATATTCCTGGGTACAATGCCATTTGTTAGTGACAAATTAAAAATGTGCACTAATGGCTTTACAATTCCTGGTGCTACACTTTTAATTAGACTGTTGGAGATATATTATCGCATCCAGGGCTTTTCCCAATCTTCAAAGAATTTATCAAACTAAGTACCTCTCCTTCATTTGTTGGCATCATAAACAAACTCTGCTCATTAGGGTGCCTTAAGAAATCACGAAATGATTTATCACAATTAGGTATGCCCTCCGATAGTTTCGGACCAATATATTGAAGTTTTCTACAATAGATTTCTTATCTACTAATTCTCCATCAATTTCCATAGATCTAATGCTTGATGCTATGCTCTTGCTCTTGAAAATTTGTTTTATTACTTTCCATATCCTTTTATGTCTTTAAATGTTTTCTGAAACTGAGTTGAGTAATGATTTTTCTTTGAAACACGTAAGGTTGTATAGTGGGGGTGTTCCGATACCTCGTATAGTTTTTATGTGACTGTTCTTTTGTATTTGTAATATAACTTATTTTTCCTATTTATTGATTTCAACAACGATTTTGTAATCCATGGCATTATAGGGATTTTCTTGCGATTTCCTCTATTCCTTTTACATAAAGGTATTTTCAAATCATACAATACGAATTTGCTAAAGAAGTTATCAAAAGAGCTATCAGCATTTTGATCAAGTAGAACATCACTCCAGTCAGTTGCGATTAGCGCCTCCTTAAGCCTTGCAATATTCTCTGAGTTACTCATACGGATATGATTATTTTGAGTATAGTGAGAGATTGTTTGCTAAGTGGCACTTTGGTATATACAGGGAAATGGTCAGACAGATCAGAAATTATGGTGCCAGCAACCGGAAAAAATATTGTTAATGAGAGTATAAGAGTGATCAGTTAATTACTCTTGTAGGTTTAGTAATGAGAGGTATCAAGGATCGAGAAGGACACACACATGTTCAAAATTCATCAACAGAGCTATTTCCATCACAAGAGAACAAGTTCAGATTATAATCATCCATGAGAAATATTGTCTTGTTATTAAGTAATGGATTTGACAGTATATCATGTACTTCATCTATAACGAGATTTGTATTACTCTGCGTTGGTCTATTAACAACTCCTGGTGCATTTGTTTCTGTATGTTTTTATCATGTACAGTACTGGTATAGCGAGCAATCGTAAAGTTAGAGCGAGGAAAAAGTGTGGGTCCCGACCCCCTCGTTATAACGGGGTTTCGCTGTATAATGCACGATACGGCGTGAGTGACCACTGTCCACCATTCTTTGTCCACCCATCATAACAACCCCGAGCGAGCTGACCTGGCTGCACTACTCTGGCCCCTCGACGAGCCAGACCAAACCGGTTCTCAAGTAAGCTCTCTCCCTTGAGATCAATTAAAATCGTCGCCACAAACACCCCGTCATAAACACCGTGTCACCACGCTAACTCACCGTTCAGTCCGAAGAGTAGAACTAGAAGGGGGTGTGTCCTATCGTCAGTCGTGACGTAACAATAGGATTTTCCGATTCATTGAACAATTTCTTTACTGGGTGACATAATTGCTGGTGATTGAGCCCAGCGGAACCGTTGCCAATTTAATACTTGCAATGACCGGACATAATCATAATATAAGTATAGACACAATGTTACACTTTTCCACTCATATTATAAGAGGTAGGGTCCCAAGAATTTTCCTTTTCATATAAGAACATGCAAAATTAGACGTGTGTATTTTTCATTGGGAGAACGATGACTATATTTTGCTCACAGTGCAGTCGATCAATAAGGGATTAGGTCATACGCTAGGAAACGTGTACACATGTATGGGTTGAGCTTATCACTATGTTTGGGGAATTGGATTACCATTTGCACCATAGCCAATGGAATACAGACTGGTAATGCTCCCTTATCTTGATCTTGCCATAAAAATTATCGAAAAGGAGTCAATCACAAAGAAGAAGACCTACATAGATAAGTATCCCCCCCCCCCCCCCCCACCCACCCCATCCTGCAGGCCCAGTGGAAAAATGTTAAGTGTACTCCAGAGATACTCAAATGAAATGACATGTTTATAACTATTTCTGAGTGGACGTAACCCTAACCCTAGATCTCATCTGTAGACCTTTAGATGCGTCTCTGGATAGGCTCTGCATTCTGTATCTCTTCTCCACACATTGATCATTGTCTCCTTTCCCCTCTTTCTCTCTCCCACCCTCTCGATTTCCAAAGATCGCTGGATAGTGCACCTATACCCCTATCTCTCTCTCTCTCTCTCTCTCTCTCTCTCGGCTTGTTGCAGCTCTTTCGAAAACACACCCTCCCTCTTTCTCTCGCATTCTCTCACTCATTTGAATCAGGTATTCTGTGTAAGTTTTACTTCTTAAAAAAACGAAAAAAAAATGTAGACCTAAGCCGAAGTCTGTATGTAAACAGGCCTGTTTCTATTTTGGCCAAAGTAATTCAATAAAAATGAGATAGAGAGAGCTCGAGCTCGATCGGGAGATATCGAGAGAGATCGAGAGAGAGAGAGGGGAGATAAAAACATTAAAAACGTGTACGAAAAAAAGTTTTCAACATTAATGTACATGTAATTACAAATTCATCTTGTATATTTGCGTAAATATTACATGAAAAACGCCATGAAACGTAATGCCAAAACTTGAACTCGACACTACTGAGCTTGGTAAAGCATAAAGATCCATTTGAGTGGTTGTGCACCAGTCTTATTGACACAAGGTATGGTGGGATTCGAAAATGATGCAAGCCAGCTGGACCGGAGATATCCGGATACGTAAGCTCCTGTCATTGGATAGCGCGCCGCCCATGCAAGCTCTCTTTACAACGTTGCCAGAACTGGCATAATTATGCTTTCTGGCATAATTTGGACCCTTTCAGCATAATTCATTATGCCGGCATAATTTTGGCATAATTCAGCTTTTTTAAGCAAATAATCTGGAATAATACGAGCTTCTTTAGCATAATTTTGATAGAAAAATATATCATTTTTTTACATTTTGTTTTACATTTTTCACATTTCTACTAATTAATAAACGACGCCAGCACCGACAGAAGTGCGGGAAATCGTCCAACATGCACACGGCGGTTATATCATGGAGTTGGGATTGTATGTATGTTTTTTTCCGTGCAACTCAGCCGAGTACATCGTACCTAGCTAGGGTCGGTGTGTACTGTGCGGCCACTGCGTGCGGCGCGCGGGTGGCTGTACTGCATAGAGTTATGGTCCAAAGTTCCAAACTTTGAGGCTGATTGATCTACATGTGGTAAATAATGAACACAAATCATGAACAATGTTCTTAAATGCTCTGCACTAAATGTATAACATTATGTTATGCAATGCCTATAATGTATATAACAACCAAAGAAAACTCAGGATATATTCTCATATGGGCCTTGTTTTTAAATGTGTGACATATTTTATGCAATTCCTATTCGGAAGAAAAGGAATATTAAGACCAAAAAAAAAAAAAAACTCAGGATGTGTTCTCAGATGGGCCTTGTTTTGTAATTTATGTTTTGTAATAAAGCACATTCCTTACTTGACTTTTATACCAAAATCATTATGTTCGTTATCTTAAATGTTGTTAATTTGTTTAAGAAATATTATATGCAGTGCCTTAGAAAGAAGTTGTATATATAAATAAGAAAAGACAACTCAGGATTGTGTTCTCAGTTGGGCCTTGTTTTATGTTCGATGTTTTGTACTTGTTTTTGATAACAAAATCACTATGCTACTGATTGGTATACCTGTAATTTATAGCAGTACATCATTGATCGATACATTCTTCAACGCTCTTTACTGAAAAGACACATATGCGATAACTTCTTTATTTAATTTCCTTACATCGTACAGTATGCAATGCTTTAGGAAGAAGCTGTACAATAACCCGAAACAACTCTGGTTGCGTTCAGATGGGCCTTGTTTTATATTAGCTGTTTGTCATAAAATAAATGCCTTGATTTGGGCCAGAATCCTTGCCTTTTATGCCAAATTCATTATGTTACTGATTGATCTATGCATGTGCTAAATAATGAACATAAATCGTGAACCAGTATGTTTTGTGAAAAAAAGACAAAACAAAACTTGCCTTTTATTAGTGGTGTGGGTAAGGTGAAATTTGATTGTGCACTTCTGTCTACAAGCACCAAATTTGGCACAAATGCACAAAATCATACTTGAAACAATATTAGATCATCTCAAAGAGCATCTCAAAATATTTTAAGGGTTGCGTGGGGGGCAGCCCTCAAAGTGCCACAGGGGCCCTAATATGCTATTTTTATTCTTTTCGAAAACGCATGGCCGGACTTGAAAATAAATTATTGGTAATCAACCTCAGGTAATAAGGACCTTGCCTCGTTAAAGTGTGGGGGTGGTATTACAGAAGTTATCCTAAGTTTTCTCCTAAATCCTCTCTTACGCGCGTTCTGGAATACCAATCCTCCTAACTTTATGATTTGCATAAATTTGCATAAAGATAGGAGAAAACTTAGGAGAAATCTTAGGAGCGGAGTTAGGAGAAAAGTTAAGATCGTTCTGGAATAGCACTTTAGGAGAATCCTAGACTTAGGATAAGATTTCTCCTAAGTTATCGTTCTGTAATAATAATCTCAATAATAGATAACTGGATGGGAATCATCCTTAGGTAACAGGGAACCAAGTTGTTAAACTTCGGGTACACAAGTGGCAAGGGGCCGGGGGGGGGGGGGGCTATCCTCCAAAACGCCCCCAGGGGGACATTTCATCAACATTTTTCGTCTGAAAAGTTGTCTTTCTTCGACAGTTAGTAACAGTCAGAGGCTAGTGCCTCTTAGCCAATCAAAGCCGAAGATTTCACTGAAATTGTCAACACTGCCTATTTAGTCAGTGCTGACAACTTTCATGAAATGCCCTCCAGCAATGTCCAGAAGGAAACTCTCTCTTATTTTCTAAAAAAAAAAAGTTTTACTCAAGAATAAATAACTGTACTTTAGCCACTTGATAGGAATCATCCTTAGGGAATAGGGACCTTAGCTTGTTAAAATAGGGGTACACAAATGGCAAGGGGCCGGGAGGGGATACCCCCCCCCCCCCCCCCCCCCCCTCCTAATGCCTCCAGGGGGCAACTTTTTTCTGAAGAATAAACTGATTGGCTTTAAACCAATCCTGAGTTAAAATGGTTGACTGTGTGCGTGCGTGTGTGTGTATTGTGTGTGTATTGTGTGTGTGTGCGTGTGTGTGTGTATGTGTGTGTGCGTGTGTGTGTGTGTGTGTGCGTGTGTGTGTGTATGTATGTGTGTGTGCGTGTGTGTGTGTGTATGTATGTGTGTGTGCGTGTGTGTGTGTGTGTGTGTGTGTGTGCGTGTGTGTATGTGTGTGCGTGTGTGTGTGCGTATGTGTGTGTGTGCGTGTGCGTGTACGTGTGCGTGCGTGCGCGTGTGCGTGCATGCACAGACGTACGTGCGCGCGCGCGTGTTACGTAACATGAGAGTCCAAAAGGGTTCGGCATAATTTTTGGCCATTTAGCATAATTTCGCTGCTCCCCTGGCATAATTCAATTTTTTTCACTGGTCACACTGTCTCTTTATCGCTGAGATTGTGCACACTGGCTGAATGGGACACATGTACGATACTGTGCGAGAGCTTGAAGAATCATAATTAATGAAGTGATTGGGAGAGGTTTAATTAAGTTGAATCTACAGAGAATTTATCAACCGATATCGTGAGAACAGCAGAAGACAACCATGTTGCCGTCTTTGGGAGAGTTTGTGGGCTGTTTATTCGGTTTACTGTGTATATTTTCGTCAGATAACAGCAGAACATGGACGGAAGCAGGTGAGTAAAAACGAAAGTAAGACAAGAATAAAAAGATGATAACCGGCATGACCGGCCTGCTGTATGTACATGTATGTTGGGGATTGAACACTTCTCGTTATGTTATGATTTTGTGAATTTAACAAAGTGATTTTAACGATATTAAACTATTAATAGTATCGTTGAATTACTATTTTGTTTGAGTCTGCCCCTTTAAGTTCTTGCAACTGGATGTGTGTGCTACAGTACAGGCATGACCGGTTTGGTGATAAAAAATATGCTGGACCAAATTATGACTATGAGAATGGAAGGTGATGCTTGCATCATGTTAGTTGCTGTCGATAACATAACATTAACAAGTTGGAACTTAGAGGTGTAGCAAATTACCGGTCTAGTTATCATCTCTATGCACATCTTTTGGTGGACCACTAGGCCTCTTGACCTTGCCGAAGAGTAACTAGAGGCGAGGAAGAACATTAATTTGAGCATAATCTAACAGCATATTTGTAAAACGATCTGAGCAGAATTCGAGATACAAATTTGTGACTCTCTGTCACTCTGACTGAGCTCAAGGCCACGATTAAAAGACTCGACACTCAAGACAAGGAAATTGTGATTGATGAATTGATCCATTTCAGATCCTGGGGCATGACATAAATTGTGTCTGACAAATTTTAAAGGGAATATACTGTACTGGGAAGACAAAAAGGCCTTCAAAAGGTGATTGTGAGCAATGTTCTTGCCAATGGTCTTAAATTCATGTATTGTCCATTTTAGAAACTTGCTGAAAGTTATATGCCCTCATATGATCCACATTTGGAGTGATTTAATCACAAATCATCAAATTGTTCGGGCCGAACATTTCTAGGATTTGTGATTAAATCACTAATTATTCCAAATGTGGATCTCATGAGGGCATATAACTTCCAGCAAGTTTCTAAAATGGACAATACATGAATTTAAGACCATTGGCAAGAAGATTTCTCACAATCACCTTTTGAAGGCCTTTTTGTCTTCCCAGTGCAGTATACTCCCTTTAAAGATAACTTATTCTGTTCGTCCTAGTGAAAAAGGTCTGTGCCCCCCTCTGCTCAGTAATAAAATTGATGCCAGGGGTCTTGCTGTGCTCTTGCCTTGCCCTTGATTTTGCCTTGATCAAACCGCAACTAGCTAGAATCCAATTGACGAACTGGGAAATCAATGTTAGTTGAAGATAACTTAAGCATGTTTGATTGATGGATTGTTTTGTTATTACTACGTATTGTCATCGTTGTCAAGAGTTTACCAGCATATTTAACACAAAATTTCAAACTTTTCTTTATCCCCTTATGCAGTGAAAATGGACTATGAATATGTCACGTGTGGATCAACAGTAAAACTCATCAACCAGAAATATAACTCCAGATTACATTCACATGACATACACTACGGTTCAGGAAGTGGCCAACAGGTGAGAGTAGTTCTGTTTCACTTTACCAGACAAAACACAGCTGTATGTGATTAAATATTGTCCATTGGTCCTGCCCTTTAGATTAAGCTGTAATGCATAATGCACATTATCTACAATGTACTTTAAGTGTAAAGAAGTTAAAAAAACATTAATTGTTAGTACTTGGTAGACTTCCTTGTGCGACAGTCACCCAAAGTGAAAGAAGGAAGCAGTGTGGGTTGGATAGAATGATAAACTTCAAAAGGGTTTGTGTTCAAGCTGTAATAGATTGAATAGATGGCTGCCCTAAAAGGAAGTTCCTTCAATGTATATTTCATTGTTTTGTTAAGATCAAAAGGTGTTTTTTAATTTAGTGTTTTGTTTGCCCTTTTTTTAGAAGATGATCATCAGAAAAATTTGAATATTGCAAATTTGCTGAAAAGATTTGATGCTTTAGAGAATGTCTATGTGTCTGTTTGAAGTTACCACTCTTCCCAACTATTCCCCTGTGAAGAATAAGAATGAATGTTTATTTTATCATAAAGTACATGTAAGACTCATTTAACTCCATTTTTTGTATCAAATATTTAAAAAAAATCACATTCTAAAGTACATTGCCACATTTTCTCCAAAAAAGTTCAGAATTTGCTGATGACTTTCATCAAATGTCCAGCACTTGTGTTTTTGTCTAGTCCTTGTATCCAGTATCCAGTATACCCAGGGGCCAGTAGTATAAATGGGTGCCTGGTAGGAGGAAGGCAATTATGTGCATTACCTTGACCCCGTGTCGATGTCCTGCAGCAGGCAAGGAATATACGCAGTCGTAGTGGAGATTTGCAAATACAGGTATAAATGCATGAATATTTTTCTATCTAGCGACCAGGGCTTAAATTGAAACATCCATCCTGACTCCTGACTGTGAAATGGGACTGACCCTCTCTAATTAAACTAAAAGAAAGGAGAAACTAAGACCAGGACTTAGGAGGGATGAGGAGGAACAAAACAAAGAGAAAGAGGAGATTGATGAATTTGCTTCGTAATCTTCATTGCATACAGATTCAGTAAAATGTTTAATATCCCTTGACATTGCAGTCTGTGACAGCTATGGATTCAACAACAGACAAGAACAGCTATTGGCAGATCAAAGGCAAAATGGACAAAAATTGTGTCAGAGGGTAAGTACCTATTGTGCAATCAGTTCATTTTCTGGAAGAAACTTTTGAGCGAGTCATTCTGAGTTTGTTGCACAATTGTCTTTGTCCTTTATATGTGGTACATGTATGTGAGTCCTGTCTCGTTGGCATATCACTTAATCCTCCCTGTAAGGTTCTGACATGTGTGGGTTTTTTTCATGACATGATTTTGAAGTCTGGCTCAGGCTATTCTTATTCTATAATTGTGCATGATCAAGAGACCTGTTTGATATTATTTTATGAACCCTAGCATTAAATCATATACTTACTCCTTCCTTTCACAAATTTTGCTCCTGTAATGAAGAAAAGTTTATATTTTTAAAGAGTTAATCTGCTGTTATGTCAGGTAAACTTAGAGTTAGCTTTGTGGCTTTTGTCAAAAAGAAAAGACCAAGCATGAATGTTAGTGAACCATCAGTTGCTATGGAAGTGTCCAGGGCTGTCATTCCTGCTATCATCATGCCATGCACTCTGTCTCCTTCCCTCATCTCTCTCTTCCTCTCGCATGCTCACAAAGCAATGTCCAGGCTGCTCTACCTAGCCCCAGCTTCCAGGCTCTTGATATTTCTGATTAATCCAAACTGTAAAATAGAGTCTAGAGCTCTCAGACTAATTCATATCACTTTCCTCTGTCTGTCCTGAGCTGGAGAAGAAATTCAGAATAATTAGTCTAGTGCAGCCAGACCCCTTTATTGAATAGTTTGGATTATAAATGCCCAACAGCCTGGAAGCCAGGCTATGATCTAGCTACATGTAGTAAGTGTACTTTAGATGTTTACCTAGAGGCGGATCCCAAGGACATAACGCAGCTAACATTAGCTCTGTATTGTTAAGTGTATATTGATTTGCCACTCTCTGCACATGCAGCAACATGTGCATATGTAAGTTCTGTTTGCCAATTTCTCATTGAGAAAGGAAATCTTTGTTCCGGTTTCTGGAATTCAAACCCTGGGTGAGATTAAAGCAAGGACGTCTGTCTTATTGTTCACAGCAGTTGGCAACGCTGATGCTTTCTTTCAGAGCAGGCTTGATCAACCATCTCAAAACAGAATCTTCAAAACATCATTCACTTTGTACACATTTATTTGGCAAAGCTTGCTAATAGAAATGTACCCCTCAGTACCACCCATGCATGAAATATGAAATAATAAATTGATTTTTCTTAGCGTGGTACTGAGAGGGTTGATATGCTGTTAAGTCTTTCTGGTCATGTGCATGTTGTTTACTTACATTGGTTTTCTGTTACCCGAGTTGTTCTTTCTCAGTGCCGTTTGATTAGGGTATCTTGTTGTCCGAAACACAACCCAGCCCCTGCAGGCCTGCACTGCCAGGGCTTCATGGCCTATTGATCAGCTGCAGCTGCCTCAATCACAGGCCATGGTAGTTTGGGGTGTTTGATTTATAACCTAACTGTAACCAGGGGAAAAAAGAGAGTTTATTCTGAGGGAGTTATTCTAATGTCATGAAGCGGACATCTTAAACTAATGTGATTTTCACCTATAAGAGTAGCCATGAAGCACATCTGGGCCCTGAAGTATGATTGATCAGCTAGACTTGGATTGATACAAATCTTAACCCTGTACATTAGAGATAGGGGATTGGGGGGGATCGATTCAGTTTAATCACAACTCTTTAAAGACAGAACCCTGGACTGCCATATTAACACTAGTTAATTAGATGTAATGCGCATGTACACTGTGCATGTACATATATGCTGTAGGATGGCTGTCACATGACTGAGAGAGAAAATGTTTTCTCAGATGTCACATCTCCCTGATCAGGAAAATACCTGTAGATTACAAGATCAGATTCAGGCTCTGAACACCTCTGATGATTACTCTTGTAATTTTGTGAGAATATTGTTCGATGGGATAGAAGTTATTGTAATTTGTTTTCATACTTAAAATATCCCTGTGACCCCAGAGAGATACCCATGCAGTGTAGTTTTGAGGAAGTGTGATATGTACATACTGTATTTGTACATATGATTTAGGCATATTTTTTTATCAGGGATATAAAAGCACCTAGAGATTACTGCTAAAGAAAATATCTCCCCTAGATACCTGTAGCTGGGCTGACCATCACAAAGAGCCTTTAGAGGGCATTGTGTCCATCCACAAGCTGGAGTCTTTGTGCTCATGGCATGGGCTCAGACCACTCAAGGCCATGCATAATAATAGCTGTTCTTACAGGAGCTGCCATGGCTGGCTAGAGCTAGCCTCAGCCCCTAAGCTTTGGGAGGTTTATATCTGCAATGCCCTGGATGCCTGGGATCTTTTCACTGATTGTGATGTCAGGTCACATGATTTCAAAGAAGCTCCAGCAAAGAATGAATGACATTGTGTTTTGTGTCCCTCATCCTGCAGAGAACCAATCAAGTGTGGCAGCACCATCCGTCTGCAGCATGTGGCTACAAAACGTAACCTGCACAGTCACCACTTTGCCTCGCCGCTCTCCAACAACCAAGAAGTCAGCTGCTTTGGGGAGGAGGGAGGAGGAGATGACGGTAAGCTTTCTTTCATTACAATCCCCTAGATACAGCGTTGCTCTCTGTCATTTGTGTGCATTACTATAATGGGTGGTTCTGTTAATGCTAAGCAGCCATGTTGGGTACTGGCAGTGAATTGATCTACCTATTACTACAATTCAATTTACTAATAGTTCATTAGAAGTCCGTTCATACAAGTACATGAATGGGAGTTAGTAACTGAATTGATCATGTGGACGATAAATGGTTGGCGTACAATTCATACATAGATTATAAATACATAAACTATCAGTTTGACAAAAGTGAATATATTGCATAATTGGGTTTTTGAATAAATATAATAATAATTTACTTAATTAAATGAGTGTTAATTCCTGCTAGATACACGTCACTACAACTGAGTTGAAAGGAACTTACAGTAGTTGGTAATGATCTCATGATACACATGTATCTTGCGCCGGTTACTTTGTAAATATTTTGAACGGAGAGTGGGTTATTGTTTGTAAGAGAGCTGGACTGCCAACTCAAAATCATAATGCTGCTGGTGGAGTGGAACTTGTGCTGGCAAAGATGAAATGATCCTTGCCATATCAGCATGATATTCAAAGTAAATTTGTCTTCTCTTTCCCTGTCTACAGGAGACCATTGGGCAGTGACGTGTTCAACGACGGCCTGGAAGCGAGATGAGCCTGTCAGATTCAAGCACGTCGTCACAGAAAAGTAAGTATGTGGGCCATTGCCAAATGAGGCCCTGTATCTCACATCTTCAGCATTTGAAGTCTGTGTGTCCCATTGGGTTGGACATTGCCATCTCTATACTGACCGGTCCTTAGGCTCTCCTGTGTGTGTCCCATTGGATTGGACATTGCTATCTCCATACTGACCGGTCACTGGGCTCTCCTGTCTGTATGTCCCATTGGGTTGGACATTGCTATCTCCATACTGACTGGTCACTAGGCTCTCCTGTGTGTGTCCCATTGGGTTGGACATTGCTGTCTCCATACTGACCGGTCACTAGGCTCTCCTGTGTGTGTCCCATTGGGTTGGACACTGCTATCTCCATACTGACCAGTCCTTAGGCTCTCCTGTGTGTGGGATCCATGTGGACCATTGATATCAGGCCCCCGTTGCATAAAACTTACCATCAGTGGTAACTCTGTCGCCAATAAAAACTATCATGGTAACACAGATCGTAAGCCAATAAAATTCAAGGTTGCCACAGAAGTTGCCATTGGTAGCAAAGTTACCATCAATGGCCCAGATGTGTTGGCATCTTGTATGGTTTACCTCCATGTGGGTCTCCCACAAGGTCTTTTCTTGTGACTGTATGTCTCCAAGAATTCAAGAATACTTGATGTGGACAGATCAGTTGTAATTCTGTATCACAAAGAAGTTGACCTTAGCTAGATAGTGATTGCTATGTAATTATTTGGGAAAATTGCTATGATGTATCTTTCAAAAGAATATATAATAAAGCTTTAGTGGCATGACTTTTTCATTTACATCATGTACATGTACAAGTTACAAAAAAATTATATTGTAGCAATTGTACAGAGTAAGATAACAATTCAATTGTAACATATAACATGTAGAAATAAGAAAATTTAATATGACATCCATATGTATCAGTAAATTTTGACTTATATGATCAACTAAAAAAAACCATATAATTACATAATTCAAGTACAGACAGTGTACAATTAATTTGAAGTACAAATGAAATAAGGAAAAGCACTGCTGTGGAATGAAGTGGATTTATTGAGAGCAACATATTTTGGGACTGAAAATTAATCTTTTGCCCATGATCTGCCCCTCCCCTTCTCCACACACAGCTACCTGAGCATGTCTGGGCAGACGTACGGCCGGCCAATCCATGGGCAGAAGGAGGTGTGTGGTATGACAGGCATCAGCCAGGCAAACCAGTGGAGGGCTGTAGAGGGCATCTATGTCAAACCAACAGAGGCAAACTCCTACAGCTAATGACATCTATGTCAAACCAACAGAGGCAAACTCCTACAGCTAATGGCTACTATGTCAAACCAACAGAGGCAAACTCCTACAGCTAATGGCTACCCTAGCACCCTCAGCATCAAGAACAGAACTCTTCTGGTCCCGTGTTTGTTGTCCAGCGCTGTCCAGGTGGAGGTTTTATTTCTTTTAGAAAGTACCTACATCAAATCCACCATGGAGCAAGAAAGAGTTGGGAGAACTTTATTATCTGCTTTCCCTGCAATGTTGGATTGGTCATTACATTTCTTTTATTGTATCTATGTGAAACCCACAAGTTCCTTAAGAAATAGGCAGTCTTGGGAGACTTTTCCCAGTCTAACACACATCACGACAGTGCTTATTGTCCGTTCTCCTTGCATTGATGGGTTGGACATTTGGTCATTTCCTGTATGCAACCTGCGTCAAGCCCTCTGAGGCAAACTTACTAATATTCACCCCTTCAACAAGAAGCCAGGACAAGTCTCTCAAGCAGCAGGCAGTCTTGGGAGAACTCTTCTTTATATCACATGAAGCATTTTTTGTCCATTTGCCCTGCGCTGTCCAGTTAGACTTTTCCATTGCTATCTGTCATGCTGTCTGGTATGTGACATCCACCTGTGTAAGGCCAGGCATGCTACTTCCCCCAACACAATTAATACCTTGTTGTTTGTGGACACTGACAGTAATCTTGTATGTAGGTCCTATCCTTTGAGGCCCGTATTCTGAACAGGTTCAATGCTAACAATGTACTAAACCTGGACTAACTTTACTGGATGCCAAATAAAACCACGTAGACCATTATTGTTTATTCGATATAACTGATTTTGTCCTCAGAATCACTATGGTAATAATGGTTTATTTAGTTTGTCCACATAATGATTACAAAGAATAATTGAAAAACACTCACTGATGTGATTCTGTGATGAAAAATCAATGATTTTGTGACACCACCAGATGATTTATTTTGTACCACATGAAGTTAGTCTAATTTTAGTATGCCGTCTAAGTTAAACCACCATTATGCATACGGCCAAAGTGTACTATACCACATGTTGCACATTCTTTTCTGCTGAATTTAAGTTTACACACATAGAAGGCAAGCATCAACACTGCTGCTTCCATGTTGATGCACCTCTACTTTGTTGTATCCATGATTATTGTTGCAGTCTCATAAGGACAGTATGATGTACAACTATGCAGAATGTAGTCTGCAGAATCCACACCACAGGCTCAGCGTAGCACTATAATTAAAACGACGAAAAGGGGCGTATCATTTTGAATTCCCAACGGTCAAAACGCACGCGTGCGGAATTGAGTGATGAAATCTCTGAAAATTGATCTTCGCATATCTCCGTTATTTTTCCATCTAAATTCATGTAACTTTCACCATGGGTGTAGACATATCATATCATATCATATATGAATTTTCAATAAATATGACGCAGTACCTTTTTTTTAATGAATATTTTTGTGATTTGATTGAACGAGTGAAGAGGTGTTTATTTTTTCCCGACACAAGTCTGCGACCGAATAAATCTTCAAATGATTGACATGTTACTAGAGTTTAGACCCCAGTCTCCCTCTCCACGAAGTTTCGTGCTGGAGCAATTAGGATTTGTGTCAAATTTTGAGCAAAGAAACCTCAGACTTTTTACGAAAATGCTGGAGTTTTACATCTACGATTGAGCAATGCGCACGCGCAGATCACACTGCGTGTCGGGGGATGCGTATTTCCCGCAAATGTAGGCTTATCATTGTCAAAAGCTTATGAGATTCCGCACTCTTGACCCATACGCTTTTGTAGGTATTAAAGTAAGTTTAGGCGTATTTTGTTTATTTTCTACAATCTCTTTCAATTATGACATTTATCTGTATGTTTTGCACTAAAATGCTCCAGCAAGAAAATGTATTAGAAGAATTCACAAGCTCACAGGTAAATAACCTTCCGTAATGTTGGAATACGTCTATTCTTACACAGTTACAGAGGCATGTATACCCATAGATAGTTCTGACGTAGTCATGTCTACACCCATACATCAGCTCTCTTCTCGGTTGTATTGCAAAGTAGTCACATTTATCACGTTTATACAGTCGTGCTAGGACAATCGCAAGACAACATTGGCACTGCCTCTCACATAGGCAGCTAGCTGCCTCACGTTGAACCACACCGGTTGTATTGCCAGCTACCTCAGGTAACGCACCGGCAGTCGGCTAGGCTGCTCCCATACCGAACCCACGCACGCCTTGTACACGCTTTGCCTATGGACCATTCCGATATTCGATGGGTCGACTATGGGGTTGCTTTTGTTTTTTAACGACACAACCGTGCGACGAAAAATCAGAAAATGAAATTTGGAACATAGTTAGAATATACTTTGATAAATCATTTACTCCAATTCAATTTTTGGAGCAATTGCTACAAATATGAAATTTAAAGCCTTTTTTAAAAGTTTTTTTTTTCTTTTTTAGTGCTATGTTTCATCATTATTTCTATGATGTTTCATGACATGAAACTCCCCAAAATGTAATTGCAATTGAGAACAACTCTTTCCTGTTAACATAACGTTGAGATTTTGTTATTTGGAGCTATTTTGAGCGAGATAGCACAATTTTGCTAAGACACTTCCCCGGCGGTTTCACGGGAAACACGATGCGATTCAGCGGAATTTGCGTACACCGAAGAAATGCTTTCGCCCGTTAATTATAGTGCTACGCTGAGACTGACCAATTTATGGTATGAGTTATTTGTTCAGGAACTTGATAGTGTTTTCCCGAATTCAACCTAACGAGAAGGTTTACTTATACAACACACATATTTAGTAGTGAAGGACCGTAGGCTAATATGGCTTCTGGTTGCCAGATGTGGCAAGAATAGTGCAGCAGATATTACCTTATTTATCTCTGTGTCCGGACCAGGTTTGGTGCTATACAGTGGAGTCACACACAATTTACTCAACAAGATATTGCTGCTTCATCTATTCATCATGTCATTGATATGTCTCACTCTCTCTAGTTGGTTTAAGTGCATTCAGCTACATGTATTTTTAGAAACTAATCAGAATAGAAAGTTTTCATGAATATGCCCCCTGTAGTACACTCTAGCATACCTCTTTTGAGTGTAGTCAGTAAATATAGAGTTATATGTAGAAACTATGGTACATATCAATGTCATGTTGTCCTCTATTTATTAACTGTATTTCTTATGTCTTTTTTTGATTCCTGTGTTATGGATATAATGTAGCAAGTTACTTGGTAACTGGAAATGCATTCCTTTTTCACTATTTCTTGAGCTTACCATACACAATCCCACAGTGGAGCATTTTATCTGGCACATGAAGTGTTAAGAGCATTCCTTTCTGATGTGGTGCAGTGAGGTGCTTCATAGATCGGAGCATTTTAAATTCAATAAACACCTGATTACAGATCATCTTTGAGATTGTTGTCCATATGTTGCACCGGTAGTCAAGATGGTATTGTCAATATTGGTTGGTTTGGGAATTTATCGTTGATGCTATTTGTTGTATGTGTACAAGGGTATCTGCTTGAAATGAGAACTGTGTACAGTACTACAAAACCTAAATATCAGTGCAAGTATGACAAAGCTTGTTTTATCCATATTTCATCATTTCTTATGCTTTCCTTCTTTCATGAAAAGTTGTTAATTGATTAAACTACATGTATTTGAAATGTTATTGGGCTAGACTCGAGCCAGTAAGCCTTTTCCGTAATGTATTCCTAACTTTTCCCCTAACAGCGTAGTAACATGTTATTGCATTCACCTGTATTTCGTAATTCAGTTTCACAAGGGGGCACGCACTCTGAATCTATTTGTTGTTGCTACTCAGACAAGTTTTGGGGTTACCATTGGTAAAGTTTTGTTTAAACAACACGACTAAAACTTGCGTACATAACGAAAAGGGTCTATGGCTTGAGGAATAATGTTAGTAATGTGTATTTAATTATGTTAAGTGGACTTTAATGTTAACAAACTTCTAGTGACCAGTGAAAAGATGATATTGTTGATAAATGTTATACAGTATCAGGGTTGCAAATCTACACAGACAAATGCTAATTTGGAACCAATGTAGAATTTCTTTGTTATCAATTTGTTGTTCTATACATATTAGTGTGCTGCATAATAAGAATCCACTGTATCATTGCACAAGTCTTTATTCAATGTGGTACCTTTGGATGTATGATGGTAGAGGTAATTCTGTCTCTGCTGATGGTACTTGTTCAGGTTTTGAGGAGAGCTCTTTTTTTAACTATGATTTTTTTTTCTATAATCATCACATGCTCTCTTGAGGAACACACTGGTTCTCTCATATTGGGAGTATGCATCGGTCCCGTACCCCATCTTAGTAATTGGTTATAATGAAATATATGTAAACTGATCAGATGTACCAGTGTTTTTTTCCATTCGGTTTTTATATTGTAAAGGATCCAAAATGTTTGATGTTTTTTCCTGAGGTACATGAATGCCGTTTAATGGGAACATCTTATGTATTTGTGTTCATGTCAACTTTGGGCGGAATGTTAACTTTTGATCAAAGCAGCATGAATTTCAGTTGTCTGCCTGCCAAAGAAATATATAAAAAATGAGATCATTAGTAACATTCAGCCAATGACTGGCAAGCATAACACAAAATACATTTTTTTGGTCGTAATTTGAAGAAATGTTGATGGTATGAAATTGAAGAGAATGTATAGATCTAGAAAATATATGTGAATGTGTTTGTGACAGTTGCAAGTTATCTATGTTGACTGTATTATGTTTCAATGTGCCTTGGATTGTCATCACTGCGTCCAGTCACGTTCCATTGATGCAAACATTTCATTAAATTAACACTAAACACTTAATTATATATTGTGTAGAGTTTGTCTGTTAGTGTTGCATTATACATTGTGGTCATCCAAGAAACGAAATATTAGAATTTTATGAATGTTCATCTGTATGGGTAATTCACATATCTACATGTATTTTAAGCTTTTGATCACAATACAAAAAATTTACCTCAGTAATTTTCGGCTGTCAGCTACAGTCTTCGTCAGCGATGTGACCCGACTTGACCTTTCGTGACGTAGGAGACGGTACAAGCTTCCGAGTGTCTACGATCCGGTACTCAATCGTTACGTCACAAAAGGTCAAGTCGGGTCTTCGCTGATGAAGGCTGTAGCTGACAGCCGAAAATTACTGAGGTAAATATTTTGTATTGTGAGAGAGAGAGAGAGAGAGAGAGAGAGAGAGGGGGGGGGGGGGAAGAAGGGAGAGAGAGGGGGGAGAGAGAGAGAGGGAGAGAGAGAGAGAGGGAGAGAGAGAGAGAGAGAGAGGGGGGGGGGGAGACAGGAGGAGAGAGAGAGACTAATGTAAAGAGAGCGAGAGGGGGGGGGGGGGGGGGGAGGAGAGAGAGAGGGAGAATCAGAAAAGGGCGGAAATGAGGAGAAGAGGAGATTTCAATATAAGCTGCCATGATCAATCATAATGAAGGAGAGCAAGAGGCGAGGAAATCCCTGCAGCTTGACATAATTCAGTAATTCATTACAGCATACATATGGCGTCCTTAGTTACCGACCGCAACACGGTGGTCATATTACACATAATTTGCATGCGTCAGACACGAAAGGAACCATAATTAGTCCGGCAGCTTGGTATCGCCATTGACTCGACAAACAGGTGCTTTGCTGAGAAAATTAACGTGATTGTGGTGATTTTTTTTCCCCCCGCACTAAGTGCCCGGCTTGGCCCGCACTCGAGCTAACACAAGTATGTAATCAGAGCGCGGGCAGCGGCGCTTGCTTCACTGCGTGCAATCAATAGCTCGTTGCTATGGCACGACCTTTCTATTGTTGACGTAGCATACACGCGCACTCCCCTAGACTACATACGCACAATCCTGAAGTATACACATGTCAACAAGCAAACTTTCGGAGTCGAGTAATTCATCGTAAAGTACCATTTTGGGGATATTATATCATTAATTTCTGTCAACTAAACGGCTAAACTATAACAATGTCGGAACAAGAACAAGAACAGGTAAGTTTGAGAAGTTTTTAGTTGTTTTAGAAGTATTTTGGGTGTGATTTAAAGAGTCGGAATACATGGAGTGTACGAAAGAATCCACCTGTTCGATTACGGCTTTTCGCACCTTCATACGGTATGTGGTACATGCCTATGGCATGTACAATCGGTATGTTGGCATGGGCAGTTCTTACATTAATCAGGGAGGTGTTACGAAGGAGTAGAAACTCGAGCATAATATATTCAAACATCTGTGTGGGTTCTAAAGCGTGCTCATGAATGTCAAAAGCATTCCATAATCATGGCAATGCTTTGATGTTCCATGTGCCGAGCCGACATTTAGCTGATGTCAACTTGAAAAGAAATTTCTTTAATTTTCCATTTATTAGTAGACGTTTTGTTTTTGATAAATTCGTTTGCAAACTATAAGGAAGTTAACGGCAGATAATGATAGATCCTAATACTTTGTTTTTGTTTCGAAAAGTGTTGAGGAATATAAGCTATTTGTATTACTTACAAAATCGACCAATTTCTTCACTTTCCGACAACTTGTGCATTTGGGGGATTCAACCACTCTCAAAATGATATATTAAGCTGTGTATTATCATTAACGGCGTTTGTGTGTGTTTGCGTGAAACAGAGATATTTCACTTGAAAAACTTGTTTATTTGTGTTTGC
This sequence comes from Arbacia lixula, assembly GCA_963669155.1. Classification (NCBI taxonomy): domain Eukaryota; kingdom Metazoa; phylum Echinodermata; class Echinoidea; order Arbacioida; family Arbaciidae; genus Arbacia; species Arbacia lixula. Next base: position 3,662,118 of record OZ022594.1, on the reverse strand, counting down.
TGATACCTGTTATGCTCATGGAAGTATTAATGCTATTAACAGAACGGGGCAAGCGAAATGAGACTGTACATTTCTTTTGTTCTCTCTGAGAAGCCGTTGCCACACAATCATGCTCATAATTGTTCAAACACCTGAACAGCACCTGTTAAAAACATAACTTTTCAGCCGCTTGGCACATGGCTTCAAAGGAAGAAAGTTGCTTCATATCCTGCCATAACACATCCCTGCATTAATTTTGCAATGACCCATCTCTCTCTCTCTCTCTCTCTCTCTCTCTCTCTCTCTCTCTTCTGATTGCGCATAGAATATAGATATCACCATACTAAATTGGAGCTAAATTCATTCCCTTTTATAAATCAATACCACTGTCCACTGATCTGGAGTATACATATTTTATATTGAGACTAATGATATAAACTCATTTGTGTGTGAACCGATATCTCTCTGGCCATTTAAACAGGTTTCACAACAGCAACAAGAGGAAGGAGAAGAAGTAACTGAGCAACAAGAAAAGAAGGAAGAACCAGAAGAAGGACGAGGTATGCTTTAAGTGAAAACCAGTCATTGGGCATCAAATTATCAAGGTTTTAAAGGTTTTAAAATACTGTGTTGCCAAAAGGAATGTACTGAATTTCCATTTTTGTAAATGGAGCTTTGTTTTATGAATATTTTACAGACCTGCCTATGTGTAATAATGTGTGTATGCTGCTTCTTAAATTTTTTTTTCCTGTATTAAAAAATATGTGTTAATTCTATCTAAATGTTATTGATATGTTACACTGTATGTCAAATTATTCTCAATAAAAACAAAGAAAAACACATTCATTATCATCTGTGACCTTCCATTTTGGATACTCCATTTACAAACACGTAGGATTCACAGGTTAAAGTTAAGGGCTAATCAATGTAAGGCTTATGTTTCTGGCTTTGGTTAACGCAGCCCTGGGTTAACGTAACTGCTTTTAAAACCAAAATAGAAAGGTAAATCAGTATGCAATTTTCTTTACAATAATCTGATCATGTGAACTTATTCTTGTGGGATGTTATCTGTATCAAAAGAAAAAATAAATTCCTATAACTCCTTTCTCCCTTTCACCTTCTTACATGAACTTTGCTCAAAATTAGAGACAAAATCATAAATAAAAGTTGCAAAAAATGGTCTTTTATTTTCTGTAAAACTCTCAGCAAGTTATTTGGGAAGGCATGAATAAGGTTACATGGGAAACCCTTTTTACCTTAATTGTAGTTCGATTATAAGCAATGGAATATTTACCAGTAATTGTCATGTCATATTGGGAAAGAAGCTATATATATGTTGATGGTTCATTGATTGTGTATTTATCACCACTGTGTTCCCCCCCCCCCCCCCCAAAAAAAAAAAAAATAAAAAAAAATAATAATAATAATCATTGCTGTTGCATTGATTATGGTATCATTCTTATATCTGTATCATAATATATGTATGATTTGTATGCCCTTAACTCTCTGAGTGTATTTATTCACATGTAAGAAACATATAACCCATAGAATGCCATGTGATCTGCCACACACAGGTTTAACATTATTTAAACATGATTCATTCTGGCACACACAAGGTTAACACTATTTATACATGATTCATTCATCCCAAGATTTAAAATGTGGACCCAAATGTACATTTTATGTAAGATAGATTACCGGTACCTCTAAAATTTTGGCTGAATCCCACAGGAGATATTTGATTTTTACATTATGCATTTGGATCAAAAGTTTTGTGATTGTTACACCAACACAATTCAACTTTGATTTGAATTATCAATTCAGTTTTATATAAAAGTGATGCACATCACTTTGGATAAAGTGACTTCTTCTAATAGACCATTATTGAATTCAATTGACTAAGTGATGCACATCACTTTGGATGAAGTGACTTCTTCTAATAGATAATGATTGAATTCAATTGACTAAGTGATGCACATCACTTTGGATGAAGTGACTTCTTCCAATAGATCATTATCGAATTCAATTGACTTGACTAGATGGCGGTGATGCGAAGGCCAGCCCCAGGGATAAGAGGAACAAGGCGTTCATCGCAGCTGAGTTCAACCGGCTGAGGGGCAGTCTAGACGTGGAGAAGCAAAGGATAGTCAAACCAAACTAGTAAGTGTCCAGACGAAGTAAAGCAGTGAGAGAAAGACACTGGGGCAAAGGACAATTTAGTCCCCCCCCCCCCCCCTGCAGAAAAGAGCACCCGCAAACAACAATCTCATGAGCCCCTGTAAACATATCCACATAGACAGCAGAGGGCAGGGGTTTGTTGCATGACATCAGACTTGGACATAAATTCTAGGTTATCAAAGGGAAATCGAGTTAAAGAAAAGTTTCACCAAACATTAAAGATTAGCATGTCCCTCTAAAAAATCTTATGATTAAAGACAGGGTGAAAACATTGAAGTATGTAAAAAAACACAGAAAATGGAAGAAGATACTGTAATAGAACTTTGCTTCAACAACAGAACTGGAAACTGACCTTAAGCAAAGTTATAGCGATCAGTAGATTTTGAGGAAACCTATAGCCGAGAGACCGCTGGGTGTTATGGTCTGCATTGGTCCGCTCCACATTGCATGCATTCAATGGAAGCAATGCCTGAATCAAGCTCTGAGAGGGAACAATATGATTATCAACAGACTATACACAGTGTGGATCAAACATAAACAAGGATAGTTTTTTACTTCTCCTGAAATTGATGACTATAGATGAGATTTCCTACACATTACTGTTATGGTATATTGATGATTCCTACCAAGCTTCCTGACTTTTGAGAATGACACACCTTGTCTTTAATCATTTTATTTCAGATATCTTATAATGCAAAAGATGATTTCTTCATTGTTTATTACTTTTCCAAAGTTACACTGTTGACTGATTAATGTATTTTTGTTGTTTTATTTCAGTAAGGAGTATTCGCCATTCATCTGGACGAGTCTGGAGCCCTACCACAACACCTACACAGTCAGCTTTCTGCTGGATTATGTAAGCATTGTGATAGTAGTCTTTCTACACAGTCAGCTTTATATGTAAGCATTGTGATAATAGTCTTTCTACACAGTCAGCTTTCTGCTGGATTATGTAAGCATTGTGATAGTAGTCTTTCTACACAGTCAGCTTTCTGTTGGATTATGTAAGCATTGTGATAGTAGTCTTTCTACACAGTCAGCTTTCTGTTGGATTATGTAAGCATTGTGATAGTAGTCTTTCTACACAGTCAGCTTTCTGTTGGATTATGTAAGCATTGTGATAGTAGTCTTTCTACACAGTCAGCTTTCTGTTGGATTATGTAAGCATTGTGATAGTAGTCTTTCTGCACAGTCAGCTTTCTGTTGGATTATGTAAGCATTGTGATAGTAGTCTTTCTACACAGTCAGCTTTCTGCTGGATTATGTAAGCATTGTGATACTAGTCTTTCTGCACAGTCAGCTTTCTGTTGGATTATGTAAGCATTGTGATAGTAGTCTTTCTGCACAGTCAGCTTTCTGTTGGATTATGTAAGCATTATGATACTAGTCTTTCTACACAGTCAGCTTTCTGCTGGATTATGTAAGCATTGTGATAGTATTCTTTCTACACAGTCAGCTTTCTGTTGGATTATGTAAGCATTGTGATAGTATTCTTTCTACACAGTCAGCTTTCTGCTGGATGATGTAAGCATTGTGATAGTAGTCTTTCTGCACAGTCAGCTTTCTGTTGGATTATGTAAGCATTGTGATAGTAGTCTTAACACACAGTCAGCTTTCTACTGGATTATGTAAGCATTATGATACTAGTCTTTCTACACAGTCAGCTTTCTGCTGGATTATGTAAGCATTGTGATAGTAGTCTTTCTACACAGTCAGCTTTCTGTTGGATTATGTAAGCATTGTGATAGTAGTCTTTCTACACAGTCAGCTTTCTGTTGGATTATGTAAGCATTGTGATACTAGTCTTTCTACACAGTCAGCTTTCTGTTGGATTATGTAAGCATTGTGATAGTAGTCTTTTTACACAGTCAGCTTTCTGTTGGATTATGTAAGCATTGTGATAATAGTCTTTCTACACAGTCAGTTTTCTGTTGGATTATGTAAGCATTGTGATAATAGTCTTTCTACACAGCTTTCTGTTGGATTATGTAAGCATTGTGATAGTAGTCTTTCTACACAGTCAGCTTTCTGTTGGATTATGTAAGCATTGTGATAATAGTCTTTCTACACAGCTTTCTGTTGGATTATGTAAGCATTGTGATAGTAGTCTTTCTACACAGTCAGCTTCCTGTTGGATTATGTAAGCATTGTGATAATAGTCTTTCTACACAGCTTTCTGTTGGATTATGTAAGCATTGTGATAATAGTCTTTCTACACAGTCAGCTTTCTGTTGGATTATGTAAGCATTGTGATAGTAGTCTTTCTACACAGTCAGCTTTCTGTTGGATTATGTAAGCATTGTGATAGTAGTCTTTCTACACAGTCAGCTTTCTGTTGGATTATGAAAGCATTGTGATAGTAGTCTTTCTACACAGTCAGCTTTCTGTTGGATTATGTAAGCATTGTGATAGTATTCTTTCTACATAGTCAGCTTTCTACTGGATTATGTAAGCATTGTGATAGTAGTCTTTCTGCACAGTCAGCTTTCTGTTGGATTATGTAAACATTGTGATAATAGTCTTTCTACACAGTCAGCTTTCTGCTGGATTATGTAAACATTGTGATAGTAGTCTTTCTACACAGTCAGCTTTCTACTGGATTATGTAAACATTGTGATAATAGTCTTTCTACACAGTCAGCTTTCTGCTGGATTATGTAAGCATTGTGATAGTAGTCTTTCTACACAGTCAGCTTTCTGTTGGATTATGTAAGCATTGTGATAGTATTCTTTCTACACAGTCAGCTTTCTGTTGGATTATGTAAGCATTGTGATAGTAGTCTTCCTATACACATGCCCTACCACAACACCTACACAGTCAGCTTTCTGTTGGATTATGTAAGCATTGTGATAGTATTCTTTCTACACAGTCAGCTTTCTGTTGGATTATGTAAACATTGTGATAGTAGTCTTTCTACACAGTCAGCTTTCTGTTGGATTATGTAAGCATTGTGATACTAGTCTTTCTACACAGTCAGCTTTCTACTGGATTATGTAAGCATTGTGATAGTAGTCTTTCTACACAGTCAGCTTTCTGTTGGATTATGTAAGCATTGTGATACTAGTCTTTCTACACAGTCAGCTTTCTAGTGGATTATGTAAGCATTGTGATAGTAGTCTTTCTACACAGTCAGCTTTCTGTTGGATTATGTAAGCATTGTGATACTAGTCTTTCTACACAGTCAGCTTTCTACTGGATTATGTAAGCATTGTGATAGTAGTCTTTCTACACAGTCAGCTTTCTGTTGGATTATGTAAGCATTGTGATAGTAGTCTTTCTACACAGTCAGCTTTCTACTGGATTATGTACGCATTGTGATAGTAGTCTTTCTGCACAGTCAGCTTTCTGTTGGATTATGTAAACATTGTGATAATAGTCTTTCTACACAGTCAGCTTTCTGCTGGATTATGTAAACATTGTGATAATAGTCTTCCTATACACATGCCCTACCACAACACCTACACAGTCAGCTTTCTGTTGGATTTTGTAAGCATTGTGATAGTATTCTTTCTGCACAGTCAGCTTTCTGTTGGATTATGTAAACATTGTGATAATAGTCTTTCTGCACAGTCAGCTTTCTGTTGGATTATGTAAGCATTGTGATAGTATTCTTTCTACACAGTCAGCTTTCTGTTGGATTATGTAAGCATTGTGATAGTATTCTTTCTACACAGTCAGCTTTCTGCTGGATTATGTAAGCATTGTGATACTAGTCTTTCCACACAGTCAGCTTTCTGTTGGATTATGTAAGCATTGTGATAGTATTCTTTCTACACAGTCAGCTTTCTACTGGATTATGTAAACATTGTGATAGTAGTCTTTCTACACAGTCAGCTTTCTATTGGATTTTGTAAGCATTGTGATAGTATTCTTTCTACACAGTCAGCTTTCTGTTGGATAATGTAAGCATTGTGATAGTATTCTTTCTACACAGTCAGCTTTCTGTTGGATTATGTAAGCATTGTGATAGTAGTCTTTCTACACAGTCAGCTTTCTACTGGATTATGTAAACATTGTGATAGTATTCTTTCTACACAGTCAGCTTTCTGCTGGATTATGTACGCATTGTGATAGTCTTTCTGCACAGTCAGCTTTCTGTTGGATTATGTAAACATTGTGATAATAGTCTTTCTACACAGTCAGCTTTCTGCTGGATTATGTAAACATTGTGATAATAGTCTTCCTATACACATGCCCTACCACAACACCTACACAGTCAGCTTTCTGTTGGATTATGTAAGCATTGTGATAGTATTCTTTCTGCACAGTCAGCTTTCTGTTGGATTATGTAAACATTGTGATAATAGTCTTTCTGCACAGTCAGCTTTCTGTTGGATTATGTAAGCATTGTGATAGTATTCTTTCTACACAGTCAGCTTTCTGTTGGATTATGTAAGCATTGTGATAGTATTCTTTCTACACAGTCAGCTTTCTGCTGGATGATGTAAGCATTGTGATACTAGTCTTTCCACACAGTCAGCTTTCTGTTGGATTATGTAAGCATTGTGATAGTATTCTTTCTACACAGTCAGCTTTCTACTGGATTATGTAAACATTGTGATAGTAGTCTTTCTACACAGTCAGCTTTCTGTTGGATTATGTAAGCATTGTGATAGTATTCTTTCTACACAGTCAGCTTTCTGTTGGATTATGTAAGCATTGTGATAGTATTCTTTCTACACAGTCAGCTTTCTGTTGGATTATGTAAGCATTGTGATAGTCTTTCTGCACAGTCAGCTTTCTGTTGGATTATGTAAGCATTGTGATAGTAGTCTTCCAATAAACATCCATATAGCTCTACATTTTTACAGGTCTTACATAACATGTGTATACCACATCATATATAAGGACATAGTGTTAGAGAGCTTCTCTTAGCATAGAGGAGTTTTAATGTGCCATATAGACATACTGAGTGAATACTGTATAGGACTGTGTAGGTCATTGAGTTCCATTCTGCCATGACCATAGGCCCTATCCTAGTTTGACCTCAGGGTAGCAGGAAGGAATCGTCTCAAAATGATCTGATATTATGAAGAAAATGAAATCTAGACCCAGTAATGATGAGAGAATGATCCTTCTATGATTATAGCCCGTAATCATTATAGCTTCTTCTTCTAAGCTTTAATGAGTTTAGGCGTGAATATATTTAATGAACCTAATATGAACACCTAACCGTAACAGACACAACCTGAGAGCAAGCTTGAACATATCTCAGAAGGATAAGACATTTTTGAGACAAGCACAAGAAAGAAGAAGTAGGAATGGTGATGAAGAGACCTTCTTTCTTCAGTGGAAAGACATAGTCTAGATGGATGGATCTTGATAACGAATGAATATGAAGTATACATGCATTGTATAGTTTGTTTTACACTTTTTCTTCTTGTTCTGCTTGGTGAATAGCCTGAGCATGTCCGGCATGGCTACATCACAAGAAAGACAGCCATTGGCATAGTAGACCCAGAAGTCTCACATAACATGGATGTGTAAGTATCTTATTTGTTAAATTATTCATTCACTATTCTTAGTTCCCTCATCAGTAGGCTTCTGGGTCCTGTTGCATGAAACTTACCATCAGTGATAACACTGTCATCACCAATGGTAACTTCGATGGTATCATCACTTGGCAGCCAGTGAAATTCAAGGTTTTCATAGAAGTTGCCATTGATAGGAAAGTTACTATCAATGGTTAGTTTTATGAAACAGGGCCTGATGTTGTTTCCGGGGGTAATTTATCCCAAATTCATGTTAAAACCATACTATAACCATTTTCTGCCTCAAGCTGTTGGTTCACATAATAATCTATGATTAGTTTAAGAGATTCCTATTTTTAGACACAAAAGAAAGAGCAGGGAGTGTCAATGGTCAAAGGCATGACCATTCCCTGAGTCACAAATCACCCAATATTTGTGGTGTGTCAAGAACATTTTGTGCAATTTTCACCTCTATTTTACCTGCGAAGTTAAACGTTTGAAAATCAGCTGTCCAGAGAAGTACAATTTTGATGGATGGAATGCTCTCAGTCGGTCGTAGCTAGTTTGACAAATCTTGGACAAGATTTGGGGTAGGTTAGCATGAGTAATGTGTTGTTTAAAAGTCATTCATAAATTCCTCTACATATTGAAAATAACTAGTCCACTGAGTCTGGTAAAGCCAAACCACCTAGATCCACCATTTAATGAGCCAACTGTTTTGTTTCTGTTTCTTTTTTTATGCCTCCGCCACGAAGTGGCCGGAGGCATTATGTTTTCGGGTTGTCCGTCCGTCCGTCCGTCCGTCCCAAATCCGTTTAGGCAATATCTTGAGAACCGCCAACCAGGTTTGCTTCAAACTTGGTACATGTGTGTATTGCATGAAACCAATGAAGTGTGTAAAATAGGGGTCATTTCTGATTGAGGTCAAAAGTCAATGAAATTTGTGAAAAATTGCCCAAAATTGACCTTTTTCACAGTAAAGCCAAATCCAAGGATCCAATTCTCATGAAACATGGCACAAAAATGGATTACTACTTGGGAATAAATTGGTGACATTTTTTATTAAATTCCTAAAAGTTCAGAGGTGAAAGGTCAATGAACTTTTCCAAAATTGGTTAAAAACTGCCCCAAGCTTTATATTTTCCCAATAAATCCAAATCCAAGGATGCAGTTCTCATGAAACATATTACAAAGATAAATTATTACTTGGGAATAGACTGGTGACATTTGTGATAAAATTCCTGAAAGTTCAGAGGTCAAAGGTCGATGAACTTTTCCAAAATTCGTTAAAAACTGCTCCAAACTTCATATTTTTCACCATAAAATCAAATTCAAAAATGCAATTGTCATGAAACATGGTACTAAGATGGATCACTTCTAGGGAATAGACTGGTGACATTTTTGGTGATATTCCTGGAAGGCCAGAGGTCAAAGATCAATGAACTTTGCAACAATTTGCTCAAAATTGGCCCCATATTGATATTTTTTCACAATAAACCCAAATCCAATGGTGCAATTCTAATCAAACATGGTACAGAGATGTAACACTTCATGGAGGTAGATTGATGGAAGGTTGGGTAAAATTCCTGATAGGTCAAAGGTTGATGAACTTTGCCAAAAATTAGCTGAAAATTGCCCCCAAAGTAATATTTTTCAAAATAAGTCAAGATCCAATTTTGCAAAACCAACCAAACATGGTGCAAAGATGGATCACTACTTGGGGGTAGACTGATGATATTTTTGGTGAAAATTCTCAAAGGTCGGAGGTCAAATGTCAATGAACTTTGCCAAAATTGGCTAAAAATTGTGCCAAATTTAACATTTTCACATTGAATGCAGAACTAATGGTTCGATTTGAACCAAACATGGTACAGAGATGTATCACTTCATGGAAGTAGACTGGTGAAAGTGTGGGTAAAATTTGTGAAAGGTCAAAGGTCAGTGAACTTTACCCCAAAATTGGCTAATTTTAAACAAACTTAATACAAGGATGGCTTTAGACGGACTGATTAGATTGGAAGTCAAAGGTCAATGAACATTGCCAAACTTAACCAAACATGGATTAACAGAATATATTTTCATTTCACAAAGGAATTAAATGGTTCATTGCCCACCAAACAGGTTTTCTGAGAATAAATCTAAATAGAGCTAGCAAAGAGGCGGAGGCATATTTATCGACTGCGCGGCAGTGGAATTGCTCTAGTTATTCTGTTGAATGCATTTTTTTCTTTTTGAACTTCAACTTCGTTGTCTAAAAAACTGTTAAAAAAACATTTTTTCTATGATTACTTTATACAGATCGCTTGACAATGTCCCAGTTTCTACTCCCAGATCACCACGTGAAGAGCACCCTGTGTAAGTATGCAATGTGATATATGGTTTGTAATAGTGAAGAGCACCCTGTGTGAGTATGCAATGTGATATATGGTTTGTAATAGTGAGTAGCAGCCTGTGTGAGTATGCAATTTGATATATGGTTTGTAATAGTGAGGAGTATCCCGTGGAAGTATGCAATGTGATGTATGGTTGGTAATAGTGAGGAGTATCCCGTGTAAGTATGCAATGTGATATATGGTTTGTAATAGTGAGTAGCAGCCTGTGTGAGTATGCAATTTGATATATGGTTTGTAATAGTGAGGAGCACCATGTGTGGGTATGCAATGTGATATATGGTTTGTAATAGTGAAGAGCACCCTGTGTGAGTATGCAATGTGATATATGGTTTGTAATAGTGAGGAGCACCCTGTGTGGGTATGCAATGTGATATATGGTTTGTAATAGTGAGGAGCACCCCATGTAAGTATGCAATGTGATCTATGGTTTGTAATAGTGAGGAGCACCCTGTGTAAGTATGCAATGTGATATATGGTTGGTAATAGTGAGGAGCACCCCATGTAAGTATGCAATGTGATATATGGTTTGTAATAGTGAAGAGCACCCTGTGTGAGTATGCAATGTGATATATGGTTGGTAATAGTGAGGAGCACCCCATGTGTAAGTATGCAATGTGATCTATGGTTTATAATAGTGAGGAGCACCCCATGTAAGTATGCAATGTGATATATGGTTTGTAATAGTGAGGAGCACCCTGTGTAAGTATGCAATGTGATATATGATTTGTAATAGTGAGAAGCACCCTGTGTGAGTATGCAAGTGATGTATGGTTTGTAATAGTGACCACATGTCGAATGTTGAATGAGTGACTACTTCCTTTATTAGTCAATGGGAAGAAACACATTGTGAAACATACTTATAAAAACTACTCAAAGGATGTCCAAAATGTGGTCTTTGGCAAGTCCTATCATTTTGACTGTCATAAAGTGAGGTAATGCAGATGGTGTCTATGTACAGGGTTCTGATACAGGTTTGAATGAGATGCATGGTCCATGAGGGAAATCAAAAGTGTGATGTTGAGAGACAGGTTGTCTCTCTAAAACAGACACAGATACTTCATGAAAGTATGAAAGGGTCTCTGACTTTCTGCCTTAAAAATTTGTTCGATATTCATTGCTGTTTCGAAAACACATACTTTAGTGTTGCTGAGGGTACATGCTGTATTCATTTTCTTGCCCCTGTGGAAAAAAACCCTTTGCTTTTAGATGTCAGTGATATCAATCTGCCCCATTTCCTTGGTACAGTTCCATACATGCCCTCTTCTGTCATGCATATCTCCCTTCTCCGCTCAAACTTACGGCCCAAGATCCAGCATGACAAAATATTAAAAGGAGAGTTTACACAACAAATTGTATGGATGGATCTAGGCCTAGGCTCCTATGAATATACAACGTCATATGAATGAAATTAAATAAAATTATAAGTAAAACATTATCATACAGTCCCATACATGGTCTTAGCTGTCATGTTAATAAGTCTTTTCTCCCTTCACATAACAGGCCCAAGATCCAGCGAGGTGAGAAGGCTCGGCAGGCGAAGGGTAGCACCAGACTTCCTCAGTGGCCGGTCGTCAAGTTCAACCGCCCTCAATTGGCCAAGGAACGCCAACTCAACTGGGGTGATGTCCCCAAATTAAGGTGAGCAAAAAAAGAATGTATTCTCATAGAATGGATTTATTCTCTCCATTTGCACACTGCAAGATACAGAAATTCATTTGGGTCACATGGTATAAAAACACATCAAACATCAAACACATATCCAAAAGCAATATTAAATTTACCAGATTAACTGAACACCTGCTGGTAACATGCATGCCATTCACTATGATAAATATTGATAACAAGGAAAACAGAATGAATATACATTTGCTTTTGAAATGTTGTTAGTGAGTTAAGTGAGCCTATTTACCATCTTTTTGTACTGAACATAATAAGAACCTGCATCTGAAGTTCCCCAACACAAAGAAATAGAGTCGCCAATTTTAAAGTTGTTGCCTTTAAATGCTCTAGAATCTGATGTGGAAAAAAAGTTGTCAATTTGAAAGTCAAACTAATGATTATTTTTGCACTTCAAATGCTCTAGAATATGATGTGAAGAAAAAGAGTGCTGCCAATTTGAAACTTGAAAGAATAATTATTTTTGTACTTTAAGTGTTGTTGTCATTCATGGGTTGAACCATCCTTGTTGCCATTATGTTTTGCCTGACTACAGAGAGGACCTGCACCTGAAATACAGCAACAATGCTCAGGGGAGGCAGAAGTATGACTCACACCGCACCAAGCATGACTGGTATCGCATGGACTTAGCCCAACTCAAGGACATCAATGAGGTCAGCCGCTCACACATGAAGGTCACCTGCCACACCTACCTCGGCACCTCCCCTGGCTCCAAGAAAGCCATTTCCTCATTGGCCAAAGTGCTGGAATGACACCCGCCCTCAGCCAATGGAAATCATTCTTTTGTTCTGTATGTAGATATGTACATAGATACCTGCCATATTATATTACGCTGTATTTGTTGCATTCCCTGTCTTATGTAAATAGTAACTATGTTTATTATGTATGTATGTGATATCATGTTTCATATGCATTGTTCCAATAATGTAAACAACTTCTCAGTACTTGTATTCCCAATACTCTGATCAACATCTTATTTGTAGCCCCTACAAGATCTGATACTGTGTTGTCCTGGTACAATCTACAGACTATTTTCCAACCACTGGTAATATTTTTAAGAAGAAGTCATTAAAGTTCATGTCATTTAAAAGTAACTTTCTGTTCTTCTTTACAAGCTTGATAAACCATGATCTTCCCATGAGCAGTGTATATGTGTATGTACTTAACTAGGTACTGTTCTGAAGACACTATGTGTGTCTATGTTACTGTACAAGATCTGATACAAGGGAAGCCCTTTATCCGATGCTACATTGAATGCTGTGGGAATATTGAGGATGAAATGTACTTGAATGAGAATGAGCTAAATGTTGTTTGTGACTGTAATTTAAAGGTATAAGTCACTCCAACAAAACATTGTTTGTAAATACAGGAACATAAAAGAAACACTGGAATGAGAGACAAGTACAAATGAAATCAGACCTAACAAACAGCTTCTGAATGAGTCTAAATTTGCCGCAATCTGACAGTCTGACAATTTGACAATTTGACAGTCTTGTGGGAGGATGTGATGTGATGTTTGTGGTTATGCATAGCACTGTTGAGTGTGATAATGTTATAATGTTAAATGACTATCATTATACACGCTGTTCTCTGAGGAAAAGGAAAATATACCTACTGTTTATACCTTATTCATTGAAAAAAAGATGATGTGTCTTATCAAAGATATTTGATTTAGATGGGATATGTGCTTCACCCATAGATGGCAAGGCTTTATGACATCACAAATGTGTTGCCCATTTAAGGCATGGTCAAAGCTCAAATGATTATAACTTCTTCATTCATTGTTCAACTTTGTTGAAACTCTCTCTTTCTCTGGGCCTCTTTATAAAACAGTTTGTTTTCAGGGGGAACTCTCTCTTCCATGCTTTGTTCTTGTACCACAAACTACATTATGGTAATGTCAATTTGAATGGAATTACCATGGTAACATTTTTCATAAATGGATCTAAGCTAATTCTGCATCAAAGTATCAGCATATTCCAGAATCGAATTAATGTGATGGGTGCAAACTTTTCTTTTAAACTTGTTTTATCTGCTGGCAGAAACCTTGTTTTCACTTATAAAGTTTGTTTTAATGTCTAATACTATTCAGCGTGAGACTTTGTGAAAACTTTCAATGCTTTATGATTTTTTTCTTACAAAAATGAGATTGTGAAACCATCCAAATGGTATTTTGTTTACAATATAAATATGTCATTGCTTATTTAATAATTGGAGAGCAATATCTTATTTCATGTTGATGAATATTTGTACAAAGAAGTCTACTAATGCAAGTCTTATACACTGTATATGGACTGTATGTTGTTGTCCATATATGTATTTATGACTCGGTTTATGCAAAAAGTGTCTATGCAAACAGTTTTGAACAAGAAGCCCTCTGCACTACGGTATTATCTAGGTTAATGCAATAAAAGACATTGCTAATGTTGATATACGTGCGGTTTTACGTGGCTTATTTGTGTACATTTATTGTTCATATGTTGATACATTTTGAATAGAGGAGTCGTGCTGCTCAGTATTTGTGTGGAGAAAAGTCAGCTGGATATGTGGGCTCAGGAAAGAACAGCTGAATCACTAACAGCAATCGAATGTAATTGATAGGATTAGGGTTAGGGGGTAAAAACAGCCCCCCCCCCCCTTGACATTTTTCGCTATAAATTTGTATCGGGAAAAGATCGCGCTGCGGCGTTTCATGACTTTTTTTCTTCCAGTCTCACGCAACTTTTAAGAGCAAATTTGCGGCGCGGGGGTACACGGTTTCGAAGTTATGTAACATTTTGTATGTGCATGTCAGAACAAAAATTGCTGAAAAACGTGATTTCATGTACAAATTCAATGCAAATTTTGTATCTAGCCAAAATTCATAAATGTATCATTTTTATTTTTACTCATGAAAAACAATACATTTCATGTTTTTTATGACTGAAATAGTGTTGCCAACGATTTCCATCGAAAAAACAATGAAAAACAAAGTCGAAAATACAGAGAAATACATAAAAAATTCATAAAACAATAAAATACATAAGAAAGACTTGAATTGTGGAGATTACGTCATTGGTAACGTACGTGCCAATTTTTGCCATGATTGCGCGATCAGCGGTCGAGATCTCCCCCCCCCCCCCCCCTATGCGATTTCAAAATAGCCCGGGATATATAGGGTTAAATAACGGATGTATATTCATTTTGAATTGTTCAGGGCTCAATGTGAGACGATTACTTCTCATGATCCTGAAATCAAACAAGTTGCTTTCTCCACCATGTCCTTTTCTATCTGTATAGACTACAAGATCTAATCTCCTGTTTTATATGGCATTTATTATGGGCCCACAGTGAATATGCCATGTTTTATCTGTGTACAATAGATTGATCTGTTGAGTGCAGGATACTGTGATATGCCAAAGATGTGGTCTTCTTTTTTATCACTTGGGAAGTATTGAAGAAAGTTGATATTCAGATGTACATGTTTAGGCCTTCTTATATTCATTATCAGTATTTGCTTTTAGTGTACAAATGGTTTGAAGTTCATAAAGCCGTCGTAAGCAAGGTGAAACAGTTTACACACAAAATTGTCTGGGATTTTATGACATCATTTGACTGTATGAGATGAAATATCAAAAATATAAGATCATCGTTATATTACATGTATAATAGTATGTTGTGAGGTCTGTATCATTTGTGCGTTCAAAGAATGGAAGTGATGATGACATTGTACGATCGGGTTGGAGGGAGGAAAAGGGAGAGAGTGACGAAAAGAGGGAGAAAGGAGAAAGGAGATCTAGGGAAGGCCTTTACTGTGTCAGCATCATGCAATGAGAGTCCCATGTTAGTTACAACACAAATTGCTGCCTGTGGGACTGAGGGGTTAAATGGAGGCAGAGAAAAAGAGGGGCAACAGTTCCAAAGGAATGGAGGAAAGAGAAAGGAGATGGTCAATAAAAAAGAGAGAAAGACAAGGGAGAGGGTTACAGATGGAGAGTGAAAGATAAGTTCATGATAATGTCTTGGTTGAGGTATCCTCTCGGCATATTTTGTTTATCTTTTCAATTTGATATTTGTATGCATGAGATGCATTTATACGCAAATGGCTGGTAGAAGAGTGTATAACGTGCACACAAAAAGACTAACACATGTAGACAGAGAAACTCACACACACACACACACAAACGCACTTTTTGTTTTTGTCATTTTTAAAAAAAAATCTATATAAAATGTGACGGTTATCTTAACTGCAAACCTCGACTGCCGACAAAGTGTGACAAATGACATAGTGCACCCTTTTGTGATACCGGTGTAACTGACGACCGTTCAACCTTTATAAAGATAGAATAAATAAAACCATAATTAGCATTGCTGACATACATTTGCATTTCTCAAACATGCAAGAAAACCTTACTTGTAACACTGCTAACAATAAACTACTTGGCAGAATGGCAAACACATTCATGGTGAATTAATGACTCTCATTTGCATATGAATACGTTTATGACAACCTCATTTGAATATTCTA
This sequence comes from Arbacia lixula, assembly GCA_963669155.1. Lineage (NCBI taxonomy): Eukaryota > Metazoa > Echinodermata > Echinoidea > Arbacioida > Arbaciidae > Arbacia > Arbacia lixula. Next base: position 3,645,913 of record OZ022594.1, on the reverse strand, counting down.
GTTGCAAGAACAAGCAATCCCTTCACCATATATGCTACAATTACTTTGTACATTTGGATGTTCATGAGCTACCAACGTGTCTATGGTTACTAAGCAATTAACCAATTTGTAAATCACAAACGTTGTCATGGTGACGAGCATTATCAATGGATTCTCTTCTCTCTAGAACTTGACATGAAATACCTGACAAACCCCTCTCATTTCGCTCTAAATGTTCACTTTCTACAGTTATCACAAGTCAAGTTGCGATCAATATCGCAGCAAGACCAAGACAGTGTCCGTATCACGCTATCATCTCTCTATATTGCCCCCTTTCTCTCTCTCTCTATCACACCCACATGCCCCACCCCCTTCCCTTCATTTCCCTCCTTATTAAAGCCATTTTGTTTATGCGTTATCCTCCTTTGCCCATCCGTACTGTATAACTTGAATAGAGAAAACCGAGAGAAACCTCTTCAGCGCGCTTCACTTAGATGGCGCCCTTCACAATTTATGCGAAAATTACAAGTTGATCATTGGGCACTGAAGTCTGCGTGAAATTGAGGCCGCCGCGAGGGGGTTGAGATTGCTGGCGTGCATGGGCGGAAATCCCGGGGGGACGGGGGGGGGGGGGGGGGGGCACAATATCAAATGCCCCCCCCCCCCCCACTATTTTCTGTCTGATTGAATTTCGAAATTTCGAAAAACGTCATAACCCCCCCCCCCCCCCCCCCACCACCACCATTTGGA
>OZ022594.1:3364341-3644984 GCA_963669155.1 Arbacia lixula | reverse complement strand
ATGGATTCATCTGTTTGAGTGTCACGTGATAAATTGACTACTATGGGGTCGTGTAGCCCGACAATGTTGTCGAACTGCTAGCATGGTTAATCCAGGGATGGTGTTATGGAAGGATATGAAGCAACTTTCTTCCTTTGAACCCATGTGCCAAGCCGCTGAAAAGTTATGTGTTCTCAACAGGTGCTGTTCAGGTGTTTGAACAATTATGAATATGATTGTGTGGCAACGGCTTCTCGGAGAGGACAAAAGAAATTTACAGTCTCATTTCGCTTGTCCCGTTCTGTTAATACTTCCATGAGCATAACAGGTATCAGCAAACACAAATAAACAAGTTTTTCAAGTGAAATATCTCTGTTTCACGCAAACACACACAAACGCCGTTAATGATAATACACAGCTTAATATATCATTTTGAGAGTGGTTGCATCCCCCAGATGCACAAGTTGTCGGAAAGTGAAGAAATTGGCCAATTTTGTAAGTAATAAAAATAGCTTATATGTCCGATTTTTAATGATTCCTCAGTACTTTTCGAAACAAAAGCAGAGTAAAGGATCTGTCATTATCTGCCGTTAACTTCTTTAAAGTTTGCAAACAAATTTGTCAAAAACAAAACGTCTACAGACAAATGGGAAATTAAAGAAATTTCTTTTCAAGTTGACATCAGCTAAATGTCGGCACGGCACATGGAACATCAAAGCATTGTCATGATTATGGAATGCTTTTGGCATTCATGAGCACGCTTTAGAACCCATACAGATGTTTGAATATATTATGCTCGAGTTTCTACTCCTTCGTAACACCTCCCTGGTTAATCTTGTAATTCTGTGACTTGAGACGGAACGTTGGATGGTTGAACAGGGTATGAGAAATCATCCACGGTTTCTGTAGCCTTATAATTTTATTCACGGTACAGATTTGTACTTGATATCAAAATATTGAATTGAATTTTTGATGGCAAACAAGTATGTTAGTTTGCAAAGTACTAGATGTATACTAGATCTTATAGTCAATATGCGAAGTTTATGAGAATTTGGGTGACAAATAAAAAAGAAAAATCTAATTTCCACCAGGTTGTATTTCGGAATAGACTGGTAATGTAACGGCCCAATGATAATGTGAAAACATAATTCATGCAGTGTCATTTCCCACGCTACGCACCACGTTGTAATTCATGAGTCTACTGTTCGCCAAGCATTTGCAGAATGAATAACAGGGGTATCTGTGACGTTGTGAATTCAATTCACTCTCCGTGCTTCCCGTCAAATAAATAACATAATCAAGTTTAAGAGGGAATAAAACGAACGTCTTGTAATTGAAACACATGTGTCCCGTTGCAATTTTCTTACCTTTGCCATGCTTTTGGCATCATTTATGAACAATTATTATTGTTACAAACACAATGTGGCTAGTGAAGTGTACCAGTGTATTTTATACAATGCCTGCTATCATGACAGCGATTATTCTTTTTCTTCGTGTATAACATAGAAAGGCTTGAAACTGCTTGATAAATCGAATAATTATTCGAAATTGTTCATTAACCTATTCGTAGATATAATGTAAAAGAAGCAATTTAGTCATTTGAATAATGACGTGCAATTCCCTCCAAAATGTGCATTAATGATTTAGATTACTCGTGTGTTTAATGAAGGGAAACGAAAAGACATTTTGGAGTTGTATGGTGATTTCAATCGCTAATTGCAATGCGTTTTGGGGTTCGTTGCATCCTTCTTAAAGATTGTCCGTCCCTTTTGCAAGCTTAAAATTTGAAATCGTCTATCACGATCGTAAATTGAAGAAAGTATGATTCAAGACCATTTCTAAGAATATAGCGTGTTGAAGCTTTCTGTATATGTAAAAAATTTCGGCCGTTAAATTTCAAACCGACTTTTTTCGTACTACGAAAAAAGTATTAGTCTTTGTTACAGTATCTATGGGATTATTATGCGTGTGTGAAATCCTAATTTTATGAGTAACTACCAAACTTTGGAGATGATTCATTCCATAGAACAATTTTTTTCATAATGCGTTTTATAACTTAATAAACAGATTAATCAATAAAGCAGATATTTCAACACAAACTGCTAAGAGCCTGAGGTAAAGACTATTAATGAGACGTTGTTTACGTGCATTATTTGAATTTTACACGACGTATCAGTTTCAAATTGTGAATAGAGCTTGCTGACACTTCTCTATATGTTTTGCCAATGTTTCGATGGTTTTGTGGTGATCTGAAAAAGGGACTGGCTGTCTTTAAGTAGTCAGACTTCATCGCTTATACAGAACAGAATTCTCCGTATTATGTGCCAGTTCTCATTACCTTGAATCTTCGTAACCCCTGTTTGAACGTTGCTTAATGTTTTTGATATGAATACGATGCAAATTGCCTGTTTAATGCGTAGATACTTTTCAAACCTAATATCTCATGCACATGTTTTCATTGAATGCTGAAATTCATCAGTACAATACCTTTTTAACCTGTAAAATTCCACATGTGGAAAGTTAAATACAAAATACTCTTTCCAAATCAGCCCGTTGTTTAGGTCCAGTAACCTAGATTTTATTACCAGCCCACATTCAGAATGCTTAGTTTCGTAATTCTTTTAAAATCAACTTATAAACAGTGTCAAAATAAAATGTAAGCCAAATTACAAATGTTAACTAACTGGCAATGGAAGCCACGTTGCTCAGTAATGTGTTTCTTTTGTAATAGCTTTAAACACCACATGGCCAATTCGACTCATCTTCTAAAAGCCCTTATACCATATGTTTTATAATACAGGTAACCTAGGCTCTGTGGCGCACTGGATGCATCGCATTCATAATTCTTTTGTCTATCCTTTTCACAGCTAGGAGCCGTGCCTAATCTATTGTTACCCGCGTTTTTTCGGTTTGCCTGATTTTGCCCTGAGGGTATTATGTAATAGTAAGTGACGAGACACATATGGTAGAACATGATTGGTAGATTTTGTTTTGGTATGATGGAACGAGGGTCCGAGGGTACATGAGTTTGAGGGAGTGGTGTGAGAAGCTATTTTGTCGTAATTGACGTGTTTTGTCACCCACGGGGAGGAGTCCTGTGTGCGGGAGAGAGTCGGGGAAGTCTGGGGACTTTCTGCATGAGAGTGAGTGCATCCACCCCAACTCTAGCTGCCACTGTTTCTGCTGTCATGAGCGGGAAGTGCAGACGGCCGTCGTGTGGACACAAATTCCTCCGGGAGGCAGGCAACAGGATCTTCAATTCTTCAAAATAACTGTAAGTCTGAAACATGCCAGTTTGCGGGGGGTTTCTACAACTGTTTAATTTCTGTATAGGCAAGTCTTTCAGATTAAAGTTTGACTTTCTAAAAACCAGTGCTTTCAATTAAAGTGAACGTTTTAAATGCAAACAATTTCTGACACGAAATTACCATTTCAAATTGAATGATTTCTTCTAGTTCGGAAACTGAACGTATATATTTTTCAGCAAAAACTGAAATGTGTTTAATTAGTAGTCATATGTCATAAACGCCCTCTTTTGGAAAGTAACAAAAGTCGGCCATTTTATGTCAGCCATGTCGAACTTTGAGGAAGCCTATATTGTTGGGGTATTTCTCATTGATCGGTACCACCGTGTATTTACTGCATATATTTATATTGGGATGAAATGAGAACTACTTTAGCGTGGCTATATGTTTTGATAATCAATGGTTTATGCTACTTACGCATTTTGTTAACAAGCGGTCATAAGTGATGATTGCTGGTTAAATGGAAGTATTGTACAAAGCAGAGGTATGAATCATTCTAGCACTGGACATTATTATGATAGTAAATGGCTATTATGGTAATTGGAGATATCGAGGAGATATCCGGTTGCTGTTTTTTTTTTTTTTGCAAAGTCTATTAATTGTTAAACCAAATAGTGTGATTATTGTCATTTTAAGATGTCGTGTGCTTTACAAAATATAAAGTTAAAGCGTACAAGTTATACTTGGGTTGAATATATATTTATGATTCGGTGTAACTGTATTTCAGACGTAATCAAGGGTTCAGCCATCACGTGCCCTTGCACCCAGACCGGGCGGTGACAGTTCGGTTTCCTGGTCTCCTTCATCGACGTCGCCGAGCATCGAGGATCGCAACTACAACCACCTCAGCTCAGGTATCGACGTCCTCCCGTGTAACCTCGACAGCGGGTCTTTCGATGAACTCGCGCTTCAAAAATCAACGTTATCGCGATCGCGTCGTCAAGGCAACCGGGTTGTATTGACGCTGCACACTGCGCTGAACATTATCAACCGGCCATGTGCAGGTTTTGATATCTGTACCGAAGATAGTTTGATGTAAACCCATAATTTCATTCATTACTTTTGATATATATATGACTAGTAGACAGAGTCAATCGGAAAGTATTTGATTGTTTATCCATCATCATGCCTATTTAAAGATGATTGTATTGAGGCAATATTTCACTGTTCAATTCAATTGATATGTATATGTTATTGCGTTTCATTATAATCTGATTATTTCATGCATTCCTTTTAATTAAAGTTTCATTTTGAAACTACATAAATATTAGTTCCGATTTTTATTAATTATTTATCTTATTTATGAAGAAACCCACTATGTGACAAACAGCATTCATCCTCTCTAAATACTCTTTACCTGGCGCAACCTAGAATAAAATAAGTTAGCAGCTTTAGCTCCCCGGTGTAATTATTTTATTTACATGATTTATCTGCATGCTCTTTTTACACAGGTGTACCCAATTTATCAAGCCAGTGAGGCATTTACAGGTAAACCTTCTTCTGCATTGTTTATACTTGACCCGTGCTCGTATTGGGCATTCTCATAATGAGAATGCCCAATAAGTATACATGAGTCAAATGACATTTGACTCATGTATACTTATTTGCACTAGAAACTCGACCTCAATGCATGTCATGTAATTATACACTAATAATTAAACACATTCTCGTTGAATGTGTTGAACTTGCAAATATTCGTGTTAACTTTTTGATTGTCCTGACCTCAAGACATTATTTAGATATATTTCGCGATTATGTGTTACAAACTTTCTAAAGAAGATCAATCTTTACACTTGATTTTAAGTGGAAAACTCGTATCCCAATCACAACATGTATACCCTTGGGCAACGTATTTTATTCCAATTGCCTAGTCTTTCGGAGGAGACTTTAAACCGTCGATCCCGTGTAAAGGAGAGTCACACCATTGGCACGTTAAAGAACATGCTTCTCTTTTCATAAAGAGTAGGGAAGTTATTCCGAGGAAGTAGTTAACATATTGATTTATTTCTGATTTATAATCCTTCTCAAATTCTGTAAATCACCTTAGGGAAACTTGAATGGTGTAATCTTTTTAGATGAACTGTTTGACACTTATATGACACTCAAGTGTTAGTAGTGTCGTTAATTTCTTATCACTCAATCAATCAATCATTGTTTATACTTACATCTCTGCAATACTCATGTTGTGCCGCTTTTTATTAATCGTCGCTATTGCCGATCAGTCACTATTAATATTTTCCTATGTAAAGTCATATGTTGATATAAAACATGTTTCAATTTTGTATATTTTTTAGTTCTAGATTCGATGTACTGGTGTCATGACGCGACCCATCGACATCGCCTGGCCCGCCAATGCCAAGGAGATCGCGCGGGAAATCCTGGATTATGTCACGGACGGCGACACACGCCCTCTCCTGGTCCATGCCTTCTCCGTCAGCAGCCACGTGCGTCTGCGGAGCGGAGTAGCCGTTAGGCCTATGCATCGGTGCGTTACCGCATCGTTGCTCAGATCCTGTACAGTTGTATTCTCTCCAGGGATAGCTACGAGGGTATCTACTCGTAGGACGCCAACAACTCCCTTACGCATTTTGTCACCAAGAGGGTTACAGAGACCTACCATTGGCTGACCAACAAGTACACCATGGATAGCATCGTCAAGGTGAGCTTCAAGGGTGAACTCTCCCGTGAGCATTGGCGTGAAGATGTGTAGTTCGCCAATGTGGTTTTCAGGAAATGGAAATGTAAAAGTTAAAGGTCCGTCTCATTGGTGGAGATGTCGCAAGGACAGCATAGATAAGTCACAGAGACTTACAGGAGACTTGAAAAAAATAAAACACACTCGAATTCACGATGACCCGTCTAGTCTCGCAACGACTCGGTCTCAAACAAGCCATATATTTCTAACATTTTACAAGGCATAAACTCAGCAGCAATTTACATCTTGGGGAATCATAATTCATAATGATTCATTAATGTATGAAGGAAAGCGAGAATTCCATAAGAATTTCCAAAGAAACAAAGCAGAGTTTATTAACGGTCCTACTGTTCTGCATTGTCCTTCAGGTGAATGAGATCTTTACTGGCCGCACGGTCAAGGCGCCCGCCCGGAACCTCTTCTTTCGCGATGACCCGATCGCCACGGCCAAGGAAAACGACGAGCTGGTCGAGCAGTGGCGCAAGCATGTGGAGAGCGACCTTGACGTCAAGTGTTGCAGAACTCCCCACTTTGCGAAGCACAGTGACGAGTAGGAGGAGATCATCTACGGCTTTAGGTACAAGCTGACACTGCAGCGCTGCCGCACGTTCCAGTTAGAGAAACCAGAGAGGTGTAAGGAATGGAGTCAGCACGAAGTGTAATTTATTCCTACAGCAGTCGTGTGCATTGATGTCACATTGGAATAGTTTACGCGTTTGGCTCTTTGATCGAGGGAGATCCGCCGCCAAACAAGCATGACAAAATGTAGGATGCATTTTGAGGAATATATATTCTGTATGCGCAGAAGATTTCAGAACCACTACATGAACTAAAGTGCATGTGCAGTAGTATTACATCTTATAAAGATACGATTCTGTGAATTTCAGATTATATTGTTGCTTCGTTTTTGTGATAAAATGAGAATACTGTAGAAAATATGCCAGAGAAATGCCTCCATATCACACATTTCCAAATCATATTTCCTTAAAAATATCTTGTAAATCGTTTATTGAGTGTTTCATCTTTCATGGAAACAACCTCAATTTCGTGTGCGGAGGTGTCCGAAAAAGTTACGGACCAAATTCTTTCTATAATTTTTTCAAAGTTTCCCTTCGCTTACCCCAAAACTAATTCACAGTGTGTGTAAAAAGATCAGCAACGAGCTCCCAGCGAAGGCTGAACGGTTGGCATACTTCTCAAAACAGATTTTCTTTTGTTATTCAGAGGAAGGCACTACCTAATTAGAAATACAGCTAGTTGTTTAAAACACCTGAATGTCTTGGATTTTTATGAGGCGGCGGACCTCATAGATCAAAGGAAGTCAATCCGAGCGCAGTCCATCCATGATAGGTCCATGGAGAAACTCAGCAGTAATTTACATCTTGGGGAATCATAATTCATAATGATTCATTAATGTATCATAATGAAAGCGAGAATTCCATAGGAATTCCGTCGTCAGCGGGGACGCTACTGTAGGAAGCGCCAAAGCAGGCCGAATGAAAGTAGAATGAGTGAGGGAGCTCAACAAATGGACACTAGGCTAAATCTTCCTAAAGGAGTGGTCACTATAGACTGTAGGATGGACTTTGCCACGACCTAACAAAGGATGAGTGAGGGAGATAATTAATCCGCGCAGCCAGCTTGACAAATGAACAAGAAATCTCTCCTACCAGAGATGCCATTATAGGATGGACTTTTGCGAAACTTGACAAAATGGTAAGGGAGAGAGATAGCCCGCTGAGCTAGCGCAACAATCTTGCCTAAAATGAAGGTCACGATGAATTAACCACCATGTTAACGGATGGGCTTTGGAACGATTTGAAGAGAACGCGCAGAGGTAGCTCAACTAATCAACGCTACATCTCTCCTTAAGGAGAGGTCATTGAAGGGTGGACTTTCCCACAGATGAACACCGGGGTAACTCCACACATGTCCTATATAAATATCAGTGACACATCTCTCTCTTGATTAAGCTGCGAGCTTTAGTATTGACTGGTCAGAAATAACTGCCAATCTGAATTGTTTACATGCCGAAACTCGCACATCATTATTGAACCAGCGGACTGCATCTCCTTTGGGGTATTGAGCATTAGTTTATAACTGATGCAGGGGAACAAAAGGTATTTTGTATCCACCCATTGGACTGTCAGTATAGACATGCTCACCGTAATAGCGGATCATATTCAGATATGCCTAGAACGAGTATTTACCTAACTTGTGACATATGACTCAAGTCATAGATGTATGTGTTATGTCACACAAAGAAGAATGTTTCATTATCATGTATGTATATTATGAAACTGATATGTGAGCCAAGAATCTGGAGGTTGAGATTTTGTACGTCGTATACTGTGTAAAGTTTACTTGAAAGAGTTTGGATTGATGAAAAAGAACCAGGGGTATGGGGCATGGGAAGAAGGATTATTAAGTTGATAAGCATCCTGACTGACTGGTTTACCATGATATGCAATTGATACAAAGAGCTCAGTACAGAGAACTGTGTGGCACTCCATGATCGCCTACGTCACACGACAAAGCACCCAGAGAGAGAGAGAGAGATAGTATATCAAGCAGTCATATTAATATAAGATAGCTTGGACAGACCACAAGGCAAATCATGATCGTTGAATTATTTCACGAAAAGTTAAATTGCATGCATGAATACTTTTGAACAAAGAATGATACGACCTCTCTTAACCCTAATACTACCGGGGTATTTCAAAGCATGTTAGGGTGGGGGGGGGGGGGGGGGGGCATTATGGCCATGGTCCGCCCAATTCCCTCATTTTTTTTTTCATAAGGGTCAAGAATTATGTACTCTACCAGTTGTATAGGTAAATATACGAAAGTGCCTTTATGTTTTTAATTCAATAATGTATGCTCATTTATGCAAGAAATCACTAGATAAAACCTTAGGAATATCAATTTCTGGTACAGATATCTTTAAAAAATCCCTCATCAATTCCCGCAAAAAGGATAGGTTGTGGTAATTATTTCTTCAGTATTTCATTGTTTTTCGTCAAGCGCATTTTGCGATTTGGGTGTAAGTGTGCGTGAATGTGGGTGTATGTGGGTTTGTGTGTGTTGTAATTATTTACACTTCCTATAAGAAAAGTATTTACATAAAATGGGAAATCTCCTGCATGATTTTGTCTATATGGTTGTGCTCAGTCATATAGAGAAATAGCGAAATTTCAGTCACATTTGTTTGGTAAACGTAATCTGGTATTTGCACGGTAGGTCCGATCGTCATAAATTTGGTATCAAAATGCGCGAAAAGGATCAGAAAAAAATCGTGTTCGTTTCGAAATATTGAGGTGTTCGGAAGTACCGACAAATAAATGACGGGTGGTGGGGGACTAATGCACCCCCGTGAGTATTAGGATTAAAGGATTATGTGAAGCACGTTGAATTCTCAATACTGCACATATAAGGGAAAGTCGTCCCATGATGTATTAGTGTAAGAGACCGGCGGTCTTCGACACATATCCCCGTCACACACACGCCTGAGTTGCAAGTAATAGCATGTGAAGTGCACAGTATTGATGCAAGAACACGACATGGAATTCATTCTCTATAAGAAGCAGAATAATTGTGGTTGTATTTAATTGAGGGAAGCAATGTTTGAGCAAACCATTTCTCTCTCAAATGACATTCTATTGCATGTGAATCTCCACCGATATAAGCTATCCATCATGTACATTGTATATCTATATATTCATGTTATCAGAATCAGTGTCGGCGTGTGTAAAATATCTAATTGGTGATTCAAATTGCCTAGCTTCTTTGCATTGTAGAGTGTACAGCTCGGTTTTTCTTGATTTCCCCCGAGATGTTCCTTCACATATACATATATGATTCTCTCTGCTTGTGATCTGCGTCGGGTTTCACTGAAACTCCTTGCATCGGACGCAAGGACGACGCAGGGAAGGATTGTAGAAGTTTGCAAGCAAGCTGCCAACTCCACGTAGAAAAACACGGACGGCCGGTTGTGACCATGGCATAAGGCATCCTAGTATAAATGTACTTAGCTTTTAAAGGATGAATAAATAAGAACTTAATCAGTTATATTTTTAAGCGTTTAATAAAGACAAAATTATAAAAGAACAGGTATGTATTTTTAATTTTTAGTTCTTGAAATAAAATGTATGTTTATCACATCCCACCTAATATCCCTCATTCTCATTTTCAATTTTATACTGTAATAAATTATTTTACTTTCTTACTCTGATTTTAGTTGTATTTTTGTGGGGAGGGGGGGGGGGATCAGCCAGCAAATAATATGTAAGAAAACAACATGACATTTTTTATATTCAGGAGAGTTTTTGTCGACAATTGCCAAAGTGTTGCATTACTGTTTGAATTGAGTTTTGATTAGGACAATTCTCTGCATCCACAATACAGTGTATAGATATTTGAATGTTTCGTTCGTCAAAACAATGAGCATTTACATGATTATACATGGACCAGTTTCATCATTACCGTATTGATATATGTCATGAATTTGAAAATGTTGATGCATTCAAGAATAAAAAATATATTTGTGGGGAAAATAAGCAACCGTCTACGTCTGCTTATCTGAATATGGAGTACCGAAGTGTGACGCCATTTGAGCATTATCGTTAAGACAAATGGCTCTAAACAATACGGGCAGAACAAGCAGCGGTGATTACAACGGGGAATGTAATTGAGAATGCCGGACACTAGCCCGGTATACAGTATCGGACAGGTAAACCTCTCAGTTGAGTGAGTTTGTTTAGAGCCAATTTGTCTTGACAACATGTTCATATGACGACACCACTTCGGTACTCTATATGAACGAATGCTTGCATCGGAAGAGAAAAGAACGACGAAGATGGCTTTAGAGAAACAGAGGGGGGGGGGGGGGTAGAGAGTGAAAAAGAGAGGAGGAGGGAGAGAAAGAGGTGGAGAGAGAGGAGGTTGGGAGAGAGAGAGAGAGACGGAGAGAAAAGCGAGCGCCATGGAAAAGTAGTAACATTTATCAATTATCTCACAGCATAGAAGATGTCATATCATAGTTCACGTTACTACAAGATTGTATCAGATTTATAGGGCTCTCGGGTCACTTTCAGGATACATTTGGGCAACAAATCCCCCCCTCCCCCATGTGATTTTTTTTTCATAAATTGCGGATTTCCTTATATCACAAAGAAAATTACCTAAGTAATAAATAGAAACTTGTTGACAATCTGCAAGTACATATGTTTAATACTCTATGAAAACATACCAACATCAGCAATCGGTCTGTTGGCTCAGTTGGTAGAGCGTCAGACTGATAACCTGAGGGTCATGAGTTCGATTCCTGACATAGATGCTCTTTTGGTTTTTTTCTCGTTGATTTGAAACTAATAGTCTATACGCTAAAATCATCAAGCAAAACCACCGACGTCTTATAGCCTAGTGGTAGGGTAAGCGCCGGGACTACCTCACACTCGTGCTAGCGAGCACGGGTTCGAAACCCGCTAACTCCAAGGTTGCAAAGCCAAGGTTCAAGGATTGTCGGATGGCCCGGCAAAGGCATTGGGATCGCCCTTGTTCCTCCCCTAAAGAGTTAGAGTCTATAGTTCTTATAGGCTATAGTTTTTAGGAGGTAGGAAGGGATACGCGATGGGCCGGTCGCCATACCAGAAGGGAACTAATGGTAGTCGGTAAAGGGTGATGAGCCCGAAGTCACGACACCTGAACTCCTGGCAACCATCGCTTAACCTTTTATTTTTTTGTTGTTGAACTATTGACTTTAATTGTTTTTTTTCCTTCTATCTTTGATGACAACAATCATCCAGAGCCTTATCATCTTTGTTGTTCCGTTTTTCATTATTCCATATTCCTCTTCTTATTACTTTTCTGCCCGGTTTTTTGTCCATTTATTTTCTACACTTTCCTGGAGCATGTTGCATATAGGTTTTAAATTCTACCTTACCATCAATGGTAGCTACTGAGAAAACCTATCTGCAACATGACCCTGATCTCTGATATCATCCAATCTTTCTTGTTTGCACAGAGTAGAGGGTATCCTCAACCAGCAAGGCTATCATTCAATCCTACAGCGGAAGGCCTTCCCTTCAGGGAAACGCCTGATCGGAGGAGGGTTCGTTTTCCAGTAGAACAATGACCCAAAGCACACGTCACGACTATTCAAAGAATATGCAAAGGCTACTTGAAGAAAACGGAAGAGACACAAGTCCTGGCAATCATGGATTGGCCGCCCCAGTCTACAGATTTCAATCCCCTTTCTTGTCACTTATGTTTTTGAATAAAAAAAAGAGGTTTCCATAGAAGTTAAACACTAAATATCGTTTAATTTTATTTGCGTGTTTGACTTCTAACTAGGAAAAGGAAAAATGAATGAAGTTACGCGTTTAACCATGTATAATGGTGAAAAGCTCTGGATATCTAGATTACGCGAATGTAATAAAAAGGTTAGCATTTTGAGAAAATGCCATATTGACTGGTAGGCAGCCATTTAATAGAGTATAATTTTGTTTGAATCAAGGATAAAATGTACATTCTTATATACTATTCACTTTAAAACGAAACTTAATTGAACTATGCTATGAGCCTGAATATCAATAAAGCCTACCAATTATACACTGAATGCAGGTGTTCCTAAACTTTTTGAGTTCAGTGTATCTCTCTTACTCCCCCCCCCCCCCCCCACTACACATTACTCTTACTTCCTCTCGATCTCCCTATACGGTACACACAGCTGGCCACCATACCGTACCGGGTAGGCATGGGCGGAAATCCGGGGGGGGGGGGGGGGGGGGACGCGACACCCCCCCCCCCCCACTCAGCTACTTCTTGAGGAAAAACATGTCCCCTCCACCTTCGGGGAGCGATTTCCGCCCATGCTGGCGTGTGACGAAAATCACGTTGCTCACTCACCCCCAAAACACAAAAACAACATCATCAACAACAACAATAAAACAAGAAAAAAACAAGAAAAAAAATGAAAAAGAAGAAGAAGAAGAAGGAGAAGAAGAAGAAAAAAAAAGAATCATGATGATGGCTAGACTAATCTTTTGAGCCTAAGGTGAAGTTCTGATTGTGTTGTTTTGCAATATAAGGCTTAGGAGCTAGGACATCAACATTTATCTATCTTGATGACTTTCTACCTTGAACCTCTACATGATCTATTCCTCATTTTAGCATGTAATTTCGAGAAGAAAAAAAAATCTCCACTGTTCAAACGGTTTACATGAAGTCTTATCGGACGTGTTTAATCCCCTTAAACCTAGTTCCTTAAAATGTATCTAAAAAATCGTTATTAGATCGATTTTAAGGACAGGGTAGATCATTCGAAGAAGTCATGAAACTTGGCAGGATTCAAAAGTATGCCTTAACCATAATGTGTCAACATTACAGTCGTATAGCTTCATGAACTATTATCGAAAAAAAGAAAATAAAACTTGTTTTTTCGACCATGGTCGACTAACTCTACATTGATAATCATGTGGTCCCTATATAGCTGCATGGACAATTCTGGATGACCCGTCCACCAAAACCTCCTCGAAATCTAGCGATCAATGTAGTTATTTTAGTAATAATTAAATCAGAGAAAGAGAGGGAGAGAGAGAGAGAGGGGCCTTACATTTTCTTAATAGTTGAATGTACGTAATAAATACTACATACGTACGTAATAAATACTACGTACGTACGTGATAATACTAGGTACGTACGTGATAATAGTACGTAAGTGTGATAATGCTACGTACGTACGTAATATATATACATGAATATTTATATATATCACTGCCGATTGACCATAGTGGTATTCACCACGCGTTGCCCGCTTCATCCGCATTCCCCCCGCCGCAACGGGCGGTGATTGGCCAGCGGCACCGGCCAATGGTAGCGGGCGTCCACACTAAAAGATCCCGCACAGAAACCTTGCAGGCAGTATACAACAAGCTTGCAGTGCAGCACTCAGTCTACATTGCCTGCTGAAGGCTAGCAGTTCGCAGCCAAAACGTCGCAATACACCACTTTGCATACATCGAGAGACCGATTTAGTTGTTCCATCCTCAAGAAGATATAAAAAGTGTGGATTACTGGCTAATACTCACTTAGGGCAAAGCTATGCAATTACATTCAGGGTCAGTTTGCTGAAAGTTAACAGGTCACAGTTCAAGGTATTATATTTTCTGTCTGTCCGTCCAGAACCCGTTTAGGTAACATCTTAAACTTGGTATATGGGTGTATTGTATAAAATCAAATCCAAGGATGCAATTGTCATTAAACATGGTACACAGATGGATCACTACTTGGGGATAGACTGGTAACATTTTTAGTAAAACTCCTGAAAGTTCAAAGGTAAAAGGTCAATGAACTTTGCCAAGAATTAGCTAGAAATTGCCCCAAAGTGATATTTTCAAGATAAATCCAAATCCAATGGTGCAATACCAACCAAACATGGTGCAAAGATCACTACTTGGGGGTAGACTAATGACATTTTGGGAGAAATTTGTCAAAGGTCAGAGGTCAAAGGTTTATGAATTTTGACAAAAATTTGACAAAAATTGCCTGAGAGGAAACATTTCTAGCCGTGCAAGTTGCTACGAATACGTGTACATGTAGCTGAGTGCACGATAGCAACCAGGGAGTCTGAGTAATGTATCATGAATATATCTCCTGGTTTCGAAGTGCGAGAGTTTCATGTGTGCAACACCCTGCGAAGATGTTTGTTTGTTTTCATTTCCGTAAATCAATATACAACAATGAAATACAATATTTCACCAGGTGTGGCGGATAGCCCATTTATGCGATAATACAAGATTACCACTGTTCTTCCATCTAAGGGGCAAGTTCACGACAGATGGACATCCCTCTCATTTTTCAAACGGACCTACTTCAAAACTTATTTTCTTTTCAAAGTTCAGTGCATCAGGAATTATGCAGGAACTATGAGGCTAACATTTTCCACCTTGATTTCTTTCTGTGACATTTCTGTTACCGAGTATATGAACAGCAATTACTGTGATAATGCCCAGAGGGTCTTTTGTGTGCAACTGTGAGAATTTGATCGAGATGGTATTGAAAGTTTTGACGGCTTGTCATTTGGTTTTCACTTATAAATACTTCCACAACCTGCTTCCATAGTAAGTTGTTTTATATTTTTTTTGCAATCAATTCATTATAACTAGCTTTCATGTTTAAGCTTCTAGGTAACAAGTTATTTAAAGCCCATTCATTTCTTAAGCAAAATATGGTATACTGATGAAGGCATAAGAATTAGTCTGTTTGTGAGTATGTTTATTCTTTATATCAGAAAGGAACATTCACAAAAGCCCCATTTATATACCAAATTTTTCACAATAGATCAAAATCCAATTATGCATACCAACCAAACATGGTACAGAGATGAATCACTTCACGGAGATAGACTGATGGCATATTTGATAACATATCCCTGGAAGTTCAGAGCTCAAAGCTCAATGAACTTTGCCAAAATCTGCTAATTTTAAGCAAACTTGATACAAGGATGGATTTAGACTGACTGGTTAGATTGGTCAAAGAAGTCAAAGAAGTAAGAGGTCAAAGGTCGATGAACATTGCCAAACGTGGCCAAACATAGAAAAAGAGAATACGATATTTTCATTTCACATAGGAATTCAATTGTACATTGCCCACCGAACATACAGATATTCTGAGAATAAATCTAAATAGAGTTACAAAGAGGCGGAGGCATATTTATTGACTGCGTGGCATGCTCTGATACATGATAACTCAATTTGTCAAATTTCATCAAAATGTCTACAATGATGGCAAATGACAGGACAATTGAGTGATTAGAATGTGGGTTGATACATTGATACAAGTTGACTGCACGCAGTCAAATTTCTCTAGTTTCTATATTTTTCCCACCTCTGCTAAGCCCCACCTCCAAAAATTCCTCCAGATCACCATTTTTGTTGTGACATCATCAATGGTAGAAATGAGTATGACAATAGACAGAAGTATGCACAAAGCTCATAATAGCGTGACATGTCTTCACGCAACAATGCCAAACAACCTTTCACATATGGGAATAATCGATGCTTTGTCCCAGCTCTGCCAAGGACAAAAGAATATCTTTACATTGTCTATCAAACATGGGATGCTATTGTGAGCAATTGCATTTAGTCATTGCAACAATGTGCATAACTTTGTCCATTCTTTAGCTTATTTCTACTTTTACTCTTCACAACAAGAATCATGATCTGGAAGATTTTTGGAGGTGGGGCTTAGCAGTGATGAGAAATATATTGAAAAATATTTAAAAATTGATATGATATATATTTATTGAACAGAGAGTGATTTTGTAATATGTAATATGCAATACTTGTACGCATCAACAGCAACCAACATACATTTCTGTGTCAAGGGGCCTATAAATTGCGTGTATTTATGCACTATTTCCCATTGTTATCTTTTATACAGGTAGATATTCATGTTGGATCTTCTTCCCGATAACCACTGAATGTGCAAGATGGAATATCAGAAGGCTGTTCTTGTCCTGACTTACATTGCTTTCATTGTATCTTTGTGCCTCCACTTAGTGAGTGGAATTGAAGAGTATTATTATCTCTTACAAACGTTTGAGGATGTGGTTGGAGGAGGAAACTCTTCATATTTCAAGCTCAACAAGAACGGAGCTGTGCACACCTTCCTTCAAACACTGGATCGGGATGCAGACCTTTATGTCTCAGAAAGCAACCCCAAACCTACTTTCGAAGATTATGACTTGAAGTCAGTTACATGTGGAGAGGATCATCTTGACATCCCCAAAAGCTTTAAACGCCCTACGTCTGTAGCCATCTATGGACACCCAAGGTTTGCAGAAAGCCATTTCCGCTGTTCTGTGTACCTGGACACTAGAGACGTCTCGAGTGGGGACCAAGACTGGTTGTATCAGAACAATGCAGAGCAAGCTGCTGAGGACGAGCACCCAGGATGGATGTTTCTTCTCAAGATCCTGGAGTTTGTTCTAGATGTTGCATTGTAAAACTAAGGTTTCACTGTCAAGGTGAAGCGTGTACTTGTACTTTACAATGCGATTGAATGGAGATGAATTGCTTTCAATTAGGTGTTTAAACTCATCAACAGCTTTTTGGTGGCAAAAGCATGGATCCAAATAAAGATGCACACTGTACACTGGTATTATGGATGCAGTTCAGTTTCTTGTTCTCTTTGTGGTGTGCATGCAGCCCTTCAATGTATAAAGATACTACACTTATCAAGATGAAGTCACAGTACACATTCCCAGCTTCATTGTAGAGAAATGAACTACAAGCTTAGATGAACTGTATAGATCTGATGGATTGTCCTTTTATGCAATGCATTGAGAACCATTCAACAGATAGACTGCACACTTGGTATCTGATATAATTTCTGAAATCAAGAAGTGTAAAGTTAGGATCAAATCTGGCTGTGGTGAAAGAGTCAGTAAAATTTGAAAAAAAAAAAGATCTTTATTACAATAGAAATTCAATGATCCAGTCTTAAAACATTGAATAAATAGTGAACGCTACATTGAGGTAGACTGATAGCATTTGAAGTAAGGCCCCTGAAAGGTCAAAGTTCAATGAACTTAGTAAAAACAAATTAAAAATTGCTAACAATTCATATTTTTCCTGATGGCTTAAAATTTGTTTATGATCCAATTTCAAGTAAACTTAATACAGAAATGAATAACCACCTGGAGATCGATATGTGAGATTAGAGATCAAATACCTGGTTTTGGAGGTCAATGAACTGTCATAAATTTACTAAAACTTGCCCAAGTATGTTGTGCTTTGCACTTTATTTTTTAAACTACAAATTACATTGTAATATATATTCTTATTTCAACCCAAGTGGTACAATGATTGATCAAATTTCTGACAGGTCAAAAGTCAATGAACTTAGCCAAAGTTGCCAGAAAGTATTTTTTTATTATAAATAGACAAGAGTGGCCCAATTGCAACCAAAAGTGGTCAAAAGATAAATCACTATTTTTAGACTGATGACAATTTAGGTTGAGTACTTATGAGGTCAACTGTCAGTGAACATTGTAAATATAGTGGCCCCAATGTTTTTGTTCTAATATAAGATCCAGTATAAACATAACTAATTATATGTAGATAGACCAGGGATGTGTTATGGAAGGATATGAAACAACTTTCTTTCTTTCTTTGAACCCATGGCACCGCCGAAAAAAATGTCTTCTCAGCATGTGCTTTTCAGGTGTTTTAATAATAACGAACAGGACTGCGTAGCAAAGGTTTCTCAGATAGAACAAAAGAAATGTAGAGTCTTATTTCGCTTGTCCACTTCTGTTGGATTGCATCAATACTTTTGTGAGGAAAAGATATATCAGCGAACAAAAATAAAAAGTTTTTTCTACTAAAATATTTCAGTTGCACGCAAATGCACGCAAATTCTGTTAATGAAAATAAACAGCTTAAGAAATAATTTTGATAATGATTGAATCCCACATTTGCGGAAATCTGCGGAAAGTGCAGGAATGTGTTACTTGTGTGACGTAGAATATTATCTTATATCTCCGTTTGTGCATCATTCAACAATTATTGAAAAGAAAACCGAGTTACAAAATTGACCAATTTCTTCACTTTCCGACATCTTGTGCATTTGGGGGTATTCAACCACTCTCAAAATGATATATTAAGCTGTGTATTATAATTAACGGCGTTTGTGTGTGTTTGCGTGCAGCAGAGATATTTTACTTGAAAAACTTGTTTATTTGTGTTTGCTGATACCTGTTGTGCTCATGGAAGCATTAATGCCATTAACAGAACGGGACAAGCGAAATGAGACTGTACATTTCTTTTGTTCTCTCTGAGAAGCCGTTGCCACACAATCATGTTCCTAATTGTTCAAACACCTGAACAGCACCTATTGAGAACACCATAACTTTTCAGCGGCTTGGCACATGGGTTCAAAGAGAGAAAGTTGCTTCATATCCTTCCATAACACATCCCTGCATCAATTACTTTTCTTGTAATAAACCTGTGAATATCTAATGAGATTTTCACTTTTGAACAAATTTGGATTTAAAAATTTGTGTCTACAAGTGTCAAATGCTTTATTCAGAACAGGACCATGGCCATGTGTATCACACATGTCAACCCACAACCTGTTTTCTTCCGGAAACATGCATTATTAATAGAAATGTTATGGCAGTTGCTAGTGGATTGACAGGTGTGATACACAATGGTCATTGCTGTGCTCTGAATTAATTATTTGATACACTGTAGACACATATCTTTTATGACCAAATTTTTCCCAAACTGAAAATCTCCTTAAATATTCCAAGGATTATTGCACGAGAAATAAAATGATTAATGAAATGTCACGAAACGTGCTTGCAAACATTTGTCTTCCTTGACTTTTTTATGTGTAAATCTCAGCTTCATATGAGTTGTAATCTTTTTTTTTTATCATTTTTCAAAAGTGTCACAGTAGTATTTCTACCAACACCTAGTATTACAACTTTACAAGGACTATATTAGTGCATGTAGGCCAAAGAACAGTCCTTTAAGCATTGGCCACTTCATGTAAAAGTGATTTTAAAGATGTTTTCAGAGTGTAAAAGGTAAGAGCTCTGAGAAGGAAAGAGGACATCTCCATTCACCATGATGTTCTATAATGCTGCTAGTCATGTCAGCAAGCTAACAAGAAGTGCCTTGAGTATTGCCATTCACTATAGATTGTATCATGTAGAAGTAATCTTTCATTCTATCACAAACATTGTGTCCCAACAGGATTTATTTCATAATACATGTAACATCACTATGCAATATGTTGAAGTTAGAGCTCTATTGAGTGGGAATACACTTCATCTTTGGCCTGTTGTGTGAATGTGATAGATATTATACAAACAACTGAAAGTTTTAAATGTGACCCTGGATCCATGTGTCTTGTATTGTAAATATGAGAATATTGATATTAAAGCTTAAAGATAGCCCGTCCCTTTTACAAACATGTGCAAACTTCATGAAAGTTTGCACATATTTAGCACGTTTCGTTGGGATGCCAACTGAAATTTTAACGTCAGAGGTACTACATAACTCCCACAGCATAAATAAAAATCTAACAAGTTTTCACTGAGATGTAACAATTTTCGTGGTACGAAAAAAGAAAGCTCGATCAATTATCAGAGATTATTTCCTCAAAACCGAATATTACGCTTTGTCGATTCCAGCGAAATGTTATATAGCCACTCTCTATCAAATGATGGCAAAGTCAGGGAACTTTCAGAATTAGGTGTGCAAAAGGGACAGGCTACCTTTTACATTGAAAGGATACCAATGCAACCATGATTTCATACATATGGTAGCATGCGTGGAATGAATGAAATCAAACTGTTTTAAGCTCCTCAAGACCACCATAATTACTTAGTTTTCACAGAACTTTGAACAGATAGAAGTGGTAACTACATGTTCAAGGGGAAACGATGTTACAACTTGTTAAAATACATGTAGTATGAAAGGTGTTTTAAATGTTCAACGTCATTTGTTTTGTTTGCGTTAATACTGAAAATGTAAGTTGACCTGTTGTTCTGAAATTTATTGTTATTAAACAAATATATCATGCATTGAGAGAATCTACAAAAAGAAAAAAAAGTAGGCAAAATTATGAATATCGGGACGGCAGCAATGGTGCTTCTTTATTTGTTTGATTTACTTTATCAAGACTTTAAATGGGCCAAGCAGGGAAGATAATGAAGTATTTCCATTAATGGGTATTTAAAAAGCATTAACCGTTCACCGGTCAGCAAATTTGTATGGTATTATCCAAGACTCAGATTTTAGTCCTCAGATTTAGTGCACTAACACATAGTTGACATCAACATCATAACAATGTTACGCATGACCAATCACTGAACAGGATTTCATTAATTACGGATATACATGTAATCACAACTATTCATCTGAAAGAGGATTGTCTGGGTTTAGCATCAAAGCATTTTATATGATGCATGTTCCTGGATATCATAAATTGGGTTAAAACTTAATAAACTGTTATATTATATATGGAACGCAAAACTGGTACACTCTTGTTCCACCAGAGTCTTAGGAACTTGTGAAACGCAGTACAAGTAGAGACTTTATAGTCCAAAATCTTTGAGTTTGGTGAAATACTTCTGTTATATCCCAATAGCCTTTGGGACCCATATCATGTGTGATTCTTGTGTTACAATGAGAATTGGTTACCTTATATTAAAGTGTCAAAATTAACACCAAAGATATTTTATTGTTATTATGGGAGTCAGTGCAGTACAAGTGGGGGTCTCCGATATGTTGTGCGTTTTAACAGAAAGCTTTGAGACACTTAGAACAGTACAGCATGGATGTGTCTGTTGTGTCACATGATGGAATGAAAGAGGGAGGAGACACTCAACAGTATGAAGATCTTTCGTGCTCCAAGACGTGACAGAAAGAAAGACTCAAGACACTGAACATTATGATTAAGAAGATGTATAGTGCATGGCAAAACGTGATGTCAGAGAGAAAGATGAAACACCAACAGATTATTATATGGAGATAATTGTTGCGTGACAATACGTGGTGACAGAGAGAAAGATGAAACACCAACAGATTATTATATGGAGATAATTGTTGCGTGACAATACGTGGTGACAGAGAGAAAGATGAAACACCAACAAATTATATGGAGATAATTGTTGCGTGACAATACGTGGTGACAGAGAGAAAGATGAAACACCAACAGATTATTATATGGAGATGATTGGTGCGTGACAATACGTGGTGACAGAGAGAATAAAGACAAGATAACTCAACAGTATGAAGATGTATGGGATGTTACAAGACATGGTAACGAAGAGAAAGATGTGACACCCAACATTTTATGATATGGAGATGATTGGTGCATCACAATACGTGATGACAGAAAGAAAGACAAAGAGAACTCAACAGCATGTATGGTGCGTTACAAGACATGGTGATCTAGAAAGATGCTGTGTTCTGTCCATAATAGAAGCATATTTGTCGTTTTTACAAATATGAATTTCGCATGAACAACATTTCATCTGAGCAGTAATGAAGTCCATGACAAAATAAAGCATTTGCTTGAGATCAAAATGAATTTCCGATTTAGGCTCTAAAAATAAAACCAAACGTCAAAAATCCATTGACACAGGAATTGTATTATTTTGAAAGAAAGGTATCGGGTAGACTAAGAAATGTACAGACAACGACTCCTCACATAAACTTTAGGAATTCGTCTCTACGGTTAGCTCGCTTAGATAGGATCTTGCCTTTTCGATATGAACTCGCCATGTCTTTCTTGTTTTATCCTTTTGTATTCTTACCCTGTTCTAAACACACATTCACATTTATAACTTACAAGCCATGGGCTTTCTCGTGATACCTTGAATTCACCGATGATTTTTTAAAATTTTGTTTGTTAAATGAATGAAGAATTGAATTGAATTGATATTCATGATCCTTGAAGCAGGATGTAAGATATTGTATTGAAACGATGTAATATATTAATAGATAGGAAAAGAGTTGGAAACGGATATGAGATTTGCTGATTCAAGCAAGAGAATTATAATGTTTAAAAGGTTGTGCTGGCGTCAATGCTCTCATGAAATATCATGTGATAGATATTCTTTTGTCAAAACCAGTGATGATTTGTATTGGAAAAATACACATATATTATGTGTTGTATATGATTGCCGGAAAGTATGGATCTAAATAAGGAACAAAGACATCTAGGTTTATTCATTGAAAAATGTACACGTGCTCTTAATTGCTCTTTAAATTCAGCATCATCCACAAAATACCCACGACAACATGCTAGTTGAGAAGAGAAATGTCATTCAATACACATAAAGTTTAATTGTTTCGAGGCATCTGGTATAGATGATTTTATACGTATTACGAGAATATAATTTCGTTATCATTATTTTATATACAATCTATGCTCTCGTTATAATGATCGAACTAAGCTTAATTAAATTAAAAGCAAAATGTTAGATATGTACAGCTTGAGTCTCCCAACATCTTCAATGATCGGAAAGCAAATTACGCACACTCTCACACAAATATAACCCATTTGTTTCACCACATGAGACATGCTATGCACGGTGATATTTAGATCGATAAGAACAGAGTAACTACAATCTAATCTGTTCTAAAATCCTGTGAAAAATTGTGACCCATCAGCGCAGCGCTCTGTAAAAAATATGAAACCTCTGCTGCAAAATTAACTATACGTAGCGTAGAAATGTGCATGCGCTATATAACGAATGATATGTGTATAAGATCCATCGTATCGTCTACCCAAGAGGTCTGGATGAATTGATCACTTTTTAAGAGACTGCAAATACGTGTGGGTTACCGATTGCGGTATAATTATGTTAACAAATCGAGGTATACACACTAGAATACATGATGTAGTGAACTCACTATTTCATAAGAAGCATCTAGACTCTCAATGTCCTGTTCTGTTCGGAATGGAATTCATTAAGATAAGGGCATGAACAATCATCATGAATTGCTATCATAAAGGTAACGGTGTTAACCTTCACAGCTGGAAATTTGGTTACACGAAACTAAGAACATGAATGTCAATATGACATACGTGTTGGATATATTACAACACCTACATAATCATTCAACACGTTTCGGACTAAACGTGTTCACATTCAAAATCAAAACAATTAACAAGATGACAATTTATCACTGTGTATTCATATCAACTTCTACCAGAGTCATGATTTTAAGCACATTTTGCTGTAAGATGAATGTAACGAGGAAGTATTCAATAGAAGTCAAATTTCAATATTTCAATATTAATCAATTTGTAACTTAGCACAATTTTTAGGCGTATTAATAAATCAAAAAATTAACTTCAAACAACATGTTCAGTTACTTAAAGTTTTCTAATACATGTTGCAGGCCTACCATCCTTGCATTACTACACCATAATAAGGAAAAACCCTTTCAGAAATGTGTGAATTTAAATCAAGGCATTTAAAAAAGCACACGAAAAGAACCACATAACTTGTAGTGTTCACAATGTGATCTGTACATGTAGATGTACAGATTTTGTTATAAAGAAGTTGCATAATACAAATACTCCGTTACAACAGAAGGAGTGATCAATTCCGACTAATCAATAAACCAGTGTAAATTAGAACGACAGCTATGACGAGGATCAGTCAGTGAGTAAGCGCGTAAAGGAATGAATCATCACAACATGGTTTCTCATGAACAAACTCAAACTATGCGTCATTACTGCATGCCATGAGCCCATGGTATAAAAAGTGTTATAATACATGTATTGATCGATCATACCACGAAAATCGTTGATCCTTAACGTAATATACGCACGAACTGTATATTCTCAACAGAAACAAACATTATAATAAACCATTATGTTACAAGTCTAAATGTTTACCATGCACAGTTACGTAGTTATCTTTGCGTTATAATGTTTAAGCGACTACAAGTTACAATGAAACCACATAACATGCTAGTATACTAGGTGCTAGATGCCAAATCTCTTTACGTCCTCAACCGTGTTCACACAATTATTCTTGGTAGACCTGCTTTTTATAAGTAATTGTACAGGGACATGACTATATGACTATTGTACAGGGACATGACTACAATGTACATGAACAATATATAGATCACAGACATACCTACTCGACTCGATTGATGAAGGAAATGTACACAAAGTGAATAATCCTTTTACATTTGTTTAACAAAAATTTATAATGAAGTCGTATAGATGTATCAAAATTTGACTTAAACATGTATAAAGACTTAAAGGCATATTCATGAGCAAGTTTACACACTCTGCCAACACGGCCAATCGGTCTTTTAACACTTGACGATATGGTAATTAATGAAAGTACTGCCTTTTAGTAGCAAAGAAAGGCCTTTGGATTTGAGACATCTTGTATACATTATCTACTTTTCACAAAGATCTGACAGTTTAATCCCATTAAAAGCGAAATGTTGGTATACACAGCTTCAGTGTCCCTGGTCTGCAAGGATAGAATGACATATAAAATACAATTGCATACAATCTTAAAACATATAAAAACATTTGTTTCATCATATGATGAATATTATCTATGGTGATATTCAGATCGATAAGAACAGAGTGATTACAAATCACCTCTATTCTGAAATCGGGTCAAAATGTGACCCATTAGTTCAGCGCTGTATTAAAGATATGAAACCTCTGCAGCAAAATGAACATGTCATGTAACAACACTAAACAGGGTGAAGGTATACATGGACTATATACAGGTTGATGATACGTGTAGGAGATCCACTGTTTTGGCTACAAAAAAGATTTGATGAATTCATCAATCATGCAAGAGCCGTCAAATCCATATGGATTACAGATAAATGTAATATCATTAACAAGGCACGATATACATATTGGTTGATACATGTTGTAGAGAGTCTCTTTTTTTTCTGTCCAAAGAAATAATTAATCTATTAATATTAGAGCGCAATACGATAAGCACAATCCATTGTTGATATGAAGGGTAAGGGGTGTGTGTGTTGGGGGGGGGGGGGTTCTTTACGATTGTAATCACGTACAGTTGTCCTCAAAATTATTCATACCCTTGTTAATTTTTATGATTTTTTATTTTTGTAATGAAATGAATGCATTTTGTCAAGTGTGTATATCAGTTATATGTGTCCAACATGTGAAAGAATAACAACAATACACAATTCAAGAAATTCATCATTTCAGGGGTATTTTATTCATGGATTTTCAAAAAATGCCATGCTCAAAATTATTCATACCCTAGGTTTACTGAGTCCAATGTCTTTCTTTAATAGTCAATAGCATAGCCTTTGTTTCTTATGACTGCTTCTAGACGGTTCTTGTACGTGTCCACAAGCTTCCTGCATGTCTTCTGGGGGATGTTGGCCCACTCTTCCTTGGAAAAAGCCTCAAGCTGGGACAGGTTGGTCGGTTTCCTAGCCAACACTCTGGTCTTCAAGTCTCGCCACAAGTTCTCAATTGGATTCAGGTCAGGACTCTGACTTGGCCATTCGAGGACGTTGACATCATTGTCCTTGAACCATTTCTTCACTACCTTGGCGGTATGTTTTGGATCATTGTCCTGCTGGTACTTCCAATTAGGGCCAAGCTGGAGTTTCTCAGCGGATTCCTTCACGTTTTCATCAAGGATCGTGATGTAATCCTCCTTTCTCATGATTCCTTGGACCTTGACGAGGTTGCCTGTGCCACTGGAAGAGAAGCATCCCCATAGCATTATGTTTCCACCACCATGCTTGACGGTGGGCACAGTGTTCTTTGGAGTGTATGCTTCTCCTTTTTTCCTCCAGACGTATTCAACATCCATATGGCCAAATAACTCCAACTTTGTCTCATCAGACCACAGGATGGTTGACCAAAAGCTGGAATCTTGCTTTAGATGACCTTTAGCAAAGGCTAGGCGAGCCTCCAGATGCTTCTTCCTGAGCAGCGGGATCTTCCGAGGCCTACGTCCATGGAGACCTCCTCTGTGCAAGACTCGCTCAATAGTGGACCGTGACACCTTCGACAACGACTCCTCACATAAACTTTAGGAATTCGTCTCTACGGTTAGCTCGCTTAGATAGGATCTTGCCTTTTCGATATGAACTCGCCATGTCTTTCTTGTTTTATCCTTTTGTATTCTTACCCTGTTCTAAACACACATTCACATTTATAACTTACAAGCCATGGGCTTTCTCGTGATACCTTGAATTCACCGATGATTTTTTAAAATTTTGTTTGTTAAATGAATGAAGAATTGAATTGAATTGATATTCATGATCCTTGAAGCAGGATGTAAGATATTGTATTGAAACGATGTAATATATTAATAGATAGGAAAAGAGTTGGAAACGAATATGAGATTTGCTGATTCAAGCAAGAGAATTATAATGTTTAAAAGGTTGTGCTGGCGTCAATGCTCTCATGAAATATAATGTGATAGATATTCTTTTGTCAAAACCAGTGATGATTTGTATTGGAAAAATACACATATATTATGTGTTGTATAATTTTATGATTGCCGGAAAGTATGGATCTAAATAAGGAACAAAGACATCTAGGTTTATTCATTGAAAAATGTACACGTGCTCTTAATTGCTCTTTAAATTCAGCATCATCCACAAAATACCCACGACAACATGCTAGTTGAGAAGAGAAATGTCATTCAATACACATAAAGTTTAATTGTTTCGAGGCATCTGGTATAGATGATTTTATACGTATTACGAGAATATAATTTCGTTATCATTATTTTATATACAATCTATGCTCTCGTTATAATGATCGAACTAAGCTTAATTAAATTAAAAGCAAAATGTTAGATATGTACAGCTTGAGTCTCCCAACATCTTCAATGATCGGAAAGCAAATTACGCACACTCTCACACAAATATAACCCATTTGTTTCACCACATGAGACATGCTATGCACGGTGATATTTAGATCGATAAGAACAGAGTAACTACAATCTAATCTGTTCTAAAATCCTGTGAAAAATTGTGACCCATCAGCGCAGCGCTCTGTAAAAAATATGAAACCTCTGCTGCAAAATTAACTATACGTAGCGTAGAAATGTGCATGCGCTATATAACGAATGATATGTGTATAAGATCCATCGTATCGTCTACCCAAGAGGTCTGGATGAATTGATCACTTTTTAAGAGACTGCAAATACGTGTGGGTTACCGATTGCGGTATAATTATGTTAACAAATCGAGGTATACACACTAGAATACATGATGTAGTGAACTCACTATTTCATAAGAAGCATCTAGACTCTCAATGTCCTGTTCTGTTCGGAATGGAATTCATTAAGATAAGGGCATGAACAATCATCATGAATTGCTATCATAAAGGTAACGGTGTTAACCTTCACAGCTGGAAATTTGGTTACACGAAACTAAGAACATGAATGTCAATATGACATACGTGTTGGATATATTACAACACCTACATAATCATTCAACACGTTTCGGACTAAACGTGTTCACATTCAAAATCAAAACAATTAACAAGATGACAATTTATCACTGTGTATTCATATCAACTTCTACCAGAGTCATGATTTTAAGCACATTTTGCTGTAAGATGAATGTAACGAGGAAGTATTCAATAGAAGTCAAATTTCAATATTTCAATATTAATCAATTTGTAACTTAGCACAATTTTTAGGCGTATTAATAAATCAAAAAATTAACTTCAAACAACATGTTCAGTTACTTAAAGTTTTCTAATACATGTTGCAGGCCTACCATCCTTGCATTACTACACCATAATAAGGAAAAACCCTTTCAGAAATGTGTGAATTTAAATCAAGGCATTTAAAAAAGCACACGAAAAGAACCACATAACTTGTAGTGTTCACAATGTGATCTGTACATGTAGATGTACAGATTTTGTTATAAAGAAGTTGCATAATACAAATACTCCGTTACAACAGAAGGAGTGATCAATTCCGACTAATCAATAAACCAGTGTAAATTAGAACGACAGCTATGACGAGGATCAGTCAGTGAGTAAGCGCGTAAAGGAATGAATCATCACAACATGGTTTCTCATGAACAAACTCAAACTATGCGTCATTACTGCATGCCATGAGCCCATGGTATAAAAAGTGTTATAATACATGTATTGATCGATCATACCACGAAAATCGTTGATCCTTAACGTAATATACGCACGAACTGTATATTCTCAACAGAAACAAACATTATAATAAACCATTATGTTACAAGTCTAAATGTTTACCATGCACAGTTACGTAGTTATCTTTGCGTTATAATGTTTAAGCGACTACAAGTTACAATGAAACCACATAACATGCTAGTATACTAGGTGCTAGATGCCAAATCTCTTTACGTCCTCAACCGTGTTCACACAATTATTCTTGGTAGACCTGCTTTTTATAAGTAATTGTACAGGGACATGACTATATGACTATTGTACAGGGACATGACTACAATGTACATGAACAATATAAAGATCACAGACATACCTACTCGACTCGATTGATGAAGGAAATGTACACAAAGTGAATAATCCTTTTACATTTGTTTAACAAAAATTTATAATGAAGTCGTATAGATGTATCAAAATTTGACTTAAACATGTATAAAGACTTAAAGGCATATTCATGAGCAAGTTTACACACTCTGCCAACACGGCCAATCGGTCTTTTAACACTTGACGATATGGTAATTAATGAAAGTACTGCCTTTTAGTAGCAAAGAAAGGCCTTTGGATTTGAGACATCTTGTATACATTATCTACTTTTCACAAAGATCTGACAGTTTAATCCCATTAAAAGCGAAATGTTGGTATACACAGCTTCAGTGTCCCTGGTCTGCAAGGATAGAATGACATATAAAATACAATTGCATACAATCTTAAAACATATAAAAACATTTGTTTCATCATATGATGAATATTATCTATGGTGATATTCAGATCGATAAGAACAGAGTGATTACAAATCACCTCTATTCTGAAATCGGGTCAAAATGTGACCCATTAGTTCAGCGCTGTATTAAAGATATGAAACCTCTGCAGCAAAATGAACATGTCATGTAACAACACTAAACAGGGTGAAGGTATACATGGACTATATACAGGTTGATGATACGTGTAGGAGATCCACTGTTTTGGCTACAAAAAAGATTTGATGAATTCATCAATCATGCAAGAGCCGTCAAATCCATATGGATTACAGATAAATGTAATATCATTAACAAGGCACGATATACATATTGGTTGATACATGTTGTAGAGAGTCTCTTTTTTTCTGTCCAAAGAAATAATTAATCTATTAATATTAGAGCGCAATACGATAAGCACAATCCATTGTTGATATGAAGGGTAAGGGGTGTGTGTGTTGGGGGGGGGGGCGGGGGTTCTTTACGATTGTAATCACGTACAGTTGTCCTCAAAATTATTCATACCCTTGTTAATTTTTATGATTTTTTATTTTTGTAATGAAATGAATGCATTTTGTCAAGTGTGTATATCAGTTATATGTGTCCAACATGTGAAAGAATAACAACAATACACAATTCAAGAAATTCATCATTTCAGGGGTATTTTATTCATGGATTTTCAAAAAATGCCATGCTCAAAATTATTCATACCCTAGGTTTACTGAGTCCAATGTCTTTCTTTAATAGTCAATAGCATAGCCTTTGTTTCTTATGACTGCTTCTAGACGGTTCTTGTACGTGTCCACAAGCTTCCTGCATGTCTTCTGGGGGATGTTGGCCCACTCTTCCTTGGAAAAAGCCTCAAGCTGGGACAGGTTGGTCGGTTTCCTAGCCAACACTCTGGTCTTCAAGTCTCGCCACAAGTTCTCAATTGGATTCAGGTCAGGACTCTGACTTGGCCATTCGAGGACGTTGACATCATTGTCCTTGAACCATTTCTTCACTACCTTGGCGGTATGTTTTGGATCATTGTCCTGCTGGTACTTCCAATTAGGGCCAAGCTGGAGTTTCTCAGCGGATTCCTTCACGTTTTCATCAAGGATCGTGATGTAATCCTCCTTTCTCATGATTCCTTGGACCTTGACGAGGTTGCCTGTGCCACTGGAAGAGAAGCATCCCCATAGCATTATGTTTCCACCACCATGCTTGACGGTGGGCACAGTGTTCTTTGGAGTGTATGCTTCTCCTTTTTTCCTCCAGACGTATTCAACATCCATATGGCCAAATAACTCCAACTTTGTCTCATCAGACCACAGGATGGTTGACCAAAAGCTGGAATCTTGCTTTAGATGACCTTTAGCAAAGGCTAGGCGAGCCTCCAGATGCTTCTTCCTGAGCAGCGGGATCTTCCGAGGCCTACGTCCATGGAGACCTCCTCTGTGCAAGACTCGCTCAATAGTGGACCGTGACACCTTCGTCCCTGCCTGGTCAAGCGTTCGAAGTAGGGCCTAATTGGTTGTGGTCCGGGGGTTGTTGTTGACCTCTCGGCAGATTTTCCTGGCAAGTTTGGGGGACACCTTTCTCTTCCTGCCACGCCCACAGAGGTTTTTAACAGTATTGAACTTCTTGTGCTTGTTGATAATGCTCTGCACGGTTGCCACAGGGACATCATATTGCTTCGAAATGGCCTTATAACCCTTTCCTTCAATGTGGGCACGCACAAGACGTTGCCGTAGGTCCTCACTGAGCTCCTTCTTCTTGGCCATGATGATCAGAAACTGAGAATGACCAGAACACGTTTCCTCTATTTAAAGTCTTATGGAAAGATGCTATGTGTTTGACAATAGTTTAACATTTGGTCAACAAAAAAAGTATTTAATCCATTGGAACATCTTGAAATAACTATAGGACAAAGATTAACACATTCTCAGGAAAGGAAAACAATGGATACTATGAAGAAAGAACATTTTTGTTGAGGTATTGTCAGGGATATGAATAATTCTGAACATGAGGGAAAAATAACTTTTGGACTTATCTATTATTATGCAAATGAAGTTTAGCCAACTCATGTGTGGATTTGTGCATAGCAACAAGTAGACAAAAGATACACAGGAAGTACCAACATAATAGCTTTTACAAAGGAAGAATCTAACAAAGACTGTTATTTTCAATGGGGTATGAATAATTTTGAGGACAACTGTATATACTTTAGTTTGAACAGAGTACATGTACATGTAACAGAGTACATGAATATCAATATGTTACATCTGTTGGATATAAACAACATCGATATATTGCCATATTTTCTTGTGCGAATGGTGAATCAGCACGTTTCGGAAAAAATATAATCAAGTACAATTTCTAAACAAGTTACAGGATAACTGATTATTACTGCTTATTTATATCTACTTCTATCCTTGTCATGATTATTGAAGCACATGGTGTTGTTCAATAAATTTGCTGTAAGAAGAACGTCGTTGATCTGAAAACATAACAGATGATGAAAATATACTTATATTAATTTCTGTTATCACGAATGTTGTTGATCTTAGGCCTATACACAATATACGCACGATCATTATCAACGAATACATGTATACAATTATAAATGGGCTTAATAATGAAGCATTCGTTAGTGTCCTAGCGAATTAATGTGTGTGCTATGTACAGTTCCGTATTGTGTACGTGAGACCTTAAAACAGCTTAAAACATAACAGATGATGAAAATATACTGATATTGACGCTGATATCACGAACGGTGTTGATCTTAGGCCTATATACAAATTATACATGAACTTTACATTATCAACGAATACATACAAGTATAAATTGATATTGTCAATATTTGACTAGCAAGATTGTGTGTCTACATGAATATCATGTACCTCGTAGATAAATATCAATACCAACTTCCCTTTTATTCGTAATTATCACTAATCCAATATACTTTCTTTAGACAACCTCTTTAACATGTTAAAAAAAAAAACACTTATTCGACCTTAGCGCAAACATCTTATCAAACGCTATCAATTTTAGTCTTCTCCCCCCCTTTTTTTGTTTTAATTTACTTGCACTTACGGGCGTTACTTAACAACCACGTAGCGTGTCTTATCTCATGAATAACCGTTGTGAATCAAATTTACCTTTCCTCACGCTCAACAAGCGCGACTTTGCGTCAGCAGTTCTAACGGATGACACAGTTCACTGCTCTGAAAATGAGCCGAATGTAGAAAACAGTCAATGTGTAACCCGATCATTTAATATCCACCAACCTCAATTCTCTTATAACTTTGACGAAAACGATGACACTCCAGACACGAACATACAATATTTTACACAAACACAACTTGCTGGCATACTGAATACCAACCCCTCCAACTTCTCTTTAATGCATTTTAACATCAGAAGTCTTAACAAGAACTTTGAAGCACTTCGAATTATAATGGAAACTATAAACTATAACATATCCGTAGTCGGTCTAACAGAAACTTGGCTTACCGACAACGAACATTTTAACCGTCTTATTTCGCTACCAGGCTTCACATTAGTTACAAACAATCGCCCAGTGAGAGGCGGTGGCGTTGCTGCCTATATATCTACGCAACACAGCTACACACTACATACTAATCTTAACATTACAAAACCCCACATTGAAACTCTCTTCATTGAAATCCTAAATCCAGGGAATAAAAGAATACTAATTGGTATAATTTATAGACCCCCCAGCAGCAATATCAATGAATTCCTCAGTGAATTTGAAAGTCTTCTGTCAAAAGTAAACTTGTGCAATAAAACCTGCTTCCTAACAGGCGATTTTAACATAGATCTCCTCAAAACTGACGAGAGCCCATCAAATGACTACATAGACATTGTTCTTTCTCACTCTCTTGTCCCCCTTATAGCCAGGCCAACACGGGTCACTGAACACTCGGCAACGCTAATAGATCATATTCTCACAAATGTTCACCCGTTTCCCCAGTCTGGAATTTTAGTATCTGATATAAGCGATCATTTCCCAGTATTCACAACTGTCTCGAATCTCTTGAAGCAATCAAAATCTCCTCCGAATATAACAAGAAAATTAACAAATGATAACATTAACTCCCTCAAACAAAAACTGAGGTCAATTGATTGGTCTGAAGTTCTTGTATTGCAAGACCCCAATGAATCATTTGAAAAGTTCATGTCACTCCTACTCTTTGCTTATGATGAAATAATTCCTGCCCAAATACGCAGAAAACCTAATTACAGGAAAATACCAAGATCACCGTGGATAAGCAAAACCCTCCTAAGATCAATCAACCGAAAAAACAACTTATACTACAGATATAAGCACAACTCTAATCCCACAACGCGAGCCAAATATACTACGTACAAAAATATACTCACATCTTTGCTACGAAATGCCAAAAGAGACTATTTTGCAAACAAATTTCACAACAACAAACACAACATAAATGGCACGTGGAAGACTCTGAAAAGCATTCTTAACAAAAACAAACCGCAAAATAACTGTAACCAAAATAATACTAGAGAACGAAACAATAAGAGAACCGAAATTAATAGCACAACATTTTAACAATTACTTTGTAAATGTAGGTCCAAACTTGGCAAATAAATTACCACGCACAAACACTGACTTCAAGGACCTTATGCCGGACCCTAATCCTAATACACTTTTCCTGTATCCAACAGATGCGGCAGAAATATCAAACATTGTTACACAGTTCAAAAACGACAAAAGTCCAGGCTTCGAAAATATCAATAACACATTACTGACAAGAATTCTACCCGACCTACTTATCCCACTAAATCATATCTTCAATTTATCCTTGACAACAGGTGTATTTCCCGATCAAATGAAAATTGCGAAAGTTGTACCAATATTCAAAAAAGGAAACACAACCCTTCTTTCCAACTATCGTCCAATCTCGCTTCTAACAAACTTTTCTAAGATCCTAGAAAACATTCTTTATAAGCGACTTGTCTATTTCGTAAAACAAAACAACATTCTTAATGACACACATTTTGGCTTCCGCGAAAACCACAACACATCACATTCCCTACTGACCCTAATACACAAAATAAGTAAATCACTGGATGATAGGCTACATAATATTGGTGTGTTCCTGGACTTCTCCAAGGCCTTTGACACAGTTGACCATAGCATATTGTTAAATAAATTGTCGCATTACGGTGTCCGAGGTAAGGCCTTGGAGTGGTTCAGGAGTTACCTAGACAACAGGAAACAATATGTAGTAACAAAACACTGTGAATCTGAAATGAGGACTGTTTCATGCGGCGTCCCCCAGGGCTCAATTCTAGGTCCCTTACTATTCATTTTGTACATAAACGACATATGCAAATCTTCCAAATTATTATCATTCATATTATTCGCAGACGACTCCAACATATTCTTCTCACATTCAAACCCCGATACACTTGTCAATGTCATGAATAAAGAACTAAAAAACGTCAACAGCTGGATACATGCAAATAGACTTTCTCTAAACCTTGACAAAACGAATTACATGCTATTCAGCAAAACTCTCTCACTTCTCCCAAACCCCATTCTATTCAACACTACTACTTTACAAAGAGTACAATCCACTAAATTCCTGGGGGTATACGTTGGCGATGCCCTCGCTTGGAAACTCCATGTTAATGAGTTATGCAAGAAAGTCTCACGTAACATCGGAATTATCAACAAACTCAAACACTTTCTCCCTCAA
Source organism: Arbacia lixula (assembly GCA_963669155.1). Taxonomy (NCBI): domain Eukaryota; kingdom Metazoa; phylum Echinodermata; class Echinoidea; order Arbacioida; family Arbaciidae; genus Arbacia; species Arbacia lixula. The sequence goes on along the minus strand of OZ022594.1, from coordinate 3,609,817 downwards.
CACGCACTTCTATGCCTCTATTCCGCTTTGGTGCTTTCACACTTGAATTTTTGTATTCTGGCATGGGGCAATTGTTTCACGTCACAAACAAATAAGATAGTATTACTACAAAAAAGAGCAATGAGAATAATAAGTGGTACAGGCTACCGAGAACATACAAACCATTTATTTTACCAAAACCGAGTCCTAAAATATCACGATCTCTACAATTTAAGTTACTTCATGTACCAGCTAGCACAAGAAACATTACCTCAAAACATCCTTGATTTATTTCGCAGAAACCAAGACGTACACAACGATCCCACAAGACAATCAAGCCTTTGTCATCTCCCACTGACCCGGACATTATGTCGCCAGAGAACATTTTTATATCAAGGACCGCAACTGTGGTACTCACTGAGCAGTGAACTGCAGTCATCCGTAACCATCTATACATTCAAGCGCATGCTAAAGCGCAGCCTAATCGACGCATATCGCACACATCCCGATACTTAGATTATTTTCTCCTACATACGTATGCCCTTCACCTTTAACCCCCCCCCCCTTCCTTTACGGCACTTTGATTTAATAAATGTATAAATCTTTAAATAATCTCATATATTGTAACGGGGAGCCTATAACCCTACAAGCTTTGCTTTTTTTATAGGCTCCCCCCACATTGTTATATGTTATCAATTTTCTGCTATCGAAGTGTACAAGCAGTCATCTAATGTTTGTTTTCTACATGCATTGTATTTACCTTTTTAATGTCCCTCTTTATTTATTTCTCTGTATATGCATGTGAACGTGTCATTTCATGTATTTGTACGTCATATGTTTATGTTTATATGTGGAAATAAAATTCAATTCAATTCAATTCAAATGGCCTTAATAATGAAGCATTTTGTTAGTGTCCTAGCGAGTTAATTTGTGTGCTATGTGCAGTTCCGTGTTATGTACGTTAGACTGTACGTTGACCACAAGTTGCAAGGAACTAATTTAAATTATGTTAGTATGCCGGGTTCTGGCGCTGTGATGATTTCAACGTTTTAAGTCGCCCATCATATCGTTGGTAGATCTTGTAGACCCGCTTTCTATAAATAATTGCACGTGACTACAGTGTATATGCAGGAAAAAAATCACAACTTCGAACGGTTTAAACACTCGAGACACAAGTCAACACCCTTGTTTTGAATCCTAGTTAATCCTACGGAACAGTATGTTTAACAATCGTCCACACATTTACCTAATGTTAGCAAAAAAAATCCGGCGGTCTCGGGAAGATGAAAACAGTACTCTGATACGTAACCATCACACATTACCATTGATATGACCAAAACTGCGTTCCATGTCGGCTTTTTCTCAAACTTCCCTATATATGTTCCTGTTTAGTACTTCTTTTCAAATCAACCTAAATCAAAGGTGAAATTCTCCTTTAAGATGCTCAGGAAGCAAAATGGGAGATTGTCTTTCTCCAAGGCACGTGTAATAAATATTATATAACTGATTTCCAAGTATGTCGAAAAAGGTTAAATGATTGCATTCAATTTCATAATAACGGGAAACTTTAAAATAATGCATTATGATACGCCAGTTTTGTGTCCGTTGAATACAAGTGGTTTTGCAGATCACTGTGGTGAGAAAAATTGTCGACATGTCCTCAGAAGAGTTGCTTACTTGCATAATTCGAGTGGTGTCCTCGATCCACGATGGTACTCCAAGTTTGTCTGTCTAGCATTGCTGTTTTCATCTCATTGATTTCTAGTCCAGTGTCTTTCTTGAGTGTGTCAACGAAGTTGATCACTGGTCTGCCTGGTTTCCTGCTTCCATGCTTGGGCATCCAGAACATCATTTTAGAAGCACACTCATTGCTCCTGAAACAATGGCCGGCAAAGCGAAGCCTTCTTATCTTGATCTTCTGGCTTATTTTGGGCAGATCCCTGTATAGCTCTGCGTTGGTCATATGCTGCCTCCAGCTAACATTTTGAATGACTCTTAGCATGCGTGTGTAACAGCCATCAAGATCCTTAGCAATTTTTGGTGTGACTGTCCATGCCTCTGAGCCATATAGCAGTACTGTTTCTACTGTTGCGGCAAACAGTCGAAGTTTAAATTCTCTAAAGAGAGAAGACTTCCATAGCTTGCTGAGTTTGTTGCATGCTCGCCATGCTGCCGCTTTCCTTTGCTTGACATCCTTAGCCGTACTTTCCATCCATGCGCCTAGATATTTGAAATCTTGTACCTTGTCGAGATTAGCCCCGTCCTTGGTGTGTAGTTTCACATCAACGATCTGGTTGTAGGACATGTATTTTGTTTTCTTTGCATTTATCTTTAACCCGACCTTTCCCACTGATGCTTCGACTCCTTTCAAAAGCTCCTGCGCCTGATGCATTTCTTCTGATAATAAAGCGATGTCATCGGCGAAGTCAAGATCTGTGACCACCTCTGGCCCTATTCTTCTGGATCTTCGCTTTATCAGATGAAAACCAAGTTCCTCCTCCCTTCCTTCAATTGCAGACCTTAGGGCGTAGTCTAGTATGATGACAAACAGGTATGGTGCCAGAGTATCCCCCTGTAGTACGCCAGCCAAGATTTCGAAGAGGTCTGTTTCGCCATCAGGGGATGCTACTTTTGCCATTGTATTTTGATACATGTCCTCAATAGCATCCACAATCTGGTCTGGTATCCCGTAAGCTCTCAATATTTGCATCATTTTACCTCGATGAATGCTGTCAAATGCCTTGCAAAAGTCCATGTATGTGATGATTGCAGGTAGATGGTTTGCCTTAACTCCTTCCATAAGCCGTCTTAGTGCCAGTATATGCCCGACAGTTGAGCGCCCAACCCTGAAGCCATTTTGATTTGTTCTTAAATGCTCATCCAATGTGGGTCTAATCCTATTCAGGATCATTCTGTTGTAGGTCTTAGCAACTAATGAACTAAGACTGATACCACGGTAGTTTCCTGCTTGACTCAGGTCTCCTGACTTTGGAATTGGTACGATATTCAATATTGACCACTGTCTCGGCTTTCTGCGATTTACGAAGGCATCGTTGCAAAATTGCAACACGATATCATCCAGATCGCATCTCTTCAGGACCTCTGGTGGTATATTGTCCTCGCCGCAGCTCTTCCCTTCGACGAGGGATCTCTTAGCTTGGATATATTCCTCATGTTCAAAAGGCCCTGTTTTTATGTCAAGATTGGTAAGTATTGGGTCTATTTCTTCATCTACGTCACTTATGTCCGGCGGTTTTCCTAAGAGATCCTTGAAGTGGTTGTACCAGTTCTGGACCCTCTCTTTCTGTGAAGTTCCCTGGAGCAGCCCTTTCGGTGATGCTTTCCTGCCTGTTATGTCATTTATAATCTTCCAGCTTACCCCATGTTGAGAGCTTGCATGGGCTCTTTCAACCTCCAGTATCTTCTTGGACAGGTCCTCCTCAATCACTTGATCATAGGTTTCTGACAAGACCTTCTTTGCTGCTTCGTAAGTCCCTCTATACTTGTCACTTGTTGATTTTTGATATTTTTGATATGCATCCCTGACTTCGTCCCTAGCTGCAATGACTCTTGGATCGTTGGAGTAGCGGGTTTTATGGTTCCTCTTCTTCAATGGGATTACTTTCTCTGCCGCTTCCTGGTTAGCCTTGATAAACCTTTCATATTTGTCGGTTGCAGATTCATTTTCAATCTCAAGGGCTTCAAATCTGTTTCTAACCTCAATTGTATATTGCTTTTGAATGTTGGTAAAGTAAATAGGGTAATTTGTGATGAATTCTGATAGTTTCACAAAATAATACCCACGCATTTTCATTTTATTATATGTCAGATTCAGTAATACTTGGTCAATCTAGATGCCACAATACTAAGTATATGCCTTAGATGACGGTTGTAGAGAAAGGTTGTGTTAGATATGCAATAATCTGATAATGCTGACAGAATCGATCTAATTCAAATAAATTGTGTTATCACGCGAACAGGTAATTTTTTTTGTTGGGTCGTCATAACATTTAAATATTTCACATTACACACAAGTCTTGTTATTGTACTAATTTGGAGTGTATCTACATGCATATTTCCCTCGCTCCCTCTCTCATCCAAGGAGGCAAGAGAAACCATAGTATTGAGAGTCATACCACGAGCTTAGGCACATACAGACGCCTGGAAATATATACATCAAAATGAATGCTATAATGTGCCTTTATTGCTATTCTGGAGGTTATAGAGGTGATTATTCTCTTCTTAACAAAAAGAATATAAAACGGGCAAGTAAATAAAGGAAAACTTAAAAATTAATCAATATTGAAATATGAGAACGATTATATCATAGGTATGAAATCTTCTGTCAAAAATGTGTGTGGGCTTTACTCTAATGACACTAAAACATATAAAGTCTCCTTAAATAACAAATACAGGTAAATTGATTTCTGATACGTGCTAGTAGTTCCAATAATCTCTGTATTAAAACATTGACATCTCAAATAATATGTATAATACATATAAATAATTCCATGACTAATTTGAACGGGTGCGCAATTCCCGTAACATAGTGGGTGTTCATGAGCACAGCAATGACTCGAATTTGTTATTGATTTACATCATAAAGCTTTTCAACATCATTAAAAGTAATAGTTCTAAAAGACATTTTACATGACGTCGCTGATGAAAGTGGTGAAAGAAGCAATTCTTCAAACGATGACGCATTTTCTCCCTCTTCGCTCGATGCTCTGTGTTTGGGTGGTTCCTGGTCCCCCAGCAGTAGGGTCATCTTGGTCGAAGTCTCCATCGTCACTCTCTTCATTCCAGATGTCTTTCCATGTATGCTGCATGAAAAGAGAGATGTTATTTACCTATTGCCATTTGAATTGACGTATGAGTCATGAATCTACGGGGACTCAAAACATTCCGCCCTAATCTATTTCGAATAGGTAACACAACATGCGACGATTGGTCATTGTCATAGGGGGTTGTACATGTACTTTGGAAATGATGGTTTTGTTGCTGATAGGGATGGAGTATGGGATGGAGTGGTGTTCTTTGTTGTTGTTGTTGTTGTTTTTTGTGTGTGTGTGTGTGTGAGGGGGGAGGGGGGGGGGGTATTAACGCCCCTATCCATATCGGCAAACCTAGCACATGAATAAGGCGAAATAAATCAGACGTAACTATCAGCTGGATAATGCTCGAATTATGCAATGTATATATTAACATTCATGACACAATGAGTACATGATACGAAGAAATTAATCCAATAAAAACTTTGTTTGTACATTATTCGTTCAAGACTTATTTTCACAGTTCTGGGTTGTACTAATAAACTTAGTACATGTCGATAATGAGGGGAGTCATGATAACATTTGATGAAATATTTACCGCGAGTAGAGCCAATTCAGCGCCTTACGGATAATCTCTGAATGGCTTGTAAGGACAACTGTAACAATTTTTTTGAACTACACAAGTTGCTCACAATTTAGTATTAGCATTATGTTTCTACCGAACTGACTCATTGCATGTGCCCTTGATCTGCTTACTGCAAGCCATCAGGTGATTTAAATCACAGATCAATACTCCACCTCCTACTTGACCTCCACAACATACTTTAAAAGAAAAGTTCATCATTTCATATGTTTCCCAAAATAATCCTCGCAGTCCAATATTTGGTGTTCTCTTTTAAATACTATAGTTCATATTGTGGTTTCGTTCAACCCTTGTCACTCCATGCATAGTCTAGATTGAAGAATACTATGACAATAAGATTAAATACAAATATTCAAGTCACTTGACGTACCAATCGTGGCTGACCGTGATCTATCGTTACGTTCATCCTTCCTGTCCGGTTGATTTTCTTGGCAGCAGAATCCAGGCGTGCATTTTTTCCACTTCTTCTGATCCTGTGAGAAAATTGAATAATTTGAACATCAACAATAAAAGAGAAGTGAATCATCATTGGGGTGCATAGCAAAATATTGTCAATCTTGTATTTTTGAACAATTTAAATATGAACAATGGGTGAGAAGGGAATCATTATAGTAGCAATGGTTGAATCTTGTGACATTGTTTTTGAAAATGATAATGAATTGCATTTATGTCTGTAAAAATTGTAACATTTTGCTTAAAAAGATGCCAAACAATAACAACAAAAACACTACATTTCCACTACATTTGCTCAATAAAACATATAATATGGTTGACAAAAGTAAGTGAAGTTCCAGTGAGGTAGACATATTTGGATGGGGGACGCGATGATAGAAAATTATATTCAATCTAATCGAGATTAATCCACTTTGAATAACTGTGCGCAATATCTTTTGTTTTGTAAACCTGTCCAATACCCGACAAAAGGTATAGCGCCATCCTTTGACACAATATGCTCAATGTGCCTGACTTTACCCTTACTGTGCCAGACGTGAAGTAATGCACACACACCCAATAGAGCATTAGTTCATCTGGCATACAAAGGGTTGATAATCAAGAGGATTCTGAGGACGAGAAAACCAATCAACGTCATTCGACCATAATGAGAAGAAACGAGCATTTAATGCCCTACACAATGTGAGATCCAGAGAAGAATCATTATTCTACGTTTTTACCAGAATCTTAATAATCATATTCCATCTTTCAAAATTCAAATACATTCAAAATTAGGCTAATTACTTTGATAGGTAGTGGGAAAACATGTTCCTAATTTTGTTTCCTCTCTGGGGGATGGAGGAATTTCGAGGAATTTTAGGGGGGGGGGGGGGGAGGAGGTTTCCGAAGTAAAAAATAGATAATTACTGCTTGTAATCATGACGGTATTCCTTGTGCAGATGTGTATTGTACACATTTTAACAGTCGTAACCATCTCCAATAGTCCTGTAAACACTAATGTAATTTGATTATCATGTCCTCATGCAATGGTCATAAACATAACATGTGAGTGTATCATATCGCACGTAATGTCACCCACACTGAAACTCTGCTTTACCTGACAAGCCTGAGTGACGGATGACTGGAGATGGAATCCAGCATGGATCGCGCATCATAACTGCTCCACGTGAAGTCACTGAATGTCAGCTTGAGCAGATGAGGGAAGACCCTGGCTAGCTCCCGCAGTTGGGTGGCTGATACATCTAGAACCTCAAGCCCATTACTTACAACGTGGAGTACTGTGACGCTCGGTAGCTGGAGTCGGGCTGGGAGAGGATACCACCGCCAAGTAACCTGGAGTCGGGCTGGGAGAGTACTAGTATACCACCGCTCAACCACCAGGGTGACTCTCTGCAGGGAGGGAAACACTGCCCTCATGTTGCCATATGTCCACTTAGACAGTGTCTGGTCATCTACCACCAGCCAGGTCAATGGACTAGGAGGGATGTTGTCTCCACCAGCAGCCTGCAATCAAGATAAACAAGATCCACAGTGTCTCAATTAACAACAGTTTAATGATACACCCAACTTTACAATTAGTTAAGGTGAACACGGAGGGAACAATCATATCCTTCGTTAGGTTTGAAATATGTTGTATATATATCATTTCGAGCGCTCATTGTTCATCCTGTTATTATTTACATTTACAAGTTATTTACAAGTTATTGTACTGTGTTTGCGATGTGGCAGTGGGGTGGATGGAAATAGGAGTCTACGGGTTTTATCATGCGCGTGTATGTGTATAATATGCATATATAATGTAAGTGCAAACATGTACGTGTGTGTGTGTGTGTGTGTTCTCGCGCATGTGCACTTTTAACATGCCTAACTCCCTCTATTTTCTCTCTCTTTTTTAATCAAAGGTCAAAGGCAATGTTGTAGAAACCTATTATGCACGAGTAATCAACATTATGCGACTGAGCAATCAACAAGACTGAACAATCAACAAGCAAAAGTAACGGTATGTGAACGTTAACACCTCACCCAGGATTCAACTCTTTAAAATCATAATGGCGTACAACCTATGTTTTTTACAAGAATTATCTTCGACGTTCGATCAAGGAGCTTTCAATGGTACCTAGCTAGTTACGTATAATATGAAATAAACATATGTAAGGAGTATATAAGATACGAACACAATAGACGATTGAGTAGCAAGTGTCTTCAAACATGGAGCGAGAAATACCACAGACACAGACAGAGAGACATGAGAAAAGAATGCGCGGTGGTCGTCTATTACTTACATCTATTACTTATGAAATAAACATGACAAACATGTCCCCGTTCAAGGAAAATGTAAAAAATGACGAAATGACATAATATATGAAATAATATTAAACTTTCATCTCCATGTATTATTACAACAAAGATATTTAGCTGTGGTAGACATTCCACGATTTTAAATGGTTAATTCTATTTTGTTCATCATATTGCTATGGGAAAAGAAACGTTAACCGCTTTTTATTAGGCTTATGTACTTCATGCAATATAGATATAAAGTAAATGTGCGCCTTTTACACATACATTATTGATTTGGAAAAGGCTACAAAATATGAAACTTATGACAAGCAACATTGAAATGGTGACATGATGCATTTGAATTGTCATACCTAATGTAACCTAACGGGTAGTCTAATTACTGATGCTAAGACCCGATTCAAGCAATACTGTTTGAATTACAAGGAGTATTATAATTCGTTTAATTAATGAAGATTGATTGCGTTCTCCTTCAAATACACTTGTATAATCGTGATGCAATTATGAATAAAAAAGGTTTCACAAATTTTTGAATTTAAAATGCACGTTATCAACCGGATCAAAGTGATATTGAATCATAAAATAAGGTACCTGTGCTTCAGGAGCCACCGACGCCAGTGCTGTGAAGAAGTCGTCATGAAAGAGACACTCGTAGAGACCGACCTTAGTCAGACGAGGGAGTCTGCCAATGAACAGACCTAGATCATGTGATGCAGAAGCATTCTGTTGGAGCACTATCCACTCCAGTTGTAAGCTCTTGATCTGCCCAAAACAATAATAAACAAAGCAATCTGAAATATGAACATGGAAATGAAAACAAGCACATTTGTGCATGAAAAGTATAATTGTACTTGATTCCTTCTTTCATTTTCTGCATTTTCATACAACTAATGTCATATTTATTTAATACCTGTATGCAATTCACTTTAGCGGGCCGACAAAATGCAGTGCAAACCATGTAAAATTATATTAATGAGAAGCGTTTATTTTCATTTTGCAAACGATACTTCAATGTCAATTATTAACACAGGGAATAGGAAGCTGAATGTTTTCCCGCTAACAAACCCTAATCAGCGATTACCCATCGCATGCTACTCTAACATTCCTTCAAATGCAATTTCACATTTCACTATGCACGCCCCTTTTCAGGCTATCATCAACATGAGCAACAATGACCAAGCCTGTCTTGCTAGAGCCTCTAGCATTGTAGGAATAATTACATCGGGCAGCTTGTTTGTGATGATGATTTTAGTATACTACAATATGGTTTGCGAGTACATATACTGAGTGAAAAGAAAGGTATAGTAAGAGAGTGACGAATACAACAAGTGCAAGGGGTGCCGGAGGGGGTGGGTGGGCTGGTGGACAAGTACAAACTCAGGAATCTTCGTCATTACTGTTATAATGAAATAAGGAAAACGCGCTTCTTTGACGCCATTAATTGTTGCACATTATGATCACGATGAATTAAGACACTTTCAATTTTGTGCTAGGCATTTGTACTATATAATGTTAAAAGACAGGGTAGAATTTTTTGCAGGTCAAAAATAAAATTTTGTGAAAAAAGAGGAATAAGAAGAAAATGCTATGTACTACCCCCACCCCCAACACACACACACACACACACACACACACACACACACACACACACACACCACCGACACCACACTAATAGGACTTAAAAGTGACTTTAGGCGGAATTATAGCGATCGCTAGATTTCGAGTAAGATATGGAGGGGCGTGTTCAAAATATCCCGGTTCGTGTAGTCTAAGAGACTGGAGTCCGATGTCGGCTATGGTCCGCACCACCGTACATGCTTTCAATGCGAGCAGTGCTCGTTGTCCGACACATCGCACACTATTCCCAGGGGCAATACAGTTATGAATGTAGACTAACAAGATAAATGAAACTTCTATCACTGTCACATCATATATCCATTATTGCAACATCCTTGAACAGAGTCAACTTACTTTTGCCATATAAACTTTAAATGAAAATGGTGTAACCAAACGACACAATAACTACACATGTGCTAGTATTGCAGTATTGCATACAGCTTCTTTATTTTGCCGGCAGTCCAATACAGTCATTACAAACAGGGTAAGATAAAGAAAAACTAGATATTTTGACTAATGAAACACAAGTCTACCTACTTCGACCTGACCAGGTAATACATATAACAGTAAAATCCAATTTCGCTTTCTGCTATCTGTCGTTCTGGCACGAATTATATCTAAAAGAATAAGTACATTGTTTATTCCGATCTCTCTCTCCCTTACTTATTATCTCTCTTTTTATATTTCAAGCCCACATATACCCCCCTCCATTTTTTTTAATATTTTGTTGTTTTGCTCTGTTACGGCAATTTATCTAAAATGTCATTCTAACATGATTCACGCAAAATATGAATTGTTGCAACATCAAAAACATCACAAAGATTTGTGTTTGTCATAATTATAAACCTTTAATAATTGTTAATAGGTTTCGACTAGATTTGAACATTTCCAATGGGTTGATAAAACTGGTGTAACCAAACGGCACCATGACGACCCTTTTGGACGGGTTGCAAACAATAATTATCTCGAAATTGATTTTACGCGGAATTGTGTCCTTCGCTAGATTGTGAGGAGGGTACGGACGGGTCGCCCCAAACCTCCCGATTATTATATTAGGACCTAGAGACAAGAGACTGCTGTCTGCTACGGTCTCCACTACAGTGCATGCATTTAATGCGAGAAATGCCTGCTGCCCAACGCATCGCACAGTGACAGGGCCGATGCAATGATGATGAATGAAGTCTATGGTCCCTATGTTGCACACGTACACAAGGATAGCCCTTTACTTTCCCTGAAAAAAAAAAGGTTCGTTAAGCTTTTATTGTTTGGGTTTATTTCTGTTTCCTGTTGAGTTTCATGACTTTCGCAAATGTGTTTTGTTGATATTGGGTCCAGGCAGCTAAATGATAAATCCGGTAATCCCGCGCATGCTCTTCCTCCATTCCTTCGAATACAAGATCTGATTTCACTACCATGACTACGTACTCATTACGTACTGACCATGCTCACACTAGCAAACCCCTCTCATCCTGCTAGAGACTGTATTTGTTAGAGACAGGGGCAACATGCAAACTGTTTGAGAATGAATCTTAGTATCAAATCAGAATTGAAGGAGTGCTGGAAGGCGAGCACAGCCATTATGAGCAAGAGAGAAAAAAAACAGTGAAATTTATGACTAACATACCTAAAAGATATGTCAATCGGCAAGGCCAGGTAAAACTATCGGTATTAGGTTTGCAGGAACGTTATACACGGGGAAACGAAAGTAATGCATGTTAACGTGATTTATACAATAAGTGCAAGGGGTAGGGGTAGGGGCAAGAAGTACATATTCAACTAACACCTACTCTGTTGTTATCAAATGCGAGAGAAACCCCTTCTATCACATTTTCTGCCGCAACAACGTGAACGAAATGAATAACCCTTTCATATTAACTTCTAATTGTTCTAACAGCTTTGTACTCGGCTTGAATGATTGAATAAAACTGGTGCACGAACGAATGATGAACCAAACGACACAATCACGAGCCTGTGCTTGTGAGCCATACTATTTTCAAACTAAATTTTGGCACATCATGACTAGTAAGAAAGATGCAAGTGGATCACATTGGAAACAATATAAATCTAGATTAAGGCAAGGACACACTAAACAATATTTTGCATGTTTGATCATTGCCCAATATAAATGATGTGTTACTTCTTTCGCATATGACGTCATATCTTAATTAGTTATTTCATTTTATGTTCTATTGTGAAGGGAGGTGCGTGTTCCTGCACAATGAGCGAGTAGTCATGGTGGTGATGGGTGTGAGTTAAAGGGTGGGGGGACATTTTTCATTTAAAATAGAAAAACCTCCTAGGTTACAAAACTGTCACGACCGTTAACCTGCTCTCCGCTCGAGTTGTGTTTGGGAGTGGGTTTGAGTGAGAGATGAGAAGGGTGGGGAGGGTGATACATGAATAAACGGCTATAGTATACTGATTACCACTACATACACATGAATATCAAATACAAAGGATATTTGTTAGTTCCTGTAATAACATTATACTGTACAACAGAAAGGTGTTCATTGTGGTCACGTCAGTCTTTCCCTTCAAGTCTCAACTTTATTGAATTCCAAATAAGATCTTTTAAAAAGCACACATTTTCCAAACACTTTAACTATAGAAGTCAAATTAGTAGGATGAACATATTTGCCTCCTGTACTCATCGTGGTCATGATGATAGTGTACGGAGAGTGCAGTCAGTGCAAATAAGAGTGACAAACAACGCATAAAAAGTAACATCAGTGAATCAGCTGAATTAATGCCCACGGTAGGCTACGGTTTATTTAACTCACATCATACTATTGAATGAGGTACCTGTGCTTCAGGAGCCATCGACGCTAGTACTGTGAAGAAGCCGTCATGTAAGGCACACTCATGGAGACGGACCTTAGTCAGAGGAGTGAGCTTGCACACAAACTGACCTAGATCACGTGAGGCAGAAGCGTTCTCCTTAAGATTTATGTCCTCCAGATCTAAGCTCTCAATCTGTGAAAGATGATGAAAAAAAAACTGATCAGAACATTACAACAGTGTGAATTAAGGCAATAAGCAGGTTGAAGATCATTGCATGACATATTTTAAATATTACTCTTTTTTCATTTGATGTATTTATCTCATTTGATGTTTTTCTATAAACCAGGTTACACACTGCTATATGTCTGTTGAGATGTGGAATATCATGATTTGCTTTTCATACCGATCATGACGACGTTTCCGGTATAATGAGGCAATGCTAAGAATTACAACATACGGCATACATCTTAGCATGGATAATCTGCAAAAGTTTGTTCCTTTTGAAAGTACAAACATTTTTTTAAGGCTGTAAATATAGTATACTGCGTATCACGCTGTCGCCTTTAATTCGCCCCAACCCCTCCACATGTAACCTACTAGCGCATTGATTTCTTATTACATGTTGTCAGGAAATCTAATGTAATAATTGATCCATCATTTCAAGGTTCGGCTTACCCTGCAAAGCTAGAAAAGAGTATTTTACTTGCATAGTATATATGTTGTACTGTTAAAAGTGCACGATCGTCAGTATTGACTTGATGTATGTATGTATGTATGTCATTTCACGCTTTTAATAACCAAGGTATATCTTAACATGTGAAATTCCATTATTTGTGAGCTGACGTCTTCCGGTCGTATAATACAATGTTAAGAGATATGATGCGACACGGAACTCGGCATGAATTGTCTACAGCATTTATTTCTACATGAAAGTTCTTTGGTTTTAAATACCAAGTCGTTTAAGGTATCATGGGTAAAGTGTATATCGTTTTTCCGCCTTTCTACCACCCCATCCCCAACCAGCGGCACTCTGATTCACTAATTAAAAGCTACATGTATCATGCGTAGACCAGTGCGTGTTTCTGCATTATGAACAAGTGATGACGGTTGTCTTTGGATTCATTTCTATTTTCCTTTTTTATCAAACCCAATGTAATATTTCATCCATCGTTCTTGTAAATTCGGTTAGCATGGTTAGATTAGTATACTCTCCATCCTGCAAAGCTAGAAACGATTTGTTTTTTCATTCATTTTGTTGATAATCTGTTCGTCATTTTCCTGCTCTCCTATGGAATTGTGTTTGGGTGTGGGTGTGAGGGAGAGATCAGGAGGGCGGGGTGATACATTCCGCTCCCCTTAGAGACCTAACTGTGTGTACCATCTGTGCACTCCTTAACGACCATCCGGCGTTTTCCTGATCACAGTGAATTATATAACAGTGCGATATTGATGGAGTGGGTATGAATAAACGGCTATATTACTGATTACCATAACATACACATAAATTATAAATACAAAGGATATTTTCCTATAATGACATTATACTTTTCAACAGACATGACAGAGGTCAGGCCAGTCTTTCCCTTGAAGTCCTAACGTTATTGAATTTCAAATAATATCTTTTAAAAATTGTACGTTTGCAGTACGAGTGCAGTCAATGCAAATAAGAGTGACAAATAACGCATAAAAAGTAACATCAGTAAATCAGCTGAATTAATGCCCACGGTAGGCTACGGTTTATTTAACTCACATCATACTATTGAATGAGGTACCTTTGCTTCAGGAGCCATCAACGCTAGTGCTGTGAAGAAGCCGTCATGTAAGGCACACACATGGAGATGGACCTTAGTCAGACGAGTGAGCTTGCACATAAACTGACCTAGATCACGTGAGGCAGAAGCGTTCTCCTTAAGATCTATGTACCTCAGATCTAAGCTCTCAATCTGTAAAAGATGATTAAAAAACAAACTGATCAGAGCATTAAAACAGTGTGAATTAAGGCAATAAACAGGCTGAAGATCATTGCATTATGTATTAAATATTACTCTTCTTTTTATTTGATGTATTTATCCCATGACTTTGAACCTGCTCTCCGCTCGAGTTGTGTTTGAGTGTGGGTCTGGATGAAAGATGAGGAGGGCACGGAGGGGTGATACATTCCACCCTCCTCAGAGACTTAACTCTGTGTACCATCCGTACACTCCTACGACCATTCAGCGCTTTCCTGATCACGATGAAAATCTAACAGTGCGATATTGATGGAGCGAGTATGAATAAACGGCTATATTACTGATTACCAATACATGCACATACATTTCAAATACAAAGGATATTAGCTAGCTCCTGTAATAACATTATACTGTTCAACAGAAAGGAGTTCATTGTGGTCATGTCAGTCTTTCCCTTGAAGTCTCAACCTTATTGAATTACCACAACATACACATAAATTCTAAACACAAAGCATATTTTCCTATAATGACATTATACCTTTCAACAAACATGACAGAGGTCACGCCAGTCTTTCCCTTGAAATCTTAACGTATTTGAATTTCAAATAATATCTTTTAAAAAGTGTACGTTTTTATAACATACGGAAATGGCATTTCCGAAATACCTGTGTCAATGTCAGCCCCAATAGAGTTTGTTGTCCAGAAGAATGTTGGAAGATCAGAAAAATGGTGTATTTCTAGATAATGAAACGTACTCTCTACCTAAGGCCAAGCTTGAACAGAACTGTGACGTAATAATAGACTAGTATGTATGGAAAAGAACAAGAGGAAGGCATGGGGGGGGGGTGGAGGGGGGAGTTCAAACTTAATATTCGATAATGTCCGCTTTAACTATAGAAGTCTTCTGGTTGAAGTGTGGACTCAACAATGTAGTAATGTTATGGTGGTTCTGTACAAGTCCCCCCAAAATGATAATAAGAGCTTGCATTTATGAAGCGCTTAAGGTTTCTAAGCGTTGTTACAACTCATATTATTTATAAACAACATTGACATTTCATCAATTGGTAGGTAGGTTGTTCCAAAGGGTGGGTGCGGCAATCGAAAAGGCGCGTCATCCATAGCGAGTACGGGGAGGGGGGGGGGGGGGGGGAGGATGTTGGTAGGACCAGTATTGAATTCTAGATGGAAGAATGCGAGAAGAGGGTTGCACTTTGGGGATAAGAAATTACAAGAGATATTTAGGGGCGAGGCCATGTTTAACTCTGTATGCATGAGTTAGAACTTTCAATTGAATCATTCGAGATATACAGGGAGTCAGTGTCAGGAGCGCAAAACGGGATTGATGTGGTCTGATTTCTTTTTGTGGGAAGCTAGGCGAGCCTCATCAAGTAAGTTGTATAGCTGCACTCTTGAACGATTGA
This sequence comes from Arbacia lixula, assembly GCA_963669155.1. Taxonomy (NCBI): domain Eukaryota; kingdom Metazoa; phylum Echinodermata; class Echinoidea; order Arbacioida; family Arbaciidae; genus Arbacia; species Arbacia lixula. The sequence continues at coordinate 3,593,907 of OZ022594.1, read as the reverse complement.
TATCGGAAAGTACGATGTTATTTTCTAGTGTGAACCATCACTGATATCTACAAGGATTATAAGAGCATAATCGGTGAATAAGGTCATCATAGCTGAAGTTTTCAATACATATAAATTGTATGATTATCATCTCCATTCGATAGTAGATAATAATAATAATAATAATAATAATGACAATAATGATAATACTACTACTACTACTAATAATAATAACGAATACTACTTCTACTACTAGTAGTACTACTACTACTACTACTACTACTACTACTACTGCTACTACTACTACTACTACTAATGATAATAATATATATATTTATAGAGCGCATAAACTATTCAATAAAGTTTATATTCTACTGCGCTTAATGGGACTCCTAAAATGCTTGTTATTAATTGAATAGATGCGTTTTGAGCTTCGATTTTATGTTGTTTACAGATGGTGCTTTCCTAACTTTCAGGGGTTCCAGAGCTTGGGGGATACACAAGCAAATGCTCGATCACCTAGCGTTACTTTTTTTTGAAGGATGGTATCTGTAAAAGCAGAGGATCAGTTGAACTGCGCAAACTGCGACCATGATTACTGTCTTTATACCTCAATAATTATGTAGCCAGGAGCTTGACCAAGAAGTGCTTTGTATACAAATAGTAAGACTGTGAATGATATTGTCTGCAGTATTGGTAATCTATGTGGGTTTTTTAGTATTGGTGTGATTCGTGAACCAAATATAAGCCTTGCACAGGTGTTTTGCACCCTCTGCAATTTCAATAATTGAGAGTCAGGGATCCAACGCAGTAGACTAAAGTAATCCTATTTTCTAACGATGCATGCATGAACCAGGGATGTGTTACGGAAGGATAGGAAGCAACTTTCTTTCTTTGAACCCATGTGCCAAGCCGCTGAAAAGTTATGGTGTTCTCAACAGGTGCTGTTCAGGTGTTAGAACAAATATGAACATGAATGTGTGGCAACGGTTTCTCAGAGAGAACAAAAGAAATGTACAGTCTCATTTCGCTTGTCCCGTTTTGTTAATGGCATTAATACTTCCATGAGCACAACAGGTATCAGCAAACACAAATAAACAAGTTTTTCAAGTAAAATATCTCTGCTTCACGCAAACAAACACAAACGCCGTTAATGATAACACACAGCTTAAGATATCATTTTGAGGGGGGTTGGGTTGAATCCCCCAAGTTGTCGGAAAGTGAAGAAATTGGTCAATTTTGTAATCAATATAAATAGCTTATTATATTTATGTCCGATTTTTAAATGATTCCTCAATACTTTTCGAAACAAAAGCAGAGTATTAGGATCTGTCATTATCTGCCGTTAACTTCCTTATAGTTTGCAAACGAATTTGTCACAAACAAAACGTCGACAGACAAATGGGAAATTAAAGAAATTTCTTTTCAAGTTGACATCAGCTAAATGTCGGCTCGGCACATGGAACATCAAAGCATTGTCATGATTATGGAATTCTTTTGACATTCATGAGCACGCTTTAGAACCCATACAGATGTTTGAATGTATTATGCTCGAGTTTCTACTCCTTCCTATAACACTTCCCTGCATGAACAATCTCTTCTGCAACATCCATAATGTAACATGCCGATTTACAAAAATATGTTATTTCACATTCAACTCTGTATCAACTGTACAACTGTACAACTTGGTGTACAACTGTACACCAAGATTCCTAGCACTAACAGATGGTTGTATCAGAGAGCCTCCAACTGAAACACCATTTAAGTTAAGTTTGGATGTTTGCTTAGTTCTGCCAATTATCATCAATTCAGTTTTACTATCATTTAGCATGAGCCTATTCTCTAGCATCCACCCACGTACATAGTCAATACATGTTTCTATACGTGATACAGCTTGCTCTTGAGCATGCTCAGTGGGACTGAAAGATGTACTGAGTCATAGGTATATTGGAATGTAATCGTTTCTACCAAGGAGGCTTTATCGTAGGTATCAAGTTCGGTTTATAATGTAAACGAAGCTTAGCTTTGCGTAAAGTGTATATATTGTGTATTGTGTATTGTGAATGGAGAGAGGCAAAGTGACTACCTCTCTCAAAAAACCACATGCATATTAAGTTGGGCACTGGAGCGCCAGTACCATTGGTAGCTATGATTGATGCTCATGAACTCCAACACTAAGACAAGCTGGTGTATTTCAAAACCAATTTCACTTTGTATGTCAATGGACCTATCATGGATGGACTGGACTTGGATACTTCCTGTGATCTATGATGACCACCGCCTCATAAAAATTCAAGACATTCAGGTGTTTTAAACAATACGCTGTATTTGTAATTAGGCAGTGCCTTCCTCTAAATATATAAATAAATTCTGGTTTGAGAAATAATAATAATAACAACAATAATAATGATACTCCTAACAACAACAATAATAATAATAATCATAATAATAATAATAATAGTAATAATAATAATAATAATGATAATAATAATAATAATAATAATAATAATAATAATAACAATAAAAAAAATATTCAATTGTTAGAGACGCATGATACCATTAAAATAGTCTCTATGCGTGTGAAAGTAAAAACTGATTATGTGAGAATTTGTGTTGATTTGAATTAATCGAAGTTTGTCAATGATCTAATGCCTTGGGGGAGGTTATTCCATAATTTGGGTGCCGTATTTGCAAAAGCTCTATCACCGAATGTCTTAGATTTTACACGAATTTCAGAGAGAAGATTTTTTGATTGAGAACGAAGATTACGACTAGGCTGGTATGTCAACCGTTCAGCCTGGGAGTTCATAGCGTATCTTATTACACCCACTGGGAATTAGTTCGGGGGTGAGCAAAATAAATTTTGATAAAATTGTAGAAAGAATTTGATCCGTAACTTTTTCGGACACCTCCGGACATGAAATCGAGGTTGTTTCCATGGAAGGTGAAACACTAAATAAACGATTTACAAGATATTATGATTACATGTAATTGCCCAATGTGCGATATGGAGGCAATTCTCTGACATGTTTTCTACAGTATTCTCGACTTATCACAATAACGAAACTTTATATGAAATTCACAAAATCGTATCATTGCGATATTAACTACTACTGCACATGCACTTCAGTACATGAAGTGGTTCTGAAATCTTCTGCGCATACAGAATATATATTCCTCTAAATGCATGCCAAATTTGTCTTGCATATTTGGTGGCGGTCGTCACTGGATCAAAGAACCAAACGCGTCAAATATTCTATTGTGCTATCGATGAACGCGACTGGTGTAGGAATAAATTACTCTTCGTGCCGACTCCAGTTCTAGCACCTCCTTGGTATGTCAGTGCAAAGAGTTGGAGTTGGGGAGGACAGTCTAAGCGCGTGTCGTTAGCTTAAAACAAAGGTTTATATCATTCTCAGAAAGCAGAGGACTTTATGAAAGAGCTGTACGTTGTGAACGTTCACTTCCCCCTCTCTCTGTCTCTCTATCTCCCCCCGTCTCTCTCTGTCTTTCTCTCTGTCTCTCTGTCTCTCGTTCATTCTCCGTCTCTCTCCTTCTATATTATCCCTGTCCTTACATTGTAGAGATTCCTAGTTTTTCAAGATGATATGCTCAATGATTTATTATTGTTCAGTATTCTGTACAATCAAGGATGTATATACATGTGTCTATTCAAGGCCGTAAGCAGGATTTTTTTTCCGGGGGGGGGGGGGGGCAGCATCACTGCTCCCATCGGGTGACAAGACGATCGACCCCCAAGTATAGGGAGTGTAATGAGGGGAGGTTGTTTCCCTTTTTGACAAAACATAGGTAATCTTTAGTCTGTTAAATATCATATTATTTTCACATACATTAACGTAACTACGTGAGAAGAAAAATACTTTCACATATTGTGTTTGCTCAGACAGGAATGGAGAAATGTTACTCTTTACATTTAATAAAGAGTGAATATGAACAACATGCAACATGTACTGTAGGCTTGGATGGATGATTAGGAAGATCTTATGCTACAACGAGAGTAATAGTGATGAAAGAAAAGGAAAAGGGGGTAAACGAATTCGATCACTGTTACAATGATTTACATAATCATTTTAATCACATGAGCTGTAAAGCCTTATTATGTTTATACTCATGAGCCTGGTTTATGCAATTCTCCAAGTAAACTTTCTTCCATAGACTTCGTTAGGGGTTGGGATGTTTTTACTTCTCTGTGGAAAAAAAGTACCGGGGACTCGAGCCATTTTCGCCAGCAAAAGGCTTAAAAGATCCCCCAAAATAATCATAGACACAGTGTAAAATTGTACACAAGTCGGCCAATATGCTAAGTAGGTAGCCCCCACAAATTTTGAATGATTTTTGTTTCTCTGCCTGATACTTACATTTTTTTTTTCAAATTGTACATTTTGTTTATATTGAATAGTCATGAATACAAATGAACACATGAAGAGTTAGAGGGAATATACTGTACTGGGAAGACAAAAATCCTTCAAAACGTGATTGTGAGCAATCTTCTTGCAATCTTAAAGACAGCCAGTCCCTTTTTCAGATCACCACAAAACCATCGACACATTGGCAAAACATATAGAGAAGTGTTAGCAAGCTCTATATTCACAATTTGAAACTGATACGTAGTGTAAAATTCAAATGATGCACGTAAACAACGTCTGATCAATAGTCTTTACCTCAGGCTCTTAGCAGTTTGTGTTGAAATATCTGCTTTATTGATCAATCTGTTTATTAAATTATAAAACGCATTATGAAAAAAAAGTTGTTCTATGGAAGGAATCATCTCCAAAGTTTGGTAGTTACTCATAAAATTAGGATTTCACACACGCATAATAACCACATAGATACTGTAACAAAGACTAATACTTTTTTCGTAGTACGAAAAAAGTCGGTTTGAAATTTAACGGCTGAAATGTTTTACATATACAGAAAGCTTCAACATGCTATATTCTTAGAAATGGTCTTGAATCACACTTTCTTCAATTTACGATCGTGATAGACGATTTCAAATTTTAAGCTTGCAAAAAGGACGGACAATCTTTGAGTTTATGTATTGTCCATTTTAGAAACTTGCTGAAAGTTATTTTCCCTTATATAATCCACATTTTGAGTAATTAATGATTAAATCTCAAATCCCTCAAATTTCCGGTACCCTTAGGCCTTAGGCTTAGACCAGAGATACTGTTATGGAAGGATATGAAACAATTTTCTTTCTTTGAACCCAAGCTCCACGCCGCTGAAATGTTATGTGTTTTGAACAGATGTTCTTCAATCGTTTGAACAATGACGATCATGATTGTGTGGCAACAGTTTCACAGAGAACAAAAAAATTAGAGTTGCGTTTCGCTTGTTGCGTTCTGTTAATGACATCAATACTTCCATGAGCATAACAGGTATCAGCAAACACAAATAAACATTTTCTTTTTCAAGTAAAATATATCCGCTGCACGCAAACGCACAAAAACACCCTTAATGGTAATACACAGCTTAATACATGAATATCATTTTGAGAATGGTTGAATCCCACAAATGCACAAGATGTCGGAAAGTGAAGAAATTAGTCAATTTTGTAAGTAATACAAATATCCTATATGTCCGATTTTTGTTAATGATTCCTAATTACTTTTCGAAACAAAAGCAGAGTAAAGGATCTGTCATAATCTGCCCTTAACTTCCTTATAGTTTGCAATCAAATTGGTCAAAAGCAAAGCTTCTAGAGACAAATTTCATTTCAAGTTGACAACAGCTAAATGTCGGCCCCGCGCATGGTACATCAAAACATTTTCATGATTATGGAATGCTTTTGACATTCGTGGGCACGCTTTAGAACCCATACAGATATTTGAAAATAATTATGCTCGAGTTTCTTCTCCTTCCAACACCTCCCTGCTTAGATCAAGCCTACGGCCTAAGGTTAACGGCACATTTGAGGGTACTGCTTCATTCATGCATGGCGCGCGAACGACCACGCGCATGCGTACTCTTATTCCGAAGACGCTCGGCACCTTATACACTGCATCTGGACCAGACGTCACGCGAAAAATACGGTAAGAATGACTGAAATGACAGAAATATATCAAATTCTTAGATTCAATTAGGTGAAAGTTTATAAAATAAAGTTTGAAAACATTTAATTTTGGACTTTCTAAAGATGTTAATTTTGAAAATTCACTCATCAAGGACAGGTATGTCATAAATGTTAAAAACATGCATTGCTTTGAAAATTTCTGGGGGAGGGGGGGGGGGGGGCGGCTGACCACCCCACTTCGTACGGCCTTGTGTCTATTGAAAGGCGAGACACGGATGATATAGAGAACAATCGAAGTCCAGAAGTTTAGGCATAGTGAGGATGCACCAGCCTTCTCTTGACTGTGGTCACCAGGGTCAATGCTCTCTCTCTCTCTCTCTCTCTCTCTTCTCTCTCTCTCTCTTCTTTCTTTCCTTTCTCTCTCTCTCTCTCTCTCTCTCTATCTCTCTCTCTCTCTCTCTCTCTCTCTCTCTTCCTCTCACACATTTTCATGTTGCCTTGTAAGACCAGCACCAACAGAAGGAAAACGGGTTCACACTATCGGACTTAATCCTCTGAACCAGAACAGGTGCAGGAAGGAGAATTTTATATTAAGATTTCAGCCAATTATGGTGTCATTAAGGGGACAGGAAGCGACCAAAGAAGTTGATTGGTTGAATGGCTGTGTGTATGTAACGTGGTTCGGATTGTACATGTAAATATTAATGCAGTTGTAAACGAGTTGATGAGAAGTAGAATATCTACTTGTACGTAGTATGTCATTATTTATGGTCAATTTGTATCAGTAAACAAATTTTATGAATTAATATATCTACAAAAGATTTCGATCGGACGAACAATGGATATTGATTGATGATTATGATATCTACTTTTATCAAGATCCTGACAGGGATAAGTAAGTGAAACAGATCCCAAAGAAATCAAATATAGTGTGGATGCTTGGATAGGAAGTATAAACAAGGATATTCAGGTGAAAACATATCATAGTGAGATTTACAACAAAATTTAGGAATAGCAGTAATCAAGTTGCCAGTTTTAGAAGTAAAACACTTTATAAGTTAATTAGCAATGTTACCAGAGTCTTCCATGGATCAACTACATGTGAAGATGCTTATGAAGTATTGGTAAATGTATATCAATGAACATAAATTGTTCATTTGTACTTATGTAAATATATTATTATATTATTATAAGATTTTCCGTTTCCTTCTATGTAAGATTGTAATATCGTGAAGAGGATGGCTACATACATACCTGTGAGGATTGAGCTTGATCCGCAAGCACTTTGTAGAAGTCGTCGTGCATCTCGGCGCCTCCCTTTATCCGTACCTGCCGAAGGGACTCTGAAGTACAAATGCAGTCAGCCACTTCACGTGACATGGTGCGCCCGCAGCGTCTCTCGAGGGTCAATGTTTTCTTATGAATTGAACAAGACGCACAAAGTCAAGCCATCTGAATGGCTGCAATAATTAAGTGTACTGCGATACACATGTCAAATGAAGGTTGGTATTTCATTGGGAGATTCCTGTTTATCATTTTATATAAACATGTGCATATATCAGGATCTCATTAATGAATATACCATGTCGCCTTATCATAGTTTGATTTAGTCTTGCAACTAGTCACCATTACCGTTTTGATACAGCTGCATTGAGGACACTAAAATTGCTTAAGTTATGAAATGTATATTTCTGACCAATATAAGTATGTCTATTGACATTTTACATTATGACGTTGACATTGATAAACGAAATGCTTTCGTGTGCACCTTTGGTTAGCGATGCAATTCTGTAATTGAACCTTGCCCTGCGGTAAACACACACACACACACACACACACACACACACACGCAAAAGTTAAACGTTGCATGAATGTTTTCTCTTTCCCCCTTTCTTTGACCAGCCAGGACTCATGTATTCAGTAACACATCATGCCCTAAGGGTTTATGAGGTAGAGATGTCACAGGTACTTTCTGATAGGTCTCTCTCTAAAAAAAGAAATTAACTGATGGGGAAAATAAGAAAAAAAAGAATATGAGAAAAAAAAAAATCACATTCCGATTACCCATCTCACCAGGTTCAGGCATCCCACGATGTACAGGTAGCCGGATACCGTGTGCGCCGGCATGCCAGTGATGTTTGCGTCTATCGTCAGGTCTCCGATCTTGCCTACCTTGGTGTGCTCTACAGCTGCAATTGCTTTGGGGTCGTGACACTCAAACGCTAAGTCTACGATGAACATATCTGCACCCCCCTTCTTATCAACCCGAGAGATGATGTCAAGACCAGCACCAATATCCAACGCAGATGTGAAGTATAGAAGCAATTTATACTCAGTGTGATCAGTGAGAAGCTGCTTGATCAACCCTTTGTATTCCGGACGGTTTGTTTGGTAAAGCGATGCTAAGTATGACCCGGCCAGGTACTCCTGGAAGAGTTTGTGAGGGAACTGCACATAACACTCTCCATGGCTGCCTGGCTTTCTGTGTCGTCTTTCTGGAATGTTCCTTTCACGAGACAGAACTCCTGTCTTGCAACCTACATCCACTGAACCTGGACTCTCCCTGAATGCTTCTTCTGAGAAGACGAGCTGGGTCTCTAGCAGGCCCTGGAGTGCGATCTTACCTATCGACTTGAAGAGGGCAAGAATGGCTTCACGGGTTCGCTGAAGTGTCACATCGTCGTACGAATCGCAATGTTTCCAAATGTAGTGATCAATCAGGAAATCGATCATCTCACGGAAAAGCTGCGAATAGGTCTTCAACTTGCGCATTGCAAGGCGTCTCTCTCCGTCATACTCTCTCCACATGATACAAAGCATAGCCGCGAAGATTGGGAAGGGAGACATGTTCTCTGCGATGACGTCATTATGTTGCATAAACTGAATGAGGTCAGTAGCTGAAGCTGTGTCATCAGCAAAGAACTTCGTGATGTAGGATGCTAGGTTCTCGGGAGTGAACCCTTCAACTGCGATGAATGCGTATGCTTTTCTTAGATCCTTGCGGCGTCGTATCTCATCTGCCCTCCAAGGGCGTGACGTCACGAGAACTGTAGTGGCCTCGAATTGGCGTCCGTGCATAATCCTAGCCATAGCTTCAGCACTCTCCAAGTCACCATCGTACTCGTCTAAGCCGTCGAACACAAGCAATGCGTCGTTCCCGTGGGTCAAGATGTACTTGTCTATCCGCCAAGCCTCTACGGGGTTGCTATCAGGAAGGTAGCTCCTAATGACGTCACCCACGGTCTTACCCTTAGAATGGCGAAGTAGTACTACCAGAACCAGCTTGAACTGTTGAAAGCACCTGCCATTCAACCAGTCCCACGCTATCTTGGAGCATAACGTGGACTTTCCAGCTCCCCCTTCTCCCTCAAGCAAAAGACGTTTAGGGTACGCACCGTTGACCTTGGTATCCAGTAACTTACTGTATTCTAGCGGTACTTTTTTGTTCGTGTTCTTCACTTCTTCTTCCAGTTTGAGATTGGTGAAAATGTCTTCAAACTGTACGAGGCTGCCAAAGTTCATAGGGTCAACTTGGACCTGACAAAGATTTAAGGCGTAGTACTCCTTTAGGTCCTTAGCTAACCGTTGAACATCCTCATCCGACAGAGAAGAGATTGTGCCAGTATCAAGCCCTGCGGAAAATTGAGAAAAAGGCGCATGGCTACTCTGTGGTCGTGGACCATTACAGGAAATATAAAACAACATTCTGACTGCAATATCAAAACAGGTTTGAGACCAGGAGCCCTAAAGGATGAATCCTAATTGGAGAGATCACACCGGAAGACCAGGTAGACAATGTGCAACACACTCCAAAGACACATTAATGACCATTGACTGCATTTCTAAGTGATGGGTGCCTCTTCCCCGCCCCCTCCCAGCCAGAGACTTCAACATGGTTGGTTTTGTTTCCGTGATAATGTAGCTGAACGGTGATAACTCGGATTAAATTGAAATGTACACAATGCAAAACTACAGGATTCCATTTTGGAGGGCGAAGGTTCTGTCAAACTTAATTAAAGCGTATGCAATACATGTTTGAATATTGTTTAGACTTCCACTCATCGTGTTTGGAGAAATCAGAAAAACCTGTGTGTGTGTATGTGTATGCGTGTGTGTGTGTTTGTGAAGCAAATCCCTCTTAACAGGTACACACGGGGAAAATATTTTTAGATGATAGACTCACTGATGCTGATGCTAAAACTATCTTCTCCACTCTCGATAGTCTTCTTAACAGGGACAAGAAACTACTTCCAAGTAAGAATTGTTCTCCTGTGTCCTTGGTATCAAGATTTAGAGAACTCTTTGTTGAGAAGATTGTTAGGATTCGTGAGAGCCTAGACAGTACCAATAATCAGGAACTTGATCAATGTCCTCAGAGTGACAATACATGCTCTTTCTCTGCCTTTGATGTTATCTCTGAAGATGTCTAATGCTTCTTGCTCGTTGGACGTTGAACCAACATGGCATTTAAAGAAATATGTTTTGTATCATACCTCGGCTCTCACCAAGGTGGTCAATTCCTCTTTACAATCAGGAGTTTTTCCAGTAGCATGTCACCAGGCCTTAATCACACCTGTGCTTAAGAAAACTACACTAGATTATGAAGATCTGAAAAATTATAGACCTGTCAGTAATTTAAGTTTTGTAGCTAAAGTTATTGAGAAAGCTGCAGCGTCTCAATTGGTTGAATACCTCACCACTAACAACTTATATGATCCTATGCAATCAGCCTATCGAATGAATTTTAGTACTGAAACTGCTCTTCTAAAGCTTCAAAATGACACATTATCTTATTTCGACCAACGAAAGGCGGTTTTTCTTGTGCTTCTGGATCTGAGTGCAGCCTTTGACACGGTTGACCACAAGATCTTGGTAAAACGACTTGAATCAATTTTTAAGGTGTGAAATGTTGCTCTACAATGGTTGCACTCATATCTCACTGGCTGGACATCTCGTGTTAAAATATCTGAGCAAGTTTCAGCTCCTTGGACTTGCGAATACGGTGTCCCACAAGGGTCTGTTATGGGCCCTATACTCTTCAATGTTTATATCACTCCTGTGTCAACTATAATTCGTAAGCACAATCTTTTCTATCTTATCTATGCCGATGATATTCAACTATATGATGCGTTTGATCCGCGTTCACCATCAGGTATGCAAGAAGTGTTAGAAATAATTTCGTTATGTATTGCTGAGATAAACACGTGGATGACTTCAAATTTCCTCAAACTAAATGTTTCTAAAACTGAATTCACTATACTATGTCGGAAAAACCAATTCAATGAAAATCTATCCAACGTAAAACTCAATGTATATGATAATGAAATTGCACTATCCTCTAAAGTTAAGAATCTTGGCATATGTATTGACTCGTGCTTTACACTCTCATCTCACGTCAGTAATACTGTACGTACCTGTAATTTCCCTCTTAAGAATCTGTGGCGCATTAGAAGATTTATCAATGAAAAAACTTGCCATCATGCAGTTAGGGCACTTGTACTTTCTCGACTTGACTATTGTAACAGTCTCTTTTCAGTTCTTTGTGTTAAAGATCAGAAAAAAAACTTCAGAGTGTTCAGAATCGTGCCGCACGTTTAGTGTTTTCAGTTGGTCGCAATATACATACGTCTCCTTTGATTAGGGAACTCCATTTGCTCCCTTTTTCTCAACGTGTCAAGTTCAAACTTTGTCTGTACATTTATAAATTGATTAAAAATTGTCAGTCCCTTTTGCAAGCTTAAAATTTGAAATCGTATATCACGATCGTAAATTGAAGAAAGTGTGATTCAAGACCATTTCTAAGAATATAGCATGTTGAAGCATTCTGTATATGTAAAAAATTTCAGCCGTTAAATTTCAAACCGACTTTTTTCGTACTACGAAAAAAGTATTAGTCTTTGTTACAGTATCTATGTGCTTACTATGCATGTGTGAAATCCTAATTTTATGAGTAATTACCAAACTTTGAAGACGATTCCTTCCATTGAACATTTTTTCCATAATGCGTTTTATAATTTAATAAACAAATTAATCAGTAAAGCAGATATTTTAACACAAACTGCTAAGAGCCTGAGGTAAAGACTATTAATCAGACGTTGTTTACGTGCATTATTTGAATTTTACACTACGTATCAGTTTCAAATTGTGAATATAGAGCTTGCTAATCCTTCTCTATATGTTTTGCCAATATTTCGATGGTTTTGTGGTGATCTGAAAAAGGGACTGGCTGTCTTTAACAGTACTGGTTCTTCATATCTTGTAAACACAATTGCTCATTACACACCTGCTCGTAATCTACGTTCCCTAAATGATACCACCAAACTTGTTATTCCGAGAACAAACCTCTCCATAGCAGAAAAACGTTTTAGTATAGCTGGATCTAGAGTTTGGAATACACTCCCCTCTTCCATCCGAACAACACCGACCATATCATCTTTCAAACGACAACTCAAGTCATATCTTTTTCCAAATATCTAGTTTTATATTTTCATTTATTTAATGTGTATTTGTTTTGATGATTTTTGCTATCACTATTTGGTTTGACTTGGCTAACCCATCTGGGGCCTGGTGGCCTCAAGTGCTATACTAGAGCTTCTGTGAATAATGTGCTGACCGGGCTTGTCTCTTAAATTGTTGGTGAACGAAGCAGCAAGCAAGAGGCCACCGGGCCTCATCTGGCACAGTTGAGAACTCCAATGGTTGATGCAATTAAATGTATATATTTATATTTTATATCTGATTGTAAGTGCCTCTTTCTCTTCTACATCAACGACCTACCTGATCAACTCTCTTCCAAAGCTAGACTGTTTGCAGATGATGCAATCATGTACATGACCATCCAGGCTCCAGAAGATGCTAGGCTGCTCCAACAAGACCTGGACACCCTTAGTAGCTGGTCGAGGAACTGGATGATGGAACTCAATCCAAGGAAATGCCATGCAATAACAGTCACCAGGAAGAAGACCAGACAGATGCATCAGTACTCTCTGAATGGCAAAATTCTAGATTCTGTCACATCAGCCAAATACCTTGGGGTAACCATCGCATCTGACCTCAACTAGAAACAGCACATCTCAAACATCTGCCAGAAGGCAAACAACTCCCTAGCATTTCTCAGAAGAAATGTAAGAGTCAACTCAACTCAACTCAAGACAACCGCATACCAGTCTCTTGTACGCCCGCTCCTTGAGTATGGCTGTATCGTCTGGGATCCTCACACAGTGGGATGCATACAACAGCTGGAGATGGTCCAGAGACGAGCAGCGAGGTATGTGCTGGGTCGCTACCACAACACCAGTAGTGTCTCAGATATGCTGAGCCAGCTTGGATGGGCCTCCCTTGAAAGGAGAAGATAAATCTACCGTCTCACAATGCTCTACAAGATGCATCACCCTCTGGTAGATTTCGACACAAACCAGTACATCCAACCGGCAGACACCAACCGTACAACAAGAGCCACACGACTGTTCTGCTACAGCGTCCCGCTTTCCAGGACTGCTCAACACCAGCAGTCAGACTTCCCACGAACAGTCCGGCAGTGGAATGCCTTACCCTTACAGGTTGTCCTTGCACCATCTGTGGAGGCCTTCCGTCACCACCTGATGGAAGGAGCGAAGTAATCGCTGACTAGACTTTTACTTGCACTTTGTAAATGAGCACATGCGCACCCTGTGTATGCACACACACACATAGTATCTGCAAGAATCTTCAGGATTGAAGGAGGCAGATTAACCCGAAGAAGAAGAAGAAGCGCTGTGATACTTTTTGTGTATAGCGCAGATAAATAACCATTATTATTGTTATTATCATTAAAATATTTTCAATAAGAGTATATTGCAAGGATATTGAATGTGGAAATTTCAACGAATCTGAGTCCTAAAAAGATGTACATTCTTTTGTATTACAATTGTTACATTTTAACCTGATTCAACTATCAACTGAATTATCATCAGTTTTAGTGTCTTTTTTGTTTTGGTGGTGGTAGTGGTGGTGGTGGTGGGGGGGGGGGGGGGCGGCGGTGGAGGGGTATCTATGGGGTACCCGACCACTAAGAAATGCAGTTGGCGTTAATCCGAATACCTCCGGAGTATACCTCCAGAGGTACTCCTCCTATACTCCTCCTGGAGTATACAATCTCCATGGAGATTAGACCCTGATAGTTCTAGAACGATACAGGAAAGTGATATTCACTCTTCGCAGATCCATAAAAATAAGTTTCGATATCGGACGTTCTTTATATGACTCCTATATTCAATACACCCATTTCCCAACAAGTGTATGAATATACTCACATCATGAATTACACGCTCTTTCCTCTATGGGACACGCCACCATTCTGTCTAGAGGACTGGAAAAGGCAGCTCACTAAAACTTGGCATATATTGTCATGGATTTATATACATACATATATACATATATATATATATAAGAAGAATAGAGGTTGCGATGGCGCTGATTACTAGGTGAAGACAAACAAATTAAATGAAACGCCGGAGAAGAAAAATAATTCGAATTTTCGGTCATAGACCTTTATCAAGAATGAATGACTGAACAATTTACACAAAAACATGATTGCGTACAACGAGCGTATTTTAAACTGAAACTAGGGGCGCTTATTACATATTGTTACGTAGTACAAGATAGGCGTAAAACTAGGTAAACCAAATTATAGAGTAAAATCCACATATCGACATGATGTAAAGTTCCTGCACAAAAAAGTGAAAATAATAAATCAAAATTAGGCGGTAGACTAATTAGGGATCCTGCAAAAAACAATCACAAGTAGTTACGTAAAGTTGCATATACTACATTAGAGTAAACAAAATCCACTGGCCGACATTAGGTAAAATTCCTAGAGAAAAAATGAGAGAAAATTCAAAATCAATAAAAAGAGTCAAAAGAGAGAGAAGAATATATCAGAACGTTTTTATGTCTGATATATTCTTCTCTCTCTTTTGACTCTTTTTATTGATTTTGAATTTTCTCTCATTTTTTCTCTAGGAATTTTACCTAATGTCGGCCAGTGGATTTTGTTTACTCTAATGTAGTATATGCAACTTTACGTAACTACTTGTGATTGTTTTTTGCAGGATCCCTAATGAGTCTACCGCCTAATTTTGATTTATTATTTTCACTTTTTTGTGCAGGAACTTTACATCATGTCGATATGTGGATTTTACTCTATAATTTGGTTTACCTAGTTTTACGCCTATCTTGTACTACGTAACAATATGTAATAAGCGCCCCTAGTTTCAGTTTAAAATACGCTCGTTGTACGCAATCATGTTTTTGTGTAAATTGTTCAGTCATTCATTCTTGATAAAGGTCTATGACCGAAAATTCGAATTATTTTTCTTCTCCGGCGTTTCATTTAATTTGTTTGTCTTCACCTATATATATATATATATATATATATATATATATATATATAGGTGAAGACAAACAAATTGAATGAAACGCCGGAGAAGAAAAATTATTTGAATTTTCGGCCATAGACGTTTATCAAGAATGAATGAATGAACAATTTACACGATTGCGTACTACGTAAACATATGTAAAAAGCGCCCCTACTTTCAGTTCAAAATACGCTCGTTGTACGCAATCATGTTTTTGTGCAAATTGTTCATTCATTCATTCTTGATAAAGGTCTATGGCCGAAAATTCGAATAATTTTTCTTCTCCGGCGTTTCATTCATTTGTTTGTCTTCACCTAGTAATCAGCGCCATCGCAACCTATATTTTTCTTCTATATATACATTTATATAAATATATATATATATATATATATATATATATATATATGTATATATGAAGGAATTGAAAGAAACGCCGGAAAAGAAAAATTATTGGAATTTTCGGTCATAGGCCTTTTTTTTTTTATAGACCTTTACCTTTATTTTCGGTCTATAACCGAAAATGCGAATAATTTGTCTTCTCCGGCGTTTCATTTAATTTGTTTGTCTTTATCTAGAAATTAGCGCCATCGCAACCTATATTCTTCTTATATATATATATATATATATATACATACTATACCATATAATAAGGCTTTAGGAAAGTATTAGGCTCATTACGCTCATCGCGTACATTGGCTTAATCAAATCGCATAGTGTTCATGATAGGTTAAGGTCTACATATTTTCGTAATAAAGTGTGAAAGAATTGACCATTCATAAAACACCTATAATAGGAAATAATAATAATAAAATATTAATTCAAATCAATGGTAAACCATATGTGTCCTGTCACTACAAAACGACTAATAAGTCGCAATAGGAGTTTCCACGTAAACAGCTGCAACCCTAAAGATAGCTTGGTTGGGATGGAAAAGTCGATTTTGGGTTTTTGGTATTTTCTTAAAGTACCACTCTTGATCTTCCATCTGTCAAAATTTGAGATTAAAATGATAAAAAGAAATATGTTTTTTTCTTGTTTTTTAAGTGATAATTTTTTTCGGACATTGAAAAAAAAATGTCACTTTGCTGAGATTGTCCTTATCACAATCAAGCTCTCAAACAACTGAGCATAACTTTGAGAATATTCAGTGTTAGACATTGAAACTTTGTAGTAGTGATGATTGATACCTTATTAAAAACTGGGCCAAGTTTCAGCTCAAACCCAATGTTCCTTTATAGTGGTTGCTATGGGGTTTTAAGTGCACCTTTTTGTGCCAAGAACAATGGCGCACGATTCAGCACTCTTGAATGAACCCCTTTCTTTAGAGCCTGTAATCTCTGTTATCCAAATGATTAGTGCGTCTGACACCTTCACATTCTCTCTGTAATTTAAAAGGTTAACTTGGTCCATACAAGTTGAGTTATATACCATTTTAAAGCTTAGAGTATAGGCTTCAAAGCTGCATCAAAAAAACAAAAACCAAAAAATCCGACTTATTGGTCGTTTTGTGGTGACAGGTCACATATGCTCTATTTGAAAGATTCTTGAAAATCCATAAAAAATGAAATTAATATTTGTACCTGTATCCAGACTTTTTGCAAGGTTAACTAAGTTAACCCGACGTAGAGCATCGACCAGTGACGCCCGAGCAGAGTCCACCGGTACTCTCTTCAGCCAGTCAATGAGCATACGGTAGGTTGCCCCTTCGATGTTTTTGATGTCGTATTCATATCGACGAAGCTTTGCTTCCCCCACCCCCAATTCCAAGCCTACTTTCCTGTAATCGTCGGGGTCCATCAGTTCTGCGAGCTTGCACAGTTCGAGGGCGGTGAGCTGGCCAGGTCTGGTATAATGTATTAAACAAGATCAAATAATCAATTACAACAATTATTTAGCGGTACAAACAACTTTCCCATATGACCATATGCCATCAAGATCATTATACATTCTTGGTTTACAGATACTTCAAATATAATTTGCAACGTACGTGTGTATGCATACTTGACCTGCGAGATGGTGTGTGTGTGTGTTTCAGGGGGGGGGGGTGGTGGTGGTCGAATGGGTTTGGCTCAGGTATCAAAGCCAATATAACATTATATAACCTTTGTATGCGTGCATCAATCTCCTCCCCCTCCCCCTAAAAAACCCAAACCAAACCCAAATGTTGACATCATTGAAGTCATCGATTGAGTAGGATGTTTAAACCATGGACCCTACTACGAAAACTAAACAAGGATATCTGGCGTATTGTCTGCCTCTTTTAACGCTGTGTATTACTGAGATCTTTTGCATATTTATAGAAAACTTCAGTCAGACAATAACTTGCTTCCGATAAATTCATAAAAAGTGGGACAGTTTTGAAGCGTATGAGGAAATTAATAGGAAATCTATTAATGTTTAAAGGATATGAGGTTAGCTATTTAATGGATTCGAATATCTTGAAAACATAGTTACTCATCGGTAAAGTAGTAATCTGTTGTCTCACGCTAAGGCAAACTGGAAATTGCGACGTTTCGACCGCTACTGCTACTCTTCGTCAGGCAATGTGGACAATCGTTGTTGGTACTGGTTGATTTAATTAGGCGCTTGTTCAATCAAACCCGATTATGTCCACGCCGTAAATCGTTGTTGTTTTTGTTACTGGTTGAGACAGATTACTACTTTAGCGATATTACTACCACGATGATCAACATCTTCCATACGATAGTTACTCATTCATTAAAATGATATAATAATTTCTTTTTCATGCCTTTGTCATGTTTGTGTTTCTGGACAAAACGAGCTCAGAGCTTCATCATCACAGTCCATTTAATCCAATCAGAGGTACTTTCCACAACGTAAGATAATGCTGGTAAACATTTCTTGGTATAGCCACTATGTATGTCATAATATGATAGTCATAACTGTAGATTTTAACATTCAAGCTGAAAGCTTGATATACATAGCAAACATCGTTATAAATGATACTTCATAACATAAATTTCATAATTTCATAAATTTGCCTGCACTCTTGACACCATGATGGACACTATATGAATACACATGCTATGGATGTACAACCTGTTATAGACACGAAATATTCATATGCATAATTATACATCTGGAACTGCAAACATCGGGGAACATAAATGTTGGCAGTTTTAAATGGCCATTATTATGACAATTTAAAAGTGTTCTACCGACACAATTTGTAAAAAAAATCTTATCACCACACATGAACAGCTAAAATACCACCTGACATGCCTGATATAAATGATTTCGATTTTATTATGTTGACACCCTTTTCACAATCTATAAATATAACTAGAATAATATAATGTGATAATTAATGATGCTAAATGCACGAAACCAATGCACAGATTGTTAATTTTAGTTGTATTGCCTATAAATAAGTACGCTTTTGTCAAAAAACTATATGTTGCTTTTACTCAAAAGTTTAAATAAAGAATGAGAAGTTAACACGGTCACCGTTATGTATTCTCAAAGATACACATTCGAAACATGTCATCTTAATAAATTGTCAGTCAACATTTTGTTTTTCATTATTCTCCTTATCCATTTTGGCTCTCGGCAGGGGCGGATTCCAACTAACACTATGATTATACTAAATATAACACAACATTTTACGAGGATATTCTACAAAACAAACCCATTTAATGCTTAATAACATCAAGCGCATCCGCAAGAAAACTATGGTTGAATGTATTCGTCTGTGACATCACATGCAGCGTTGCCTTTTAGACATACATAAAAAGCAGAGATAAAAACAAATATCATTGTCTATTCTTACACACGATTCCAATGATGTATCACTGTTGTTTGTTTGTACATTTTATTTTAAAGTTAATACACCTTTATGGCAGCGAGCTACCTGGCTCAGGCTCAGACTCTCACACACTCTATAGGTTTATCAGTCACATTCATGTATTAAAGCTGTAATCAAATGAGAAGTATGAGAAATCTTAACAATGTGTAAGTATTCACTATGTTGGTGCAAGGAGATACCTATGTATTTCTGTTTTCATACAGAGCTGAACTGATGTAGCTGCTATTTCATATACAGTGTATATGTATATCAACTTTATCCCACGTTTGAATGAAATACACGTGTAAATATCTTGTACGTGTCATATACTTAGTCGTTAGAGGGCGACATTTTATCTTGAGTGCGCGGCTTTAGACACGGCATAATTTGGTCACTTGGGAACTGTTTAGGTATCGCGTCCAGGTGGGGACACTGCACGCAAAAACCACTCTTCGAAAAGATGGAATCGAGAGACGACCGTCGGGCGGGTGTCCTTTTTTTTTTTTCTGTGGAACGATCGGAAGCCCACACACGTCTGTAATTCCGCCTTGAACCAAGGATGTTAAAACAAATGGATATCTATCCCTTTGAACAAGGTTTGATTCCGCCAATTAATATTTTTTGACTAGCAGCTGCTTTGAACAATATGCATACGCAATTGCGTCAGGTACACCTGGATTTTATAATAAATATCATAAACATTCCTATACATGCATACATTTCAGCTTTCGCTGCTGAACTTTGAATTTTGGCATGAAGTGCTTGTCATACATGTCATATAGTTAATGAGAACAAGCGCACACGAAGTTGGATCCTTTTTGAAATGAAAATACTAGCTTGGGCGCAGTTGGACACGTTTTTAATGTTACTTGTCTGAAAGGAAAATTTCTTAATGTAACGTTTCCAGCATTTTTTATGGAATATGATGCGGAAGAGTTTGAAATCAATACTTCCGTACGGCAACTTGATATCACATTTAGAGCCGTTTTGCCTTATCGTAACAATATTCCTCGATTGAATTTTTATAGATGCATCGTAGGTATTACATATCATAACTGCACAAGTATATGGGGTGAGGATATTCCCCAAATTCTTCTACGCATCTGATTTTGTTTATACGTCAAATCCAGGAAAAACTCATCCAGAGAATCGGCGGCACTGAACATAAAGGTCAAAGAGAAAATCTTTGTAAAGCGTTCTTGTGTGACTATAAGGAGAGTACAATGAATCTGCATTAATTAAACGGTTAATGGTACTCAATATGCTTAAACATCCTTGCTTGAACAATGTCAACGTCAACGTAGAGAGCGCGCGGACATACAAAATACCACTGTAAGCAAAAAAAAAACAAAACAAAAAACAAAACAACAACATTGACATGAAACGAGATGGGTATTTGTGCGAGAAGCTTACTATGCCCCCCCCCCCCGTCTTCTCCCACGTTACTTCAATGCCTGACCTACTTTGCTCTATTGATGTTGCATATGGAATATATTGATTTTTTTCTACAGAGTGATTAAAGATTAAAGACCTAATTGCACTGATTGCACTTTCTGTATGATTTGACTGAATGTTTATAGTTGTTATACACTTTTGATTGTATGGTTTAGCTTGTGTGTTGTTTTTTTGCTGAGCTTGCAAGTGGTATATTGTCCTTCATATATATCTTCTTTTTCAATTTGTAAATATCAATAATACATTTTTTAATAACGATAAATAAACTTTACTGGTAAAGCGTTTTAAAATTATTGGTTGTTTTTACTGGTTATCCCGACTGTTGTATGTTTGTTATATTGATATGTTACACAGGACCTTGGTGTAAAACAGCTTATGCTGATCTTGTCATCCTGTTTAAATATGTTTGAATAAAATAAAATAAAATAAATAAAATAAAATAAATCTGTTTACAGCTGTCTTAATCCCGTACAATTTCCATTTGGATCTGTGCATGCATGACTGAACAACAGGCTGAAGAAGACTGCAAAATCCCATTTGCCAAGGGGCTGGGTGAAGGATACAACACATTGTTCAACAATTTATGATTTATGTGTACAGAACGACACATACACAAACTACAGAGGAACCGTACATGTAATTCTAGTACTACTCAAAGAGGGCTCAACATTTAGAACTTGTGTGTAACCATTTGAGGGCAAGCCCACCCCCACTCATCCCCATATTTTTAATGTACATTGTCACTGTAAACCAACAGCAACAATTTTTTTTCATTGTTCTTGTACCTTCGTTTATGAGAAAGCACATTGGATAAAGTGTGCTTAATAATAATGATGGTGATGATGATCATGAAGATGATTATAGTGATACTGATAATGATGGTGATGGTGTTAATTAATATGTTATGGGGAAAATTATAAGGTAATTGCCGAATTAACATTGAGAAATCTTCATGAAAACTCAATGTCAAACAGAAATTGGAAAACGTTCTTACTGCATTATGAGACAATGTGTATTATGTGTGTGTATGTGTGTGTTTGTGTGTGTGTTTGTATGTGTGCGTGCGTGAGAGAAAGTGTGTGTGTGTGTGGGGGGGGGGGGAAGGGATGTATGATTGTGATTGTCTTTCTGTGTGCACTCACCAAACAGTCTTGTTTGGTTCTTAAGTCATTATTCTATTGCCGTTGCGAACCAGTGTGGAAACACAACAATTACTTGCACATTTGATTGACAGTTCAAAGTCATTCATTTGACCTGTCATGTACACTCAGAGACAGTGCAATAAACATCTAATACTTTTATACTTAAGTGTATCTATAATATATTTGTAACTGTACCTTTATAAGCGCCTCACTCTTGTTTACCTTTAGAATAGCGCAACGAAATGCATAGTGCAGAATGAATGTCTTAAATGGGTATTATTTAATATAATTTACCTCTCAAATTGTGTAGTCACTGTTAACTCTATCCAAATTGTATTATCTGGACACCACATACGCATGTGTAGCACCTCTTTCGGTCCCGTTTGGACAGAGTAATCTGATTTTGCATGATGTATAATAACTAGGTATTAATTTTATATTCTAACTTCTAAGGATTAGATATTTCATGCTGGATAAACATTCAATATTTGTATAAACAATTTATTTGGCATGATTATGGTTATGAATTGCTTTTCACTCGTGTGTATTGTATATTGTGCTGTTTTGTGTAAATCATTATTTCCCTGCAGGTGACAGAATTTATTTCGCTTAAAGCCCCTGTCCTGGGTTTTTCTTTCTGTGTACATGTCGCTTTGTGTTGAATGAAATGAAGATGAATAAATAACAAATACACGATTTCACACTTTGTGGTATTCTTCACCCAGCCACTTGGCGCAGGTAAGATGTTTCAGTCTTCTTAAGATTTACCGGCTTTCGGTCATGCATGCAAGGGTCCGAATAACGTTAGTACGGAAATATTAATTGAAGGATTGTTAATGGATGTTAATACTTGAAACAAGACAACTTTTAGGATATGGGACATTTTTTACCCACGCTGTACCGTGTAATATGTGTACTTTGAACGACATCACCATTGTGTCATGACTATTGAGAGCAGGCGTTCATCCATGTCACCTCTTTGCATACGGATTGGATGCAGACGCCCAACCGTCTTTGATACGGTTATGCTAGTCCCAGGGTCTACAGCTGAAGTGCTTTAGCAGCACAATGCATCATGCCACGCATACTAAATTAGTGCTCATGTGACGACAGAATGCTAAGATACTGAAAAGCCTGTAAAACCGAACATAATGAGGAGCTTTCGCAAGCGTGACGTGGCCCCTGGTTCGATAGTTTCGTGTGCAAATTGGCTTCTGCCCATGATGCGCCAGACCGAATACATCCCTGGGCCGCAATTTGTTTTGGTCTTACTTATAAAAGCAAATACTCCATGTGCGCATGCGCGTTGACTGTCCTCAGGAAATCCACGCATTATGCACTATTAACGTAGATCATACACGATGGGTTAATAGTTTAAGCAGTGTGCCATTCGCGTTTTGTGTAGTTTTATTACGTACTTTGTAGATGACCACCATGGCCTCAGCTCGGCTCACAGTCTGAATCATGAAACTACACATAATCGAATACAAAGCACTTGCGGCAATGGTCAAAACGGGCAACTTTCTTCGAACTTTTAAACTAGAGTCTGAGTTTAAAGACTACTATTATCATATTATTTACGTTCACAGTGAACATATGCGTAAATTTCCTTTGCAAGTATTTTCTATTACAAGTATGAACAAAGAATCGCTCCCGGCCCGGCTGTATGGCAAGCCGTTTTAACATTTATTCCTATTTCTTGATATCACGAATTCGATTTCTTGATATCAAGAATTGACATTGCTTAACTACACAAAACCATTTCTTGATATCAAAAATTCGAATTCTTGATATCAAGAATTCGACTTCTTTATATCAAGAAATGAATCATTGATATCTCTTGATTTCAAACGCAAGACTAGTGCAAGACTAGTACTTGGATATCAAGCACAAAAGTATTGCACAAATGTTTAACTTATTTCCAGCTCAAAAGTTGCGCAGAATTGAAATTCATAGTTGATTTCCAGCGCAAAAGTAATGCAGTATTTGTTTTCTAAATTCGAATTTAAAAGTTGCGCACGAATTCGATTTCTTGATATCAAGAATTTTGTATTTCTGCTTAAAAGTTAAGCAGAAATTCATTGGATCCGATTTCTTACTCTACATTTCAGCTCAAATTCACCCCAGCGTTTATATCATCTATCCGTTACCACGCTTGCTAATGGGGATGACCTCCGGGATGACCTCTCGTTAACGAGGGGGCTAGAAGGACACACAAAGAGAAAGAAAGAGAGAGAGAGAGAGAGAGAGAGCAAGGGATAGAGGGATAGAGAGAGAGAGAGAGAGAGAAAGGGGAAGAGAGTCTCATTCACGCATGCACACACACTGTCTGTTCCCACGGTCATTCTCCGTACCAACATAAAATTCTCCTAATCCACCCCCAAGATGAGCCATTCCATGCACCTCCCATGCACAGTCAACACTCCCTATATCCATGCGGGGTTAGCACCGCAATGGCGGTGCTAACGAATTGCGGTGCCAGATAGTCCAGGACTATCGTTGGGGCTAGCCCACTTTCCAAAAACACAGTGAGAACATGCAGAAGCCGGGCTAATTAAGCTTAACCCGGGAAAATTTGTGGGGGGGGGGGGGGGGGGGGCTTAGCACCGCAATAGACCGTTTTCGTAATGTATGCAAAATGACGTCATTCATAGTTACTGTTGCTACCTCGTCAAGTTTAGCGATCCTCGGCATCTTGTCCGCATATCGTTGCGTGCGAATCTAGCGGGTGTCCCGAGGTTTTCGTTTTATTTTCAGTCTTATTTTACCTGAAAGAGCGTTTTTTTTGAAGAGGGAATTCTGTGATGTCGTCGACATCGACAGGAACTCTTGACGGCATGACTGTCAAGCAGATCCAGGATATTTTTGAAGGATAAGGGTGTTTCTACCACCGGGTATTCGAAGTGTCGGTTTTTTCAGCTATATATAGCGGAAGCAGTATAGCAGTTGTATGTAGTTGCCCTCCCAAACCAAACCCTTTTTTCTTACCTTTTTTTTTTTTTTTTTTTTTTTTTTTTTTCGAGCACACTTATGTGCTTACAGTATGTTCATCTGGAAAAGTAGTTACATGCATGTGGTTTGAAATTGTTTCGAAATTGTTTCAACATTGTTTGTGGTTTGAAATTGTTTTGAGGAAATAAAATGAAGTATAGTTTGTTGTTTATCGCTGTTTGTTCCCCTCTTCTGTGTGTGTATGTATATGTGTATGTCTAGATATACCCATGACATCTTGCTATATCATATATCAAAAAGCATGAAACAAGGTGAGCAGAATAATAAACATTTTATTCTTGTGTCTTGTGTCTTGTGCATTGCATTAAGATATCAATTACAGTAGTTCGGTCAGTAGCTATCTCAAAGGGATAGTTTTGAGACCAATCACTTTTTTGTACATTCTCTAGAAGCGTGAATACATGATTATCAGATTGTTCCCATAGATTAAATTTGTTGTTCTTTGTTCTACAGTATCTATATGAGAGAACGTTAACAAGGTTGCACTTGCCTCTCACAGGAACTACAAATGCTAAACATGTTACAGTATTTACAGTATCCAAAACATTATGCTCTTCCTTTTTTTTTCATTTTTTTCTCTCTCTCTCTTCTTTTTCTCGATCTCCTTCTCCCTCAGTCTGTAGTTTTTGTATTATACTTGTCAAAAGAAAGTAAGAACTGTTTTTTTTTTTTTTTTTTTTTTTTTTTTTTTTTTGAGAAAAATATGCTCGCTGAAAATCGTGAGAGAAAGAGAGTTAAATAAATTATCAAAGAAAAAAAAAATGTAACAATCAACTTCTAATCAACTTCAATGCACCTCTAACAAAAATTATTAACAACATAAATTCTAAACAGTAAACTAAACAAACAAACTTAATATGCACAGTACAGGGTCGTAGACTCCTTTCCGGAGAGCCAGCCACCTCCTCAGTGACGTGTAGCTGCTTTCGACCCACTACAATGCCGGCGTGTACATAATCTGGTGTGATTGAACACGCGCCTAAAATCAACCAGCAACAACAACAACAACAACAGCGTGAACACACTTGCCTCGGACCCGGACCTCGCCGGCCCGTCCCGCAGCGTGGAGCTTACGCTACGTGAAAATGCAAATAATAATCCTCAAAAAAATGAATGCAAACGTATGGGAAGGAATAGTTTCACATACTTACATACAACTTACATCGTTCACTCATAACAAGGTATACTGTATGAAGTTGCAGTTACACGATGGGGTATGTCACTATGTGTTCATCAAACTGAAAGATTGTTCGGTAGCTTTCTGTCGTTTGGGATGCGGGTCGATGGCTACTAGCTCTCTCTCGGGGAGCTGGCCGCACGGCTTTCGCTGTCTTACTTGTTTCGCGCTGAGAGACTGCGATGCGTGCGGCGGCAGGTATTGGGTGATCTGTTGTCGCAGCCGGCTATTCCCGTAAAAAACACTTGGAGCAAATGTAGCTGTCTTTCCTGATTTTGTCTGTAGTCAAGTCTTTTCTTCCACATGCCCTGATCCAGAGATGGCACTTATCGAGTTTTTTTTTCGTTTGTTTGGAAGAAATCTTCACCTTGCATTTTAGGCCGTGCTGCAAATACCGACAGGAGCCCCGTGCATTCCCCGTGGCAGCAGTGGTTCACCGAGATTATCGCCGATTATTGCCGAGCTTTCTTTAAAAAAAAAATACTTTCCCCTGTCAGAAACTGAACTCCTGACAATCTTACTAATTGTTATTTGCCAGCTGTGTAAATCTGATATATGTATTGTCCACAACGAGGTCTTAATTAGAAAGAAAAAAAAGTGAATCGAGTGCATTGTACCCGCGACCCATGCATTGTGGCCGATAGTTCATAAGTCACGGCAGCGTACGCGGCTAGTCACGGCTATGTAGCTCGCCGCAGCAGTATCGGGGCTAGGGCCGAAACGGGCGCTAATGGAGACGTAGAAATCAGTTTTTTGGACGAATTCATCGGCAAAGAGTTTTCTAGGGTTAGAGTTAGGGTCAGAGATAGGTTTAGAATTAGGTTTAGGGTTAGAGTTAGGGTCAGGGTTAGGTTTAGGGTTCAAATTTATGAAATAAGTGCCAAAGTATGGATACACTTATGAACTAGCGCCGCATTGTGTACTTCGTGTGCGTGCGGTACAGTATGGTGCAGACGACGGGCAGCGTTTTGTTTGTCCGAGGTTGCGGCCGTGTGCAAAATTAAAGGTCTTGTGGATACATTACGAAAACGGTCTATTGCCGGGGCTAAGCGAATTTTTTGACAATGAGAAAAGGGCTACTGTGTGATCCATTATACATCATTTTTTCGAATGGTGAGTGAGGCTAGTGTATCAATAGAACTCGTGTAGGCCTACTAATTGTAATTGCAATCTTACTTTGTTATTCTTATAAGGGCCAGTATCCGTGTCAGTTTTATTTGATGGTATTGTTTTTATCAATGAAAAACCTAAATGAATGAATGAGAATCATCAAGCAAAATACTGAAGTAGTTCGTTTTTGAATTTTGATGTGGCAGTAATCATTATGTTATATAGGAACTACTTATCGGAATAACAAGTAAGATTGCAATGATTAAGACCCAAAGTTACAATTAGTAGGCCTACACGAGTTCTATTGAAACACTAGCCTCACTGATTATTCGAAAAAATGATGTACATGTATAATGGATCACACGGTCAGCAACAGTGTACAACACTGGCAGGTCTTTATTACATAATATGTTGATGGATATAGGGAGTGGTGACTGTGGGAGGTGCATGGAATGGCTTATTACAGCGAGTTTGTTTTCGTTCATTCATACACTCCACTCCTCGGTTTGTTGCACCCAATTTCTCACCCAATTGCATAATCCGTAACTGTCTGCATACAATATGCTAAAGTAATGTTCTCCTGTGTGAATTGAAAGTGTGTACTTTTCCACATGCTCATAGATGCAATTGACAGGCGACATTCATACTCACGTGAGATATGCTATTACAGCTTTCACTTATATGTTTATGATTTCAAGCAGTATGCACATTAGGGTATTGTAACACCATTTATCCGTATCAAAATAACTTCCTCTGTCCCAGATATTAATAAAAACAACGTACTCCTTGTTTACACACATTGTGGGTTGAAACCCAAACTCCCTCCTACATGGGTGGATATGTTTACATTAAAAGTAGCCAGTATGGTCCCCTTATCAGTTCTACCTCCGTTGGGTTGTACTGCTTCCTGCCCCAGTTTACAAAACATGATACACACCCCACCTATCTCTCTCTCCCCCTCTCTCTCCCTCCCCCTCTCTCTCCTCTCTCTCTCTCTCTCTCTCTCTCTCTATTTCTCGCTCCCCCACCCTCTCTCTCTCCCCTCTCTCTCTCTCTCTCTCTCTTCTTCTTCTTCTTCCCCTTACTCTCTCTCTCCTCTCTCTCTCCCTCTCTCTCTCTTTTTCTATCCCCCCTCTCTCTCTCTCTCTCTCTCTCTATCTCTCTCTCCTCTCTCTCTCTCTTCCTCTTCCCCTCACTCTTTCTCTCTTTCTTTATCTCTCTCTCTCCTCCCTCTCTCCCTCCCCCTCTCTCTCCTCACTCTCTCTCTTCCCCTCTCTCTCTCTATTTCTCTCTCTCCCCCTCTCTCTCTCTCTATCTGTCTCTCTCTCTTTCTTTTTCTTTCTCTCTCTCGCTCCATGCCCCCGCCCTCTTTGTGTGTCCTTCTAGACCCCTCGTAAACGAGAGGTCACCCCCATTAACGAGTGTGGTGAGTACGGATGGATGATATAAACGCTTGGGTGAATTTGAGCTGAAAAGTAGAGTAAAAAATCGGCTCCAATGAATTTCTGCTTAACTTTTAAGCAGAAATACAAAACAAGCCGAATTCTTGATATCAAGAAATCGAATTCGTACACAACTTTTAAGTTCGAAATCAGAAAACAAATACTGCATTACTTTTGCGCTGGAAATCAACTATGAATTTTAATTCTGCGCAATTTATGAGTTCGATATCCAAATTGGTTCTTGCAATGATTTTGCGCTCGAAATAAATCACTTAATAATTCTTCATATCAAGAAATGGAATTTCTGATATCAAGAAATCGAAATCTTATTATCAAGAATTCGTCTTCTTGATATCAAGAATTTGATTTCGTGATATCAAGAATTCGATTTCTTGATATCAAGAATTGCCATTGCTTAACTACACAAAACAATTTATTGATATCAAGAATTCGAATTCTTGATATCAAGAAATCGAATTGTTGATATCAAGAAATGGTTTTGTGTAGTTAAGCAATGGCAATTCTTGATATCAAGAAATCGAATTCTTAATATAAAAAAATCAAATTCTTGATATCAAGACGTCGAATTCGTGATATCAAGAAATCGAATTCGTGATATCAAGAAATAGGAATAAATGTTAAAACTGCTTGCCATACGGCTGGAGGACGCAGCCTCGTAGCCAGCCAATCAGCCAATAGCATTGAACGTACACAAACGCTGACGTCACACCGCTCTGCCGGTTCCGCGTTCGTCCAAATTATGGACGTACGTAGACCTCGCTCTGCTCTTAAGGCACATTACCTCTTCCTCAGGAATTGCGATCACCTCACAAATTCATTCGCCTGAACCAAAATGTAACATTCAGTTTGCGTTCCGTGGCTAGAGGTGGATTAGCCCCGGGACTGCTCCCGCGCAGCGGGAGCGTCCTGAGGGCTCGCCACCAATTTCCCTGCATGTCTGGTCCGACTACCGAGAAATCAACCCGTGCACATGAATGAATTACTAGTACTCATTTCAAGTACATTTATTACATATAAATGGCGAAATGTATTGAGTGTATACCTGAGCTATAAAATTGTTTGAAAATGCTAAGCAACGTTACATATTTCCTCTTCACATAAGATCATGATCTTTGTAACAAATACGGTTCGCTGAGGCTGCCATCTTGGAAGCTTCAAAAACGTATACTGTAAAGGGGAACTGGCGCATGCGCATTAAGTTTTCTATCGCAGCTGCTGTCGGGCGATTCTGAACAACTTTAGGTCGAAAACAATTTTTAAAAATGCAATATGGATTAAATTTATCTTCAAACCAACTACGGAATTATTCAGGTATATATTTTACGTAGATATGTGCAATAGATTTGAGATTTGAGTTAGAGAATTGCTGAAACCAACTAATATAATCACTGCTAATCTCGACTTCCTTACTTCAAAGCTCCGTGCTACGCAGCCCGCTCACGCGTGAGCGGGCTGGTCGCAGTAAGAGGTGGATGAGCTTTCCGCGCTGTCCGCCTACCCAACAGCCGTGAAAGTCTAAAAAAGGCGGTAAGATTCCACCTCATTTACGATTAAAACGGCAAAAAAGACACACACTAGAATAACATGAAAAGGCCAACGGCAATTGGATACTAGCCATTTCGAACTTCATGTTCAAAGAGTACAACGGCTAGTGCCGTCGGTCAGCATTTAGATACGTCTGTAAACCAGCTGGAAAACGAATTTCATTCATACAGTCAGGAGGAATAACGCATGTGCGTATGTATTTATGCAATAGTGTGTTTATTACAAAGTAATACGTGTCTTGAGAGGCAATAATGGGTAATAAATAGTCTCTAGAGATCCCTTAAATCAGTGTAATATCACATTATCGTATTACCGGTGACTCCCAAAAAGTAGCATATATTCAATTGAATTTTTCAAAGTAAAGCCTCTAAAATACGACTTAATGGTGTTTATTGCCCATTGCTAGGGAAAAGGAAGCACCTAGCACCCACTTGT
This sequence comes from Arbacia lixula, assembly GCA_963669155.1. Classification (NCBI taxonomy): domain Eukaryota; kingdom Metazoa; phylum Echinodermata; class Echinoidea; order Arbacioida; family Arbaciidae; genus Arbacia; species Arbacia lixula. Next base: position 3,563,355 of record OZ022594.1, on the reverse strand, counting down.
GGTACTTTGTAATATTTTGATTATAAAAAATCAATTTGTTTTGTTAACTTGATGTAAGATTATCTTATATTATGTAGACCGTAGTTTCCATGTCTTGTTAATGTTCTCCGTTTTCTGGTTTATTAGTCGACACCGACCTGAACTTTTTTGTTTTGTTTTTTATGTTTCTTGTATTATTTATATCACTGGCGTGTATATTTTGATACGAATGTAGCAACTCCGTATTAATGAGGTTAATTTGGCAACCTCTCCTCCTTTCTCCTCCCCCATCTCTTTCCATTTTTGCTTGTCTTTTTTAATATTATTTTTGTGTAAGTGTAGGTAAGGGTTATATATAAGACAAACAAACATTGCTTTGAGTGTATGTTATATTAAGTGTTATCTTATATGCATTTGTTTTGTTCTTTTGATAAGAAAGGTGTGACAACCCTTCAAGCTGTAAGCTCATACCTCTGTAAGTTGCACTGTGTACAGGTATATGTATATATCAATACTTTGTACGTATCTTCCATAGTTTATTTGTTGTATGTATACTTTTATATCATTGTTTGTATCACATTGTTTGTTATTGGTGAACTATGCAGGATTGAATAAAAACGAATATTCAGTGTTTAGTCTTTTTTCTCGTTAAGAAAATCTAGCAGCATCAAGCACCATTTTAAATATTGAATGGGACCACAGTGTACTGTTACAAGGGAAAAGGAGACCTTGAGAATTGTTTATAACACATTTTATTTTATTTCTCCCAAATTATGACTAAATTTATGAAATGTAGAAATGTGCTACGTGTGGTTGCTATTAATCCAATAAGCACAGCTAACAAGGCTGTAAGTGTTCAATGGGACTTCATTATCACCCGAGTTCAGCGTTTAGTGGCATTTCGTTTATGGTTAGGTACACCGAACTAGCATACCTAAGATGATTACAAGTAATTCCCGGGTGTGGACCACGAAATTCAGAATCTCAGGCCAGTAACTTGATCAGTCCATGGTCTATACATGTACCTTGAAATGGGTACGGCTGTCTCATGGCGGGTACTGTCACAGCTGACTGATTCCACGTCGCCACGGTCTTCCCGCCATGCATGTCGTGTAACGAAAGTTTACTATAACATCTGACCAGCGCACTGCCCAGGTCTACTACCAGCTACACTAGACATTTTTGTTGGCGATGCGCAACATTCTAGTTTGAAAATTCGTTACATAGTATGCCGTTTGTTTCAATTCGCAGAGGCGCAATGGCGGTATTTTACGTTAAAATGTGCAGCTCAAAATATTAAGTTATAAAAGAAGAAAGGTAAATGCAACATAAAACACCTTAAAAGAAAAATGATGATCACGACAGTCACTTTAAGTGGATAGACCTTTTGATTTTAACGTGAGTTTTGTCAGGTTATTAAAAATTAAGTGTGGTATATATTACTATTCGTAACACAGATATTTCTTGTCAGATTATTGAAGATAAATGATCATGTAGACATATTTGAGACGAGGTGAATGCATAAATCAATTTCATTAAAAACTGCGAATGTATAAATTACACGGGTACCATCAGCCGTTTTATTAGTGCTGTTCCATTGAAAGCATACATGAACGCCCCGTACAACATGATCTCTCATATCCCATTATTGTGATGCCGAAGTGCTGGATTACGAATAATGGACAAACGTTTTGTAATCCTAAAGATCTAGCATGTTGTTTTAATGAGTACTTTGTTAATGTTGGTCCTAGTCAAGCTTCTAAGATTGATCATACACAGACAGATTTCTCGCAGTACTTGGGCACGTCAAATGATAATTCATTATTTTTTAAACCAACGGATTTTAATGAGATCCTTGATATTGTGCATTCTCTAAAATCAAGTTATACATGTGGTCACGATGAAATGAGCACGTCCCTTTTAAAACAAATTGTTGGGAGTATATTGACACCTTTAGTACATATTTGTAATTTGTCGTTGTCAACTGGTGTATTTCCGAACGCATGTAAAATTGCAAAAGTTATTCCAATATACAAAAAAGATGACTCTTCTTTTGTTTCGAACTACCGACCTATCTCTATTCTTCCTAGTCTTTCTAAAGTCATAGAAAGACTCGTTTATAACAGACTGTATGATTTTTTGTTACAAAATGATATACTGAACCATGACCAATTTGGTTTCAGGAAATTTCATTCTACTGATATGGCACTAGCCCAGTTGTATGACAGAGTGTCGACTGCCTTAGCTGAACAAAAACATGTCATTGGTGTGTTTATGGACTTAAGCAAGGCATTCGACACTCTTGATCACACTATCCTTTTACGCAAATTGCATCGTTATGGAGTTCGTGGCATACCACTGGAATGGTTTGAAAATTATTTATCAAATAGACAGCAATACGTATACTTTGAATCGGTAAACTCTGAAGTTTTACCCATACATTGTGGCGTCCCACAAGGATCGATATTGGGACCACTACTATTTCTAGTGTATATAAATGATATTACAAATTCTACTAAGTTACTGCAATATATTCTGTTCGCCGATGACACCAATGTATTTTGTTCCAATACTGATTTTCAGTCGCTTTTAAGAACTCTTAATACTGAATTGCCGAAATTATCTACATGGTTTAAGAGCAATAAATTGTCACTCAACTTAAAAAAGACAAATTTTATTTATTTTCATAATAAGAAGCATAACAATGAAATGCACCATTTGAATATCATGGTGGATGGTATATTATTGGAACAAAAAGAAAGTGTCAAATTCCTTGGAATATATATCAGTGAAAATATGAAATGGAATGCTCATGTGCAATACATCTCAGATAAAGTATCTCGTAACGTTGGTATACTCTGTAAGCTTAAGTATTATGTCCCAACAAATATTTTATTTATGCTTTATAATTCATTGATATTATCGAACATCTCATATTGTAACATTGTTTGGGCAACTACAAAAAGTCACACTGACAGTATATTGCTTCTACAAAAGAAAGCTATACGTATATGTACCAATTCAGGTCATCGGGACCATTCAGATCCTTTGTTTGTAGAATTAAAAACACTAAAGGTAAATGATATTAACTTTTTGCAAAATTCACTTTTTATGTTTCGTTTGTATAACGGTCAGTTGCCATCTTCTTTTTTCTCATTATTTCATTTAAACAAGGATATACATTCTTATCCCACAAGGCAATCTGTTAAATTTCATCTACAAAATCCAAAAACGGTTATGGCTCTGAAATCTATCAGACACACTGGACCTGATATTTGGAACTCTCTTTCTTCAGAAATTCGAACTTTAAAGTCTATGTTTTCTTTCAAGAAAGCTGTAAAGACAATGCTGCTTTCTGGATATCAGTGATCTTATAATGTCATTGTAATTGTATTGTCTATGAAATTCCCTCGTGGAATTATCGCCGTTCTGAATTTCTTGCGTAATGTTATGTAACCGACCATGCATGACCTGTAACTGTTCACCTGTACCTCGGTAAGAAAATACTTTACTATTCAGTAATCCAGGTGATCTAATTTTGTGTATTTGCGAAAGCAGACAGACCTCTCCCCTCTCCTTTCTCCTATCCTATCTCTATGCAAGTCACCCCTCCCCTATTTTCCTATATATTATGAATTATGTACGAGGGCTGCATGCAAATCAAGCATTGCTTAAGCTGTAGCCCTTTTGTGTTATTCATTGCATCGCTGATATGTTCTTTTGTACATTGTAAAAGCAATGAAGAAACTGTATTGCTGTATAGGTAATGAAGAAACCTACTTTGTTTATAGCAACTAATGTTTATGTATATCCATTTATATGTATGGTACCATCAATGTATATGATGTATATGTGCATGTATCTGCATGAGCAATGATATAATGCAGGAACCAATAAAATCAAATCAAATCAAATTTTTGCGACGAATGAACGCGTTCCAAATATAATGCTCAGAGGTTCTCAGAATATTTACCTGAAAGATGCATGAGCAGTTATATGATGTAGTACCTACAATGCAATCATGGCAGCGTCATCAAGGAATATTTCTCCATAAAATTATATTAATGGGATGCAAACGGAAAGTACACATTTTACGATTTTTGGGAAAAATGATAAATTATCCTTTCAGATGTACAACGTGTAAACCGTGAAGTTTCGCTTACAAACTAGTCTTTGTCGTCTCGAACAGTAATAAAATTCGTTTTCGCTTGTCCTAAAAGGTACACATTACAAGCAATGCATGATAAAACCGCCTAGTCAACAACGACATGGGAATATATGCTTATTTTAGATTCAACTGTTGTATCATATCACTTACGTACGCATGTTCTCAACATGACATCCATCTTTTTAATCAGCCTTCATTCAACCTGTACCAACTTCGTATTGATAGCAAAATGACGATCAGCGCTATGCATTTTGGTACGAGAATAAGATGCAAACTGAACTTATCTGCAGCACAGCCCTCACCTTGATCTTAACCAAATCATCATATAAACCGTGAACATGTTTTTATGTTTCATTATAAGTTGGGATGTCATGAATGGTACACTCCACGGCATGAGCAATTCAGTCCCCGTGTTGTGAACGAGGCACAAGCGTTCGACATTACAGTACGCCTAGTGAAGTGGTCAATGTGTTTTGCCATTTTTCCTTTTAAAATATAGGTAATAGATTCATTACTGTATATACATGTTAAGCTCTGCTTTAATATCTTTAGTTTCATGTGTTATTTATACATTATTTCTCCCATTTTCGCCCACTTACACACACACACACAATTTCACACACATATACACATATGTACACATACACACACATATACATACACACAAACACACACATACACACGGACACACACACATAAACACACATACACATCTACGAAGAGATTTCCACTTGATACTGGTACCTGAATGTTTATAATTAATCTTTCACCTTCTGCAGTTTATCATTCATGTTAATAGTAAGCGTACCACTATTTGATTAGTTTGCTCTGATGTATGTAATGCAGTGTAGAGTTTCACTGTATATGCAACCACACTTTTTTAGAATCTTCCACACTTCGTGACGAATTCTAATCTTCTATCGGATTAAAGAGGGCACATCTGCAGTAGCATAATATATTAACCATTTGTGTGCCACATGAGTCCTTTGTTCAAATTCCACAGAGCAGAAGTGTATCTGGCACACAAAGGGTTATTTTTCAACTGGTTGCATATTATGATAGTGGGTTCATAATATAAACAACAATTCTGAGTTCAGGTGTAAATAGAAAACCGTAGCGTTTGTAACGGATTACATGACAGTGGGTACTAAGCTTTACAATGCTTTAGGGAAGATGTTAACAATTTACAGTAAAGAAACGCCATATCGTCATCACGGCCATAACTTGATTCACCAACTGAAATATATCCAAGTAAACATAGTAGACAAGAAATGTTATCTCCACATGAAAACCATAGTACGGGTTACTAATTCTCACCGTTGATCAGGACCATTCGGACCGGGGTTCCTTTCTACGTCCCCAGCCTGTAGAAGAAGCTCTTCCTCGACGTGTGAGTTGTTCTCAATGATAGAAACATCATCCTTGCTCCAAGTCCGCTGTGCTTTACAGCTGGGCGATAAAGCAATGGTTGTCGGTGTAACCTGGAAGAAACAGGATGACATGCATATCAAGTAATTACACTATTGGGGGGATGCTGGGATATATGGCTGAACAATGTATTTTTGTTGTTGAAACATTGGCATCTAAGAAAACGCATACAGCAAATTGGAACTGGGATATATACAATGCAGTTTTTCAAAACATTATCATTCAAGAAAGGAGCTACAGAAAATAGAACTAGATTAAATAATATCTCTACGTTTTTAACGTGCCTTATTTCTTTATTCATCGAATTGCAGGATTTATCAGTCTAATGAAATAATAAACCACTTCTTGATGGAGCTGCTTATGATATAGGGACATGTGGTATCACCAAATCATATTCGATATGCCAATATTTGATATAATTTATAGAAGAAGGCATTTGATTAAAAAAAAAGATTTTGTAGAAGAACGCATTTGTAGAACTAGTATTTGTAGAAGAAACCATTTGTAGAAAAAGCAAATAAAATGAGTGAACTCTTACCAATGCCGCTTGAAGACTTCCAACCAGCTCAAGCGAAGTCTCATGCACATCAGATGCAATGGAGGTGACCATCCCAGCTTTGCAGTTAGGACTTTTGGTTGAAGTATCAGAACAATGTTGCTCGCTGTAGCTATCAGTACTCGATCCTGGAGAAGGTTTGTGATGGCTGTAATCGCCGTCCGTTGCTGGCGGCATCGTGGACGATAGGCTTTCATTTATCGGATGATGTCGCGAATCATCTGGTTGGTTAGACAAATTCAGTGTGGAGTTTGGAGGTAATGCAAGAGAGGTCCCTCCTCCAATACAAGGGATGTCGCCGGAGTCAGCATCGTTCGCCTCGCGGTCACTTTTTTCCTCGTTGCATGTGTCACTTGTTTTGGATGGGTCCGTAGAAGATCGAACTGTTTTTTCTTCTGCATCAGCGTCACCATGAGAGGATTTGTCGCGGTTGTTTGACGATGCTTGCTCAGCTGTTTGACTATTTGAGCCGCGGACCCCATTCAGCGTGTCACTTTCTTGATTGTTTTGTTCGTCATTGTTCTTACCAGCACCATTGCTCTTTTGCTTGAACTTTTCTTCAATCAGGTCAATAAATTGTTGAAACAACCTGGTCTGCCGCTCAATCCAGACTTCCTTCCTGGTCCGCTGGAGGAAGCATCCGATGCGGGCCCGCCACTCTCCAATCGAGACCGGCATGATGAGTGTCTGTGGCAGAGCAAGATAAAGATGAAGCAAATTGTGATTTGATTAGCTTCTCTTTTCTCCCTTGAATGAACTATGAAATCAGCATCCTCACTCTTATGCAAGAATATTGACATTTGTGAGTTTAGTGCAAAGAGCTTGGGTATGACATGTTAGCGATGCACTTTGCAATCTTTAGAATCCAACTTATCTTCTCATGGGGCAACATTCCCCGCAGTAGTTACTTCAATACGAAGGTACGTTATGTCGCTCTTAAAATTATCTACGTTTGTTTGAATGTACATGTAAGCGTTAATGTTCGTTTAGACGCTCACATTTTGTTTGTGTATCAAATTATCGTAGATATACGTCATGTATTTCATTGTTAAATATTTCAGTGTATTTTTATTGCATGTTTTTAATTGTACTATTCTTACGCGAGGATCCAGTTAAATGGCCGCAATTAGGTGAATCTAGTTTCACCTCAAGCGTTTGGAAAATGATTAAACATTAAAATGAAATAAGAGGTTCTTTACTCATAATAGAAGAGACAACAATTATAAGAATAAAATGCGTAAGGCTCAGGCGAGAGTTATCGCTAATTGACCCAGTCAGGTTAACACACAGATAATAAAGCCTATGCGTCAAATCCCCATTTCACCGTAACAGTTTCTCTCCAGTCATGTAGTACACTCACTTATCTATACTTCTACTTGTACACTTATTCCTCCGTTGACTTCCCAAACTAGATTGACTCTTCTGTGTACATGTTGGCGTGTACCCTTCCAAATCACTCCCTTCTAAAAGAAAGATGAAATAAAGAAATAGGTGGAAAGATAGAAAAAGAGGAGAGAGGTGAGGAGCAGGAATCCCTCTACATACTGACCACAGTCTGTCTAATTAACCACAGCTCTCCGCAGTGGACATTATTACCTCTCCAATAAGTGTTACTGTTCTTTCCTCGGGAGTGTTGTGAGTCATTGATGTTGAACAAAATACGTGCTTTACCTTTCTTCCTGGCAAAAACGCCTTTGAAATGTAAGCATACTCTGTATATTCATCTATACTATTCTCATATCAGGTGCATACGCAGGGGGGGGGGGGGGGGGGGTGGGGGGGGGGTGGGGGGGGGGGGAGGGTTCTTGTCAACAAATCCATCAGTCCCCCCCCCCCCCCCTCCCCAACCGAGTGAACTTTGAGAGCGTGGGCGGGATGAAAAAAATATCGAAAAAACACCCCCCCCCAAAAAAAAAAAAAATAATAAAAATAATAATAATAATAAATAAACTCGAAATAACCCCCCCCCCCCCCCCTCTTCACAAAACATCCTGGATACGCACTTGTCCAATATATTCCCTACTTGTAGTATGTAGTGAGTTCCACTGCTAATATACCTCCCCGCCCACTTTGATCATGACTTCCACTGCCATGGTGATTTGTCAATGACAACGCCTATTCACTAGAATCATTGTTTTACACATTACATCAATCTACCAAATAAACCATCGCAATGCCCTATGATTTTCGCACCTACCCATTCTTCAATAAAAAGCCATGCAGGTATTAATTACTAGCATACAAGTATAGTGCATGGTTTGCATGTTTATCGTTTACAGCAACAAAACAATGCACCTTTGCATCAAATCGCGCCTGAACCCTTCCAGGATTGAGGGGGGGGGGGGGGGGGCAAACCTCACAAGGGGACCTCATGACCCCCATTCCCCTGAAGTGCCAACACCCCCTCTCTTAAAGAAACAAGAGAAAAAAAACGTCTTCAGATTTTATATGTCAATCTTATATTTTGGAAAGAGGGTAAATTCATTTTACCTAATATGTTAGCCTAACAAATATGAAGCCACGGCCACAAGGCAAACGGATTGAGCGGTAACCTCGGCCACTGTGGAAGGTTGACATGCTTGAGGCCTGTCCAGCTGTGCTCTGTACGCCATTATTGCGGTGAGGAGAAGTGTATTGTGCGCTCCTACTCTGCAAAAGGTTTACACTAGCATGAAATCACGACGATATACACTGTTTAGCAAGGGAACTTGTTTAAAAACATTCACTTCCTCATTTTCACAACGCGCGTTTAACTACATGAGCAGTGCAAACGACCTGGTACAGGCTGGTGTACATCTCTCTCACGAGCATGGCCAGTTTGTTTCGTTCACGTATATGCAGTCAATGTCACGCTGCATGCACATCTATTGGATCACTGAGGCACGCACATTTTGGGGAAGGAAGACTATGAAAGCTTGAGTCAGATTGACATTTTAAGAACTATTTGACATGTCAATAGGTGTACTACCGACTGCATGGTACAAACCTGCCTATGGCTATGCAGCCACCTGGATTTAGCGGCCACCTACCATTAGCGGTCACCCCCAACTCCTCCGCAGGGAAATTCAGTGTTAAAGACCCTTAATATAGCAGCCACCTAACGCGGCCAGTGGAGAGAAGTATGCAAAATATAGAGGGAGAGCACCGTTTAAAAAAAAAAATCATAACTTTGTTATCCTCTGATGAATTTTTGTCAGACCTTCACCATGTTCACGACGATGTTTCTTTTATGTTTCTGGTTTTATTGAAACCAACTTATCTTCAGGTTGAACAATCCCTTTAACCATATATTGTGGTCATTTATCAGCACATCCGAAATTCCCTCTCAATTGTTCTTCAGTACTAAAGATATGCAAAGCGTATTCTTGGTTGTAAATCAAATACTACATACATTTAATCACACACATTGTATGGTTTGGAGAATATTAGGTAGCACGGTACATATGTGACGTACAACGGTGGAAACGCAGAAACGATGTAACGTGACGTGAATCCCGTGCAACGAACAAACATTGTAGCTCCTTTACTGTTTTAGATCTCACGTGTGCCTGATGATATAAAAAAGCCAATTGAGCAGCAGTCTTTTTAGCACACAAAGGGGTAAAATCGTTTTAACCACTTCATTGGTGCATTCCAATTCATGGAAGATACCAGGGGCGGCGATAACGGGGAAAGAGCTAAGGAGAGGGGCGTATCCACACCCATATAATTTGGGATTAGGGATAGTTTGTACAATTCTCCCATTTAGAAGAAAATAACGATAAAAACAGAGTAGCGAAGAGGACAAAGTTGACAGCCATTACATTCCAACCTCATAACTCTAGTTGTATATCGATTAAAACAAACAAAGACACAAACGTGTGGATACAACTTTACAGAAGGAATAGAATTAATATTAAACCTACTTCAATGTATGGCGCAAATATTTGTCCATCGTTGCTCTTTGCCTGAAATACAAGAGGCAAGCAGTTCTCCCATAAACATATTTTGTTATATTGGTAATTGTTTGATTAGTGGGGGCGTTTTCAAAATTTCGATATATCATCATTACACAAACAACTTATCCATAGTGAACTTATCCCTGAACGAACACATTTTGTGCAATTTTAAAGGTGCTTTATTGCTTCCGGGGAGAGAAAACAAATAAAACTAGCAAATTGACTGAAGCTAGAACTCTATCATCGGTATATACAGTAAATTTCGATTGAATCTTAGATCTGTCTCATCACTTGAAACGAATGTTTAGAAGCCACATCATAATACGTGTTTTTGATATATATTTCTTACAATTGTAAGGAAACATTTTCGTCCAGTGACATAGCTGAATAATTGCTCACTTTCTCTGAAAGCACAACATTTGGCACAAATGTCGAAAACAATCACTTAAAGATTGTCCGTCCCTTTTGCAAGCTTAAAATTTGAAATCGCCTACCACGATCGTAAATTGAAGAAAGTGTGATTCAAGACCATTTCTAAAAATATAGCATGTTGAAGCTTTCTGTATATGTAAAAAATTTCGGCCGTTAAATTTCAAACCGACTTTTTTCGTACTACGAAAAAAGTATTAGTCTTTGTTACAGTATCTATGTGGTTATTATGCGTGTGTGAAATCCTAATTTTATGAGTAACTCCCAAACTTTGGAGATGATTCCTTCCAAAGAACAATTTTTTTCATAATGCGTTTTATAATTTAATAAACAGATTATTCAATAAAGCAGATATTTCAACACAAACTGCTAAGAGCCTGAGGTAAAGACTAGTAATCAGACGTTGTTTACGTTCATTATTTGAATTTTACACTACGTATCAGTTTCAAATTGTGAATATAGAGCTTGCTAACACTTCTCTATATGGTTTGCCAATGTTTCGATGGTTTTGTGGTGATCCGAAAAAGGGACTGGCTGTCTTTAAGCATATTTGGAAATTGAATCCTGTTGTATTTTCCCAGGGCGACCGTATTTCAAAATGGCTGCCATCCAAAGTTTTAATTGAATATATTTTTTTTAAATATATAAGGTATCATATTGAAGCTGATCAAATTTACCATAGGATGGTATAGAACTCAAGAGGCGTTTGGGTATTTTTTTAAGGAAAATTTTTTTTAAGGAAAAATATACAAAATTTCTAAGGTTTTACATTTTTCTTTGATTACGTATTTGCTCGTATTAAGAAAATCTTTCACACTATGGGACTAAAACGTTTTTGAAAATCTGCCTGTTCTTTCATTGTTTGTAAATATTATTTATATTTAATGTCATTACATATAGTTATAGCTCTCCAAAGTGGAAAGTGCTATGTTTAACACGCAACCATCATGCCCATGTTTATCGGATGTAAAACGTCCCCATATTCTGGCAAAATTTTCTTTAAAACCCGGTACCATTGTCTCGAACACTACTGCATACACACATTCTTAATGACAATTGTACTCCTTCCCCGCTTTCCCTGGTGAAAAATTGTTTACTTGCCCCCCCCCTTCTAATCACAATACATATAGAAAATATTCCTATACAAATAATTAATTTTAAGTCAATGGGCGAAAGACCTACTTGACCAGATAGAGGTGAATGGCTGATGTAGATGATGAAGCAAGAGATGGGAGAAGAAAGAGTGTAAGGGGGGGGGGGGTGAATAAATTATTAATCAACAACAAAAAATATTACTTCTGCTGTACTGCAAACATTGTATTAATTTGAGTGTTCTCTGGATGATCCAGAGTCTTCCCCTGAGGACCTGTTTCGGCAGTTTGGCTGGAAGGAGGACAAGCTGAAGCAGTCTGGTTTGTTTGTGGACATTCGAGCATAGGACATATCCGACCCTCCCTCATCATGTGACCCAGTACCACAATCTATTCTGTCTATTACTAGTCTCAATGTTAATGGTTTAAACAGCAAACTAAATGACAAACTCCTGGATTTGTACCTCAGTAATTATGATATCATATGTCTATCTGAAACTAAAACAGATAATGTAGATTTAATCCAAACTTCTCTTCATGATTACAAGTCTTTTTGCAAAACTCAAAAGTACTCAACATTCTGGAAAGTTTGGTGGCTTCCATGGTTTGTGTATTTTGTTAAAAAAATTAAATTTTTGAATCTTCAGAGAGAATTCATGGAACAAACTCGGACTCGGTCATTTGGCTTAAAGTTACATGTCGTTAACTTGGCTTTGACTTTATTTTAGCAGCAGTATATATTCCATGTGAAGGATCAGTTTATTACTCCAGGCAAGTGTTTGATAATTTGATTCAGGATGTAGTAGATATTCGTAGCGGATTTGATATGCCTTTTTGTCTTGTTGGTGATTTTAATGCCAGAACAGGAGTCTCGGATGATTTTATAGAAGTTGATGAGTTTTTAACAGGCTTTACTGACTTGGCTAGTGATGATAATGTTGATGTCCGTTCTGCATGCCAAGAAAGTGGACATTTTACACGAAGACGGAATATGGATAATCAGGTAAATAAGAATGGGAAACACCTTATTGATATTTGTCAAAGTTTTGATTTTAAAGTTGTGAATGGTAGATTTGGAGAGGATAAAAATGTAGGTAAATTAACATGTTATAACAAAAATGGTGGTTGTAGCACTGTCGACTATGTATTAGTTTCTTACACGCTTTTTGATCACATTTGTGGGTTTCAAGTTGATACCTTTGATAAATGTTTCTCAGATGTACATTGCCCTACAATACTATCATTGGGTAGTACCTTGCCATGTCCATTCAAGGATGAGACAGCGTATGATAGCACTACTGGTTCTATTACAGCTGTCAACATTAGACCAGGTCACATAGCATTTAGGTGGTCTCAAGATAAGGCTGAAGAATATATGCGTAATGTTGGTACATCTCTTACCGATTTATTCGAGAGTCTAAATTGTCTCAATAAGGATGTCAATATTGTAAGTGTTGATGGTTTTTGCTCAAAACTCAGTGCAGTTTTTGTTAAAGCTGCAACTGACGCAGGTGTGAGTTCTTGGGTTGATCCTTGCCGGACTGCTCACAAAAAGTGTGAAAGAAACCAACCTTGGTTTGACCATGAGTGCCAAATTGCCCGAAGGAAATATTTTACAATAAAAAATAGACTTAAGGGTAAGGAGCATGCAGGTCCAGACTGTGATGTCAGTCTTGACGTTGAAAGGAAGACTTACAAAAAGTTGTTAAGACATAAGAGGAGATTATTTACAACAACAGTAAATGAAAGCTTACGTTCTTTGAAAAAAACAATCCCTCAGAATATTGGTCAATATTAAAGAAAGGTGAAAGAAAAGCTCCTATCAGCGATACAGTTCCATTGAATGTATCTGTGGATCATTTTAAACTCCTAGGGAATACAGATAATGTTCCAGTCTTAGAGAGCTCAAAGAATGAATTGCACATTCAGCCTGTTTCAAACATTCCTGATTATGACAATGACATTTTGAATATTCCAATTACTGTGGAAGAAAGCTTGATGATCATTAAGAAATTGAAAAATGGTAAGGCCTCTGGTATTGATTTAATGAGGAATGAATTTCTGAAAAATTTCCCATCCTCTGTCATGCACATTATTGTTTCTTTGTTTAATGCTGTACTAGATAGTGGTGTTATCCCTACTGATTGGTGTGTTGGAATCATTATTCAATTATTTTAGAATAAGGGTGATGTTAAAAACCCTGACAACTATAGAGGTATAACCTTGTTAAGCTGTTTGGGGAAGTTGTTCACCTCAATTCTTAACCATAGAATTACTGGATATCTACAAAGAAATTCCACAATTGGTGAGGAACAAGCTGTTTTCCGTTCAGGTTACTCAACAACTGATCATGTACTTACACTGAAATGTATAATTGATATTCATCTACAGCAAAAACAGTCTTTATATGGTGCATTCATGGAGTACAAATAAGCTTTTGATTTGATTGATAGATCCTCCTTATGGTTGAAAATATTGAAATCAGGTGTAAATTGAAAAGTTTTCACTGTTATCAAAAACATATATGGCTATGCCAAATCTTGCGTAAGTGTAAAGGGAAAACTGTCAGACTACTTTTCATGCAATGTAGGGGTACGGCAAGGAGAAAATCTGTCTCCGCTTTTATTTGCGTTGTTTTTAAACGATTTTGATAAACACATTGGAAGATTGTATAGCCGTCTCCATTCGTTATTTGCTTTGGTAGATTCACATGAAAGCGAAGATGAAGTTGAGGTTTTTTCTAGATCATTCTGCTTATTATATGCCGATGACACCCTTATTTTCGCTGAAAGTACAGAGGAGCTTCAAATTGCATTGCATGGAGTTGAGGAGTACTGCTTGAAATGGCATCTTCATGTTAATACTAGTAAAACAAAAATTGTAATTTTCTTCCGAGGAAAAGTGAGGAAGGTACAATCATTCATATTTAATGGCGAAGAGTTGGAGGTTGTTTATGATTTTGTTTATTTAGGAGTGAAATTCAACTACAATGGCAGCTTCAAGAAGGCTATCACAAAGCAAGTGATTCAGGCTCAAAAGACTTTATTTAGTATGCTAGTTGAAGCAAAGAGATTGCAGTTATTTATAGATACTCAATGTGAGTTATTTGATCGTATAGTGTTACCGATTTTGTTGTATGGAAGCGAGGTTTGGGGATACGAAAATATAAGTCAAATTGAAGTCTTTCACACAAAGTTTTTAACTATTCTACATGTTAATAAATGCACTCCCGACTGCATGGTTTATGGTGAAACTGGTCGATGTGTTATTCTAAAACATGTCAAATGCAGAATGGTTGGGTTTTGGTTAAAATTCATGAGAGGGGAACAAACCAAGCACTCATTTTTACTTTACCGTCTTTCAAAATGCTTGAGACAAAATGAAGACTTGAATTCAGCATCAAATTGGTTACGCTATGTTGAAGATATATTGAACAATGCAGGATTTGCTAATTTGTGGTTATCTCAGAGTCCTGGATTTAAATCCGAATGGAAAGCTACAATATGGAATAACCGCTTGTGTTCCAATTATAGAATGTTTAAAGGCCTATTGGAGCTGGAAAAGTATCTGCTGTTTCTTAATAGTAAAGATGCTAACTACTTTGTGTAAATTCAGATGTAGATCACACAGTTTACCTGTAAATAATAATAGGTTTGACTCAGACATGTCGCAGGATAATATATGCAAACTCTGCTTGTCATATACAGGGGATGAATTCCATTATATATTTGTTTGTCCTTTCTTTTTGGAAGAAAGAAAGTTATATTTACAGAAATCAGTAATACGTAGTCGTAGACCTAGCTCTATAGAAATGGATAAACTTTTTAAGATGCGAGACTCTTGCCAGTTCAGGAAACTTGTAAAATCTGTTAACATAATCATGAATCATTTTAGTCATGAACCAAAAAGAAGTGATTTTGTTCATGTTACTGTTCAGCGTCACGCACATGTAGTTACACGTAGTGGTATGATGTTCGCACCATGTTCACGATGATGTTTCTTTTATGTTCAGCTTCTATTGAAACCAACTTATCTTCAGGTTGAACAATCCCTTTAACCATATATTGTGGTCATTTATCAGCACAGCCGAAATTCCCTCTCAATTGTTCTTCAGTACTAAAGATATGCAAAGCGTATTCTTGGTTGTAAATCAAATACTACATACATTTAATCACACACATTGTATGGTTTGGAGAATATTAGGTAGCACGTTAGATATGTGACGTACAACGGTGGAAACGCAGAAACGATGTAACGTGACGTGAATCCCGTGCAACGAACAAACATTGTAGCTCCTTTACTGTTTTAGATGTCATGTGTGCATGTTGATGTAAACAAAAAGCCAATTGAGCAGCAGTCTATTTAGCACACAAAGGGGTAAAATCGTTTTAGCCACTTCATTGGTGCATTCCAATCCATGGAAGATACCAAGGGCGGCGATAACGGGGACAGGGCTAAGAAGCGGGGCGTATCCACACCCACATAATTTGGGATGGGGGATAGTTTGTACAATTCTCGCCTTTAAAAGAAAATAACGATAGAAATAGAGTAGCGAAGAGGACAAACTTGACAGCCATTAAAAACATTGCAACCCCATAACTTTGTATATCGATTAAAACACATGCACGAACACTAATAAACAAATAAAGACACAAACGTGTGGATACAACTTTACAGAAGGAATAGAATTAATATTAAACCTACTTCAATGTATGGCACAAATATTTGTCTATCGTTGCTCTTTGCCTGAAATACAAGAGGCAAGCAGTTCTCCCATAAACATATTCTGTTGTATTGGTAATTGTTTGATTAGTGGGGGCGTTTTCAAAATTTGAATTATGACGTCCTACCTTCCGATATATCATCATCACACAAACAACTTGTGCAATTTTAAAGGTGCTTTATTGCTTTCGGGAAGACAAAACAAATACAACTAGAAAACTGACTGAAGCTAGAACTCTATCATCGGTATATAGAGTAAGTTTCAATTGAATCTTAGATCTGTCTTATCACTTAATAAGAATGTTTAGAAGCCACATAATAATACGTGTTTTTATATATATATTTTTACAATTGTAAGGAAAAAGTTTAGTCCAGTGACATACCTGTATAATTGCTCACTTTCTATGAAAGCACAACATTTGGCACAAATGTCGAATACAATTATTTAAACATATTTGGAAATTGAATCCTGTTGAATTTTCCCAGGGAGGCCGTATTTCAAAATGGCTGCCATCCAAAATTTTAATTGAATATATGTCTTAAATATATTAGGCATCATATCAAAGGTGATCAAATTTACCATAGGATGGTGCAGAACTCAAAAGGCGTTTGGGTATCTTTTAAGGAAATGTTTTGGCAAAAATATACGAAATTTCTAAGGTTTTACATTTTTCTTTGATTACGTATTTGCTCGTATTAAGAAGATCCTTCACACTATGGGACTACAACATTTGTGAAAATCTGCCTGTGTTTAAATGTGTGTAAATATCATTTACATTAGTTATAGCTCTCCAAAGTGGAAAGTGTTTTGTTTAACACGCGACCATCATGCCCATGTTTATCGGATGTAAAACGTCCCCATATTCTGACAAAAAGGTAAAAACATGGTTCACTTGCCCCCCCTCCTACTATTCACAATACATATAGAAACTAGAGCAATTCGACTGCCACGCAGTCGATAAATATGCCTACGCCTCTTTGCTAGCTCCATTTAATTTATCATCAGAAAATGTGAATGTATGGTGGGCAATATACAATTGAATTGCTATGTGAAATGAAAGCATCATATTCCATTTTTCCATGTTTAACCAAGTTTGGCAATGTTCATTGACCTTTGACCTTTCAGAAATTTTACCCAAACTTAACCAGTATACTTTCATGAAGTGATACATCTCTGTACTATGTTTGATTTGAATTAAATCATT
Source organism: Arbacia lixula (assembly GCA_963669155.1). Taxonomy (NCBI): domain Eukaryota; kingdom Metazoa; phylum Echinodermata; class Echinoidea; order Arbacioida; family Arbaciidae; genus Arbacia; species Arbacia lixula. The sequence continues at coordinate 3,545,839 of OZ022594.1, read as the reverse complement.
AGATTTGGATTTAATGTGAAAAAATTTTATTTTGGGGCAATTTTCAGCCAATTTTGGCAAAGTTCATTGACCTTTGACCTCTGACCTTTGAGAAATGTCTCCAAAAATATCATCAGTCTATCCCCAACTAGTGATTCATCTTTGCACCATGTTTAGTTAGTATTGTACCATTGAATGTGTAATTGATGTGAAAAATATCACTTTGGGGGCAATTTTTAGCTTTTGGCAAAGTTCATTGACCTTTGACCTCAATCAGATTTGACCCCTATTTTGTACACTTTATTGGTTTTATGCAATACACACATGTACCAAGTTTGAATCTGATTAATGGTTGTCAAGATATTGCCTAAACGGATTCGGGAGGGACAGACGGACGGACGGACAGATAACCCGAAAACATAATGCCTCCGGCCACTTCGTGGCGGAGGCATAAATATTCCTATAAAAATAGTTATTTTTAAGTCAATGGGCGAAAGACCTACTTGACCAGATAGAGGTGTTTGAATGGGGGAGGTAGATGATGAGCAAGAGAGGAGAGAAGAAAGAGTGTAAGGGGGGGGGGGTCGAAACAGGGGGACTGTTTCTGTTATCTACAAATAAATTATTAATTTGCATTTGAATTTATTTATGTCCATATATAAACATAAACATACAACGTACAAGTACATGAAATGATACGTTCACATGCATATACAGATAAATAAATAAAGAGGGACATTAACAAGGTAAATAGAATGCATGTAGAAAACAATATTAAATGACTGCTTGTACACTTCGATAACATAAAATTGATAACATATAACAATGTGGGGGAGCCTATTAAAAAAGCGAAGCTTGTAGGGTTATAGGCTCCCCCTTACAATATATGAGATTACACAAAGATGTATACATTTATCAAATCAAAGTGCCGTAAAGGGGGGGGGGGGGAGAAAGTAAAAGTTGAAGGGCATACGTAAGAGAAAATAAACTAAGTATCAGGAGGTGTGCGATATGCGTCGATTAGGCTGCGCTTTAGCCTGCGCTTGAATGTATAGATGGTTACGGATGACTGCAGTTCACTGCTCAGTGAGTTCCACAGTTGCGGTCCTTGATATAAAAATGTTCTCTGGCGACATAATGTCCGGGTCAGTGGGAGATGATAAAGGCTTGATTGTCTTGTAAGATAGTTGTGTACGTCTCGGTTTCTGCAGAATAAATCAAGGATGTTTTGAGGTAATGTTTCTTGTGCTAGCTGGTACATGAAGGAACTTAGACTTAAATTTTAGAGATCTTGGTATTTTAGGACTCAGTTTTGGTAAAATAAATTGTTTGTATGTTCTCGGTAGCCTGTACCACGTGTTATTTTCATTGCTCTTTTTTGTAGTAATACTATCTTATTTGTTTGTGACGTGAAACAATTGCCCCATGCCAGAATACAAAAATTCAAGTGTGAAACCACCAAAGCGGAATAGAGGCATAGAAGTGCGTGTTGAGGGAGAAAGTGTTTGAGTTTGTTGATAATTCCGATGTTACGTGAGACTTTCTTGCACAACTCATTAACATGGAGTTTCCAAGTGAGGGCATCGTCGACGTATACCCCCAGGAATTTAGTGGATTGTACTCTTTGTAAAGTAGTAGTGTTGAATAGAATGGGGTTTGGGAGAAGTGAGAGAGTTTTGCTGAATAGCATGTAAGTTGTTTTGTCAAGGTTTAGAGAAAGTCTATGCATGTATCCAGCTGTTGATGTTTTGTAGTTCCTTATTCATGGCATTGACAAGTGTATCGGGGTTTGAATGTGAGAAGAATATATTGGAGTCGTCTGCGAATAATATAAATGATAACAATTTGGAAGATTTGCATATGTCGTTTATGTACAAAATTGATAGTAAGGGAACTAGAAGTGAGTCCTAGGGGACGCCGCATGAAACATTCCTCATTTCAGATTCACAGTGTTTTGTTACTACATATTGTTTCCTGTTGTCTAGGTAACTCCTGAACCACTCCAAGGCCTTACCTCGGACACCGTAATGCCACAATTTATTTAACAATATGCTGTGGTCAACTGTGTCAAAGGCCTTGGAGAAGTCCAGGAACACACCAATAGTATGTAGCCTATCATCCAGTGATTTACTTATTTTGTGTATTAGGGTCATTATTTTGTGTATTAGGGTCATTAGGGTCATTGTGTGTCATTAAATAAATGGTAAGAAGGGCTCTGTTTCCTTTTTTGAATATTGGTACAACTTTCGCAATTTTCATTTGATCGGGAAATACACCAGTTGTCAAGGATAAATTGAAGATAAGATTTAGTGGGATAAGTAGGTCGGGTAGAATTCTTTTCAGTAATGCGTTGTTGATATTATCGAATCCTGGACTTTTGTCGTTTTTGAACTGTGTAACAATGTTTGATATTTCTGCCGCATCTGTTGGTTACAGGAAAAGTGTGTAAGGATTGGGGTCCGGCATAAAGTCCTTGAAGTCAATGTTTGTGCGTGGTAATTTATTTGCCAAGTTTGGACTAACATTTACAAAGTAATTGTTAAAATGTTGTGCTATTAATTTCCGTTCCCTTATTGTTTCGTTCTCTAATATTATTTGGTTACAGTTATCTTGCGGTTTGTTTTTGTTCAGAATGCTGTTCAGAGTCTTCCACGTGCCATTTGTGTTGTGTTTGCTGTTGTGAAATTTGTCTGCAAAATAGTCTCTTTTGGCATTTCGTAGCAAAGATGTGAGTATATTTTTGTACGTAGTATATTTAGCTCGCGTCGTGGGATTAGAGTTGTGCTTATATCTGTAGTATAAGTTTTTTTCGGTTGATTGATCTTAGGAGGGTTTTGCTTATCCACGGTGATCTTGGTACTTTCCTGTAATTAGGTTTTCTGCGTAATTGGGCAGGAATTATTTCATAATAAGCAAAATGTAGGAGTGACATGAACTTCAAATGATTCATTGGGGTCTTGCAATACAAGAACTTCAGACCCAATCAATTGACCTCAGTTTTTGTTTGAGGTAGTTAATGATATCATTTGTTAATTTTCTTGTTATATTCGGAGGAGATTTTGATTGCTTCTAGAGATTTGAGACAGTTGTGAATACTGGGAAATGATCGCTTATATCAGATACTAAAATTCCAAACTGGGGAAACGGGTGAACATTTGTGAGAATATGATCTATTAGCGTTGCCGGTAACAAGCATCATTCAAAAGATTATTTTTTTTTTCTTAAGTGTGACAAACTGATATGCGAAATGCGAGACAAATTTTCAGTAGAACAGAAGTGAGCATGCATTCCAAGTGAAAATTCAACAACAGTGGGATAACAATGTATTTCGGATCATTTCACCTTGACATGTTGAATGAGCGCTCTTGGCGTTAATTCAATCTGGTTTATTGAAAGACTGTCCGTGATTGCATAACAGACAATGGACATTTTGCAAGTTTTGCTGGTTTCATTATTTTGTGTGAAATATGCAGTGGTTTGTTGTCGTAGCAATCTATTAGAGACAAGTGCGATTCGGAAGAGTAGTCTTCTACGTGTAAGGGAAAGTATTCCCTGAGTAGGTGAACAGTATCAAAACGACCTCACGATTAGTAAAGAGACTGGGTCTTATTTCGTTGTTGTTTATGCTAACACTAACACTAAATAGTGGATGATCAACAGGCAGGTCTTATGCAATATTCTCATCCAGGCTGGCATTTGTTAATGAAGAGGATTATCTTAAGTGGATGTGTCAAATGGTACGGAAAGGTGATACAGCCAATGAATACTTATCATAGTCATTTACAACATCGAAATAGCACATGTAAAGAAGAAGGGGTAATGCTCGACTCAAAGAAAAAAAGTCAATATATTCGTTGTAGTAATTTTGGTTAATGTGACAATGTAAACCAAGGCCGGAACAACATAAAATTATAGTGCATATCAATTCAAAACTATGTAGCGCACACGAAATAGCTTACTAGATGACATAAACATGTTACATAGGTATCAAATTTTACAAACGTGTGTATAGTGCATAGATTATCCTGTAAACAATTGAGTCATGTGATTTTGATAATGGCGGGTATGATCAAACAGACAAGATTTTTACAATCGTCTGTATAATCAGGTGTACAAGGTTTACTTCTTGCAGAATATCGACAGTGTTTACTGCCCCTGCCAAGTAAAGTTGAATTAAAGTCAAGTCAGCCTAAAGTACCTTTGAGTCAACTTCACTCGGCATATCGGTATGATGTTAACATAATATTTCCTAGTTAACCTGACCCCTTCTACCTTTACCCCTATTAAATGGGACGTAACTGCGAGACAGCATCTGCAAAGTGCCAGTGCTTAAAAGTAGGAGACTTCAGATATCAATCAATTTACTCAATGCCAATAAAGTTTGGTGAGAATATTCTGTATATTCAATCACATCAACTCTCTCTCTCCCTCTTTCCCTCTACCCCCTCTCTCTCTCTATATATATATATTCATATATCAATTTATATGAAAGTGCGAGAGTTCTCAAATTTGACATGATAAGCGGCTACTAAGTAATAATAGTCGTACTAGAAAAAGTAGTAGTAGTAATAGTAGTAGTAGAAGTAGTAGTAGTTGTAATAGTAAGAGTAAAAGCAGTAGTATTAGTGGTAGCAGTAGTAGTTAGTATCAGTAATAGTACTAGTATTAGTAGAAGTAGTAGTAGTAGTAATAGAAGTATAAGTCGTAGAAGTAGAAGTAGTAATAATAGTAGAAGTGGTAATGTTAGTATTAGTAGTAGTAGTAGTTATAGTAGTAGTAGTAGTATAAGTAGTAGTAGTAGTGGAATTAGCAGTAGTAGTATAAGTAGTAGTAGCAGCAGCAGTAGTAGTAGTAGTAGAAGTAGTAGTAGTAGTAGTAGTAGTAGTAGTAGTAATAGTAGGAGTAGTACCAGTAGTATTAGTAGCAGCAGTAGTAGTTAGTATCAGTAATAGTAATAGTATTAATAGAAGTAATAGTAGTAGTAATACATGTAATAGTATAAGTCGTAGAAGTAGAAGTAATAATAATAGTAGTAGAAGTGGTAATATTAATATAAGTAGTAGAAGTAGTAGAAGTAGTAATAGTAGTAGTAGTAGTAGTAGTAGTAGTAGTATTGTAGAAGAAGTAGTAGTAGTAGCAATAGCAGTAATAGTAGTAGTAAAGTTAGTAGAAAGTACTTGTAGTAGTAGTAGTAGTAGTACTAGTAGAAGTAAGTAGTATTACGTCGGTGGGCTGATAAAACCTCGTATATCAAATTTCTATGAAATTCACTTTTTTGATAAATGTCAAGTATAAGATGTAATACGTCTTGTAATAAACACTGGAGTTGAAAATCTGAAAAGAAAATGTCAAAATGCATCTTTTTGAAAACCTCGTATCTCTTGCCTCTTCAAATAATGGTATGATAAAACCTCGTAAGTCAAGATACATAGCGCAAGTATGCGCGCAGCTAAGAGCTGGTGCGCACCTAATTGCAAGCGTGCGCGCAACAAAAATTTGCAGCGCGTGCGCAACCGCACGGCCAGCTGCGCACATCGATCGCTTACCTAAACCTACGCTTAATGTATTCATGGCCGGGATCGCTTAGATCTATTGGATTTCGTCCCGCATAAATTTTTAATACTGCTAATTTTTTTTTTTTTTTTTTTTTTTTTTGTAATATCTCTAACGACATTTTGATAATCAATCAGCATGAAGATACAAACATTTTGCTCAACTCTCTTAGATAGACTGTACAGGCTAGGCGCTAATTGCTTGTACAAGCCGTGGCCTGTGGCCTAAGCTACGCGCATAGGCCAGGCCGAGTCAGTAGATGAGGCTAGCTGCAGTGCAAAACGTTAGATAGTCGATATCTATTTTTGTCCTGTGTTAAAAAAGGCAAAATGCTTGTGAATTTTTTTTTACTTTCAAAATTTATTCTAAGCCTATGTAGTCATCATAAATACAATGTGTATGTGTATGTGGAGTAGAACTAAGGCGCAAACACGTGTGTTTGCATGTAATAAAGCATGTATTACTCTAGGATCTCTAGGGTGGGGGGAGTTACTCACAGTTGGTTCACACGGGGGTGTGCCGCTGAAGCCACCAAACCCGTACCTATCATTCTGGCGGAAAAGGTTACCAATTATTAAATATTTAGTATTTAATGAAAAAAAATACAAAAGTGGGGGATATGTCCAAGGATTTTCAGGTTCATGCTCTTTGTTTAGGGATTTTTTTTTCAAAATAGTTACCTGTATAGAGCAGTACATCCCCGTGTGTCCTACACCGCGAGAACGAAGCCTCCCCCCCCCTCCCCCCTATAGGAATAATGAATTCTGAATTTGGAAAAAAAATCGTTTTGCGGTGTTTTATTGTATTTATTATACATAATTTTCTACATAATTTATATAGATGATTTATACGTTTGTAAGCACGTTTCAAAACGCAATTCCGATGCATGTTTCAATGTGTTTCAAGTGTGGGTGTTAATTTGAGGTAGTATTTTTGTGTGTCAACCTGTGTCACATGCAAGGGTTTGTATGTATTATTTGCGTCTTTTGCGCTTTTTGCCGGCGTGTACACATGTATGTATGTTTATTTGTGTGTATGTGTGTGTGCGTGTGTATAATGTGAATGGGTCTGTGTGTGAATATATGTGAGCATGCATGTGTGTGTCTGTGTGCGCGCGTAGCTGGGTTTGTATGTACTTTTTGCGTCTTTTTGGCGGCCGGCGTGTGCACATGTATGTGTGTTTGTGTGTGGTCGGGTTTGTGTATGTGTGTATGTGTGTATGTGTGCGTATACTATGTGCATTGGTATGTGTGTGAATGTACGTGCGCGCCCATGTGTGTGTGTGTGCGCATATATCACAACATGACCGTTAATGTATAGACATAGTGTTTGCGTACGTTTACGTGTGTCACATGCATGGATTTGTATGTATTTTTTGCGTCTTTTAACCGGCGCATGGACGTGTTGGAAAACCTCGTAACTCAATTTGAAATGAGAAAACCTCGTATCTCAATTTAGGACTTAGTGCGAAAACCTCGTAAGTCAACCATAGTCTTTAGTTAACATAACAACACCTATGCACATAATTTGTAGAAATAAGAATGTTTTTTCCCTCTCCTTTTTTTTTTTTTTGGAAATACGGGGTTTTAACAGCCCACCGACGATTATTATTATTATTAGTAGTAGTAGTAATAGTAGTAGTAATAGTAGAAGTAGTGGTAGTAGTAGTAGTAGTAGTAGTAGTATTGTAGAAGAAGTAGGAGTAGTAATTGTAGTAGTACTTGTAGTAATAGTAATAGCAGTAGTAGTAGTAGTAGAAGTAAGTGGTAGTAGTAGTAGTAGTAGTAGTAGTAGTAGTAGTCGTCGTAGTAGAAGTAGTAGTAGTAGTAGTAGCAGTAGTAGTAGTAGTAGTAGTAGCAGTAGAAGTAGTAGTAGTAGCAGTAGTAGTAGTAGAAGTAGTAGTAGTAGTAGCAGTAGTAGTAGTCGTAGTAACAGAAGAAGCATATATAGCCATGCTAGTATTGGTAGCAGTATTTACAGATCTGGTGACGATTTCTACCAGTAGAAATGTTTATTCTGTTTCTTGAAATCGATGAGGGTATGATACAAAAAGACCAAGGTGTCAGTACATGGATATAATGTTGTCCTATAACATACCTTATGTAACAAGTCTCTTGAAATGAAACGGTCAATATCATGATATACGTTAGAAATAATCTCAATTCTTACACCCTCTTGTGAAGTTCTTAAACGGTAGTTGCTATATCGGTTTGATATATTTTTTTACTCACATCACACGCTTCAATTGCATGTTAGCTAGAATTAATCACGGTTTCTCACCTGGTGTCAAGCCATGCCACCGGATCAGACGCTGGAACTATTAAATCCCGTTGCTAGTAGCGTTGGTTTCCTACCTCGTTGTTAAGATACGCACATTAGAATTTTTAATTCCAGGTCCAAAAGTTTTTAATTTCAAGTTCAAAAATATTAAATTCCAAGTCCATTAATGATTAAAAAGGAATCGCTTTATAATCCACCCAGTGTACTGTAATTATTACAAGTGCTGGATTGGTGTTGGCGGGAGCTACAAACGTTACAGTAAGGCACGAATTGGTTGTTATTTTAGGCTGGAGTGGTACGACGGTGAGCACCCATTTGTTCTTATAGATGGGAACAGGGGCGAACTTGAAACCAATGTGCGCACCTAAATCAAAGAACGATTCGGTGCCAATCAATCAGCTTAGTGCTTACCACTGAATAAACTTGATGACATCGCATTTTCGCCACGCCCCCTTTAATCAACCAGTCACATATCTGGGTGACTTGGGCCACATCATTAGCATGTTGCGTCCGTCAAATCTATTTTATGTATAAAACTTCTACAATTCAAATGTAAGTTAAGAGAAAAACAAGACTCCTTATTTCACCATCATGCTTACGGTTCTTGATACAGTATGTAACTTATTGGAATAAATCAATGCTGTAATTTTTCAATGGAAATTAGAGCCGTATGATATATATAGAACTTTTTTTTAGAGAGAGAGAGTAGAAGTATATACGTCTGGTATAAGGACACCATTATAAAGATGTGCTGGCTAATGTTGCCATGAGATCCGATATGATGGATGTTTTGTTCATGTGTTCATAGGGAAATATACCAGACATCTGCTCCTTGTGTCCGCGCGCATACGTGGGCCCACCGCCATAACACGGGATTTTCAGAGTGAAAAGAGCACACTTTTTTCAAAACCAGCCATTTAACCATAAAGCACGCACCACATCGATTTGAGGCGCTCAGAAAAAAAGTTAAGGTTTCAACTATGAAGTACACTTCCTATTTTTTTCAAATATCTTTTGCCATCTTGTCGCTTTAATAAAACAAAATAAAGTCAGGCTTACGCCTTGTTTTGGAGAGCCTTGCCTATGAGAAAAGGCCCTAAAATGACCTACACACTGCTACATGCGCACGTTCAACTGCCCATATCTCGAGAACGAAACATTTTCCCGCCTTGGGGCGAGCAGTTTCTGAGACAGAGACTCGTACGTATCTTCACATTGATATAAGACTTGTTTCTATTGGTTAAGTAACTTTGTCGCCTATTTGGAAGAAAGGTTAAGGTCAAATTGCAAAAAAATTACTTCTCAGTCCAGTTAACAATTACGTCATCCTCGTCGTCTCTCGCCATATCCATTTATGAAGCGGAGGGTTTCGAGTCCACGCAGGCACAATACACCGCGGTATATGTGACGGCGTGACTGCGCGTGCATAGTGATTGTAAATTTGTACTTCAAGAGATTTGAGGCTATGTGTATTACGTAAACATGTGTATGTAAATATGTGTGTATGAGAGGTATAAGTAATCCCTCCACGCACGATGCTTCCTCCCCTATTTGGCACAATGCATCAGACCAAATAATGGTCTGGTGTAAAGCTCCCCAGGGGTCCCGTGGTCGCTCAACCGTGTTTATGTAAACAAAGTGCGTGCATGCGGTGATGTCTGTGCAGGACGTTTTTTTTTCCGATTTGGGGAAATACTTTTCATTATGAATACAGGTAATGATATGTCTTTGACATGGAATAATGACATGTGTCCTACTTTACACAAATTCCAGTTTCATGGCGCAAGAACTAAACCCTTTACACCTCAATTGCGGGCGAACAACAATGTATTTGTATATAATTGCCGGTATTGACCTAAATGAACAAATCCATCAAGGCTAATGGACCATAAGTACCATAATCGAACCATAATTGATCTCTTAATATAGCATCATCAACACAATACCCATAGCAACACACAAGTTGAGGAAAGAAATTTAATGGCATTTAGTACAAAGTTTATTGGTTTAGAGATACCTGGTATATATGGTCTAATTCACGATGAGCCACGAAAATTACATTAAGTGACCAAATACACGTATTTCAACAATACAATTCTGGCTACTGATAATCGTTTGTCTCGCAATGTAAGGTAAACGGTATCGAAAAGATCACGACGTTTCGTGTGCCGCTGCAACACTTCGTCAGGTGTGATACAAAATTGTAGTAAGCAGGGGTTTAAATACCCTATGGTCAGTGCAGCGCACTAACTATAAATGGTCCAATACTAATAGCCGGCGTATCCGGGTACTTGACCAACAATAGACCGTTGATGCGCCTCGCATTGACCGGCGGTAACAAGTTACCGACAAAGGACAAAAGGGACAAAGCCACAGGCCGGTAATTACGGGCGACCAACAAGTCCAAGGGTCGCTAAAATCAGCACATTGTTGGGCGGTAACAAAGGCTGGCTATAGACTAACAACGGGCTGTTAAGTCGTATCGAAAGGCGGTCGAGTGTCATGGCGAGGAGTGTCATGGCGGCGTATCGTACGAATCCAAAAATCGGGGATATCGATCCCGTTGTCTCGATTGAAATTGTTGGGATTGAGACGGATACTGATAGCTTCCTTAACCCTACGTGTGTAACAGTGCCGTTCTTGGGAGATGCACTGAACCCCATCCCAGTCTGGCTGGTGCTGGTTATCCCAGGCATGTTCAGCTACTGCTGAGCTGTCATTCCGGCGGAGCCTGACATCCCTCTTATGCTCAGAAATTCTTTCAGAAATCGGTCGGGCAGTTTCACCGACGTATGAACGGTCACACCTTTTGCAAGGGATGTTGTACACGATTCCGTCCCGTCTGTGTTGGGGGATAGGATCTTTGGGGCGTGTTAGTTGTTGTCGGAGGGTGGTATCTGATCGGTAAACCGTGCGGATGCCATGGCTTTCCAGGCGGCGCCTGAGTTGTGGGGACACTCCATCAACGTAAGGCAAGACTACGAACGACTTGTATTCCTTCTGATCCTTTTGTTCTAGGGCTTTCTTCTTGGTGTTATGTATGAAACGGCGTGGGTAACCGTTGAGACTCAGGGCATTGCGGACACGAGTCCGTTCTTTGCTTGGCTGTTGTGGGTTTGTCACGAGGCGTGATGCTCTGTCAAAAAGACACTTTACCAGCCCTCTCTTCACCGATGTGGGGTGGTGAGAGTCGAACGCAATGTACTGGTCTGTGTGGGTAGGCTTCCTGTAGACTGAGGTGGAGAGCCTGTGGTTCTCGTGCCTGTGAACCATCATGTCTAAGAATGCCATCTTCCCTTCACACTCAACCTCCGACGTAAACTGAATGGATGGGTGGCGGCCATTCATGTGTCTGAGCAGGTTGTCGGTTTCTGAACTGGAGACTATGATGAACGTGTCATCTACGTATCTCTTCCAAACCCGGGGAATGCAAGAGAGAGGGCATGCATCTAATGCTTCATCTTCAAAACTTTCCATGTATAGGTTGGCCACGACAGCCGAGACCGGACTGCCCATGGCCTCCCCTTCAGTCTGTTCGTAGTATGAACCCCTGTACAGAAAGTATGTGGATCTGAGGACAAACTCAAGGAGTTTGGTAAGCTGTTCTGGAGACAGTGTGGTACGGGCGGAAAGGTTGCTGTCTAATTGCAGGCGCTGCAAGACAGCACTGCAAGCATCATCGATCGGTACGTTGGTAAAAAGGGAGACTACATCGAATGACACCATGCTTTCATGCGGACCAATGGTTTGCTCAGTTATGAGCTCTGCCCAACCACTTGAATTGTGGATCGTGTGTTCAGTGGAACCGGTTAGCGGAGAAAGGATCTCTGCTAAATGCTTCGAGAGGTTGTACGCAAACGAACCTATGCATGAAACGATGGGACGGAGTGGGACTGTGGGCTTGTGTATCTTGGGTAGCCCATAAATTCTCGGCGGTTGTTTCTGTGTGGGCTTCAACCTCCGGTAGGTTGGTTCATCCATTGTGTTATCTTTCTTTAAGTCCAGCAGGGTGCTGGAAAGCTTACGACACAGACGATCTGTGGGATCTTTCTTTAACTTACGGTACGGACCAGACTCTAGTAAATCGGACAATTTCTCATGGTATGCGGAGGTGTCAAGAATGACAGTGGAACGGCCTTTGTCAGCTGGGAGGATAGTAATACTATCATCAGCCTTCAAAGTCTTAAGAGCGGTGTGCATCTCTTTCGAGATATTGTGTTTGGGGGGACGTGCTTTCTGTAGGATGTTATCTACATCTCTGCGGGCGGCGTCGGCCGACACCGCATCAAGTTTCTTGACCGCAGTCTCAACTTGCGCAATGATTTCTGTAGCTGGAATCCGTCTCGGGGAGACGGCAAAGCCTAAGCCTTTCGTAAGGATCTGCTGTTCCGAAGCAGTGATGGTGCGTGAAGATAGGTTGACAACCCACTTCTCCTCATTCGCTAATGAGGTTGCCGTCTTGCTCGACTTCGGCTGTACGAGCTTGTCAAACTTTGCCTGCTGTCTTCTTTTACATTTCGTAAAGACGTCTCGGTAGATGTCTTCATTAACCTTCAGTACCTCATCGCTATGAGGGGACTATACTCGATTTGATTGCGGTCTGTAGTGTATCGTACTCGGTCCTGGCGGAGCCGAGAGTGCGTCTAGTTAGGAAATTTCTCTCTTGTAAGAAACGACGGGATGCCGTTTCAGCTGCCTTCTTTGTTCTTAATGTTCCCAAACCCTTCGGGGGTTGCATCCTGAGGTCATTGGGGACCACGGATGCTTTGATACAACGAACTAGAAAGGTTAAATGGTTGGTGAACCGGGCCACCTTCTTGCTACAACGCTCGTATCTACGAATCAACTTCAGGGCAGGGCGCCCGTATGTACGATCAATAATGCTAAATATGTTACTCATTGCGGATAGATGGCTACTGATAATCGTTTGTCTCGCAATGTAAGGTAAACGGTATCGAAAATATCACGACGTTTCGTGTGCCGCTGCAACACTTCGTCAGGTGTGATACAAAACTGTAGTAAGCAGGGGTTTAAATACCCTATGGTCAGTGCAGCGCACTAACTATAAATGGTCCAATGGTCCGAGAATTTACAGTCCCACTCCGTCCCATCGTTTCATGCATAGGTTCGTTTGCGTACAACCTCTCGAAGCATCTAGCAGAGATCCTTTCTCCGCTAACCGGTTCCACTGAACACACGATCCACAATTCAAGTGGTTGGGCAGAGTTCATAACTGAGCAAACCATTGGTCCGCATGAAAGCATGGTGTCATTCGATGTAGTCTCCCTTTTTACCAACGTACCGATCGATGATGCTTGCAGTGCTGTCTTGCAGCGCCTGCAATTAGACAGCAACCTTTCCGCCCGTACCACACTGTCTCCAGAACAGCTTACCAAACTCCTTGAGTTTGTCCTCAGATCCACATACTTTCTGTACAGGGGTTCATACTACGAACAGACTGAAGGGGCGGCCATGGGCAGTCCGGTCTCGGCTGTCGTGGCCAACCTATACATGGAAAGTTTTGAAGATGAAGCATTAGATACATGCCCTCTCTCTTGCATTCCCCGGGTTTGAAAGAGATACGTAGATGACACGTTCATCATAGTCTCCAGTTCAGAAACCGACAACCTGCTCAGACACATGAATGGCCGCCACCCATCCATTCAGTTTACGTCGGAGGTTGAGTGTGAAGGGAAGATAGCATTCTTAGACACGATGGTTCACAGGCACGAGAACCACAGGCTCTCCACCTCAGTCTACAGGAAGCCTACCCATACAGACCAGTACATTGCGTTCGACTCTCACCACCCCACATCGGTGAAGAGAGGGCTGGTAAAGGTTCTTTTTGACAGAGCATCACGCCTCGTGACAAACCCACAACAGCCAAGCAAAGAACGGACTCGTGTCCGCAATGCCCTGAGTCTCAACGGTTACCCACGCCGTTTCATACATAACACCAAGAAGAAAGCCCTAGAACAAAAGGATCAGAAGGAATACAAGTCGTTCGTAGTCTTGCCTTACGTTGATGGAGTGTCCCCACAACTCAGGCGCCGCCTGGAAAGCCATGGCATCCGCACGGTTTTCCGATCAGATACCACCCTCCGACAACAACTAACACGCCCCAAAGATCCTATCCCCCAACACAGACGGGACGGAATCGTGTACAACATCCCTTGCAAAAGGTGTGACCGTTCATACGTCGGTGAAACTGCCCGACCGATTTCTGAAAGAATTTCTGAGCATAAGAGGGATGTCAGGCTCCGCCGGACTGACAGCTCAGCAGTAGCTGAACATGCCTGGGATAACCAGCACTAGCCAGACTGGGATGGGGTTCAGTGCATCTCCCAAGAACGGCACTGGTACACACGTAGGGTTAAGGAAGCTATCAGTATCCGTCTCAATCCCAACAATTTCAATCGACAACGGGATCGATATCCCCGATTTTTGGATTCGTACGATACGCCGCCATGACACTCCTCGCCATGACACTCGACCGCCTTTCGATACGACTTAACAGCCCGTTGTTAGTCTATAGCCAGCCTTTGTTACCGCCCAACAATGTGCTGATTTTAGCGACTCTTGGACTTGTTGGTCGCCCGTAATTACCGGCCTGTGGCTTTGTCCCTTTTGTCCTTTGTCGGTAACTTGTTACCGCCGGTCAATGCGAGGCGCATCAACGGTCTATTGTTGGTCAAGTACCTGGATACGCCGGCTATTAGTATTGGACCATTTATAGTTAGTGCGCTGCACTGACCATAGGGTATTTAAACCCCTGCTTACTACAATTTTGTATCACACCTGACGAAGTGTTGCAGCGGCACACGAAACGTCGTGATCTTTTCGATACCGTTTACCTTACATTGCGAGACAAACGATTATCAGTAGCCATCTATCCGCAATGAGTAACATATTTAGCAATACAATTCTGTTTTATTAATCATTGTTGCAATGAACAGGCTATAAGAAAGCTTAATCTGATTTAAAGCAAAATATATGATATGATACGATAAGAACAAAGTGATTACACATCACATTTGTTTTTAAACATGTTAAATCCTGTGAAAACTGTGACCCATCAGCTAGCGCAGTATAACAAATATGAAACCTCCCTTACAAAAAATTCCTGTGGTACTTCTGTGGTAATACCACACATCAGTACCACAGGAAATACCACAGGAAAGTACCACAGGACAGTCATGTGGTTTTGTGTGGTATTTTGGGACAAATACCACAGGACATTACAGCAGTACCACAGGAAATACCACACAGGAGTACCACACAGAAGTACCACACAGGAGTACCACACAGCAGTACTTCACAAGAGTACCACACAGGAATACAGCACAGCAGTACCACACATCACTACCACAGGAAATCCACTCAGGAGTACCACACAGAAATACCACAGGATTACCACAGGAATACCACACAGGAATACCGCAGGAATACCACACAGGAATACCGCAGGAATACCACACAGAAATACCGCAGGAATACCACAGGATTACCACAGGAATACCACACAGGAATACCGCAGGAATACCACACAGGAATACTGCAGGAATACCACAGGATTACCACACAGCAGTACCACAGGAATACATGTACCACAGGAATACTACACAGGAATACTACACATCACATACCAGAGCAACACCACAATGTGCGGTCATTTCTGTGTGGTATTGCTGTGGTACTCTGTGTGGTATTGCTGTGTGATACTCCTGTGTGGTATTGATGTGATACTCCTGTGATACTCCTGAGCAGTATTGCTGTGGTACTCCTGTGCGGCATTGCTGTGGTACTCCTGTGTGGTATTGTTGTGGCACTCCTGTGTGGTATTGTTGTGGCACTCCTGTGTGGTATCGCACTGCTTTACCAAAGCACATCATAATACCACATATCAATACGTGTACTACATTGGTTAATGAACTTGTTCTGTCATCTTTTAATAAAAGAAAAACAAATATGATAAAAT
The DNA here is from genome assembly GCA_963669155.1 of Arbacia lixula. Classification (NCBI taxonomy): domain Eukaryota; kingdom Metazoa; phylum Echinodermata; class Echinoidea; order Arbacioida; family Arbaciidae; genus Arbacia; species Arbacia lixula. The sequence goes on along the minus strand of OZ022594.1, from coordinate 3,530,049 downwards.
GTCTTAATTCATATATCAGAAAGCTGTGATACTATAAAAGCATGTGATCATTCACTGAATACTTAGGTTTAAACTTCGTTGGGACACACACTTAAGAAACTAGGCAGGTACGATCATTAAAGCTAATGCACCCGAACAGCAAGACTGGACTTCGAAAATCTGGTAGTCAATATGTGACAATATACATAAGAAAAAATACATTGCAGTTTACATGTAACTTTTCAATTGATGATACATGTACATGCAATTTCATGATTTATTCACCAAAGTCAAAGGAAACACTAAGTCCAAGTTTATGTATAGTTTGTTTTTTATCAGTATTTGCACATTTCATTTCAATACCATTATGAAGATGCAACAGAGTTATGTGCTCCCTTTACATCAATAGAATACTGTATTGCGACCAAAAATAAACCGCTTCATAAAAGTGGAACATCACATTTAATACTGGAACTGCACACTGTATATGTTGACAAACTAAACTGTATGTCTGAATTACAGTCTCCTCCTGTTAAAAAGAGCACAGATTTTGTGAGAACAAGACCAATTTCCTCGGTTGGTTGGGACGGTTCCAATTTCAAGTACCGTTATGTGCACATTGCAGCACATGTACATTTTTGCTCACTCATCAAAGATAAACCACTTGATAAAAGTGGAACATCACATGACTGAAACTATAATAACAAGGTGGTTCGTGAACCATGACTCTGATTTCACAATTGATATACAGAGCTAGGTTTTTTTTCAAATATTGAAAATGGTGCCTCGAAGACCTTTGACCTCATCTTCATCAACACACATGTGGTATTACCCTAGGATCATATGTATCAAACTTGATCACAATTGATGCACAAATAAAGAAATGAGAGCAAGTGAAACAAAAACTTTAAACTTTTTTGTAATGACATGGCCTCATATTATTTGACCTTTTGACCCCTAGATGACCTATGACCCCATCATCCTCATGACGACACTAGCGGTATTACCCATGGATCATTTGTACCAAGTTTGATCACAATTGATGCAGAAATAAAGAAGTGAGAGCAAGTTAAACAAAAACTTTAACATTTTCGTTACAAAAACTTGAACATTTTTGTACAGACCAACTGACTAACAGGAAAAGTGATTATTAGGTCTCTGCCGAACTTTGTTCAAGCGAGACAATAAAAAAGCACACTGTATATCACAACAGAGGTTTACTGTACACCATATGTAAACTCCTGGAAGGACTGAGAGGAGAAAAGAAGATAGAAATTAAAGGTGAATTGGAAAGGCGAGAATGATGAGTAGAGGTGGGATTGACGTTTCATACAGATTGACTGTCCGTCTTCAGGAGTGAGTGTTTGCTAGTTGAGTGACGGTACTTATGGCGTGCGTGCGGACGTGGGAGGAAACCGCGGGCTGTTGGTCTCGGCGGGTGATGACGCTCTGTGTGTGGGTTGGCGGGAATCAGTGGTCAGTTGGTATGCGGACGTGGGAGGCCTGCGTAGGCGAAGGAGCGGGGGCAGGAGTCTCTGGTTTGCATGTGTCGGTGGTGGAGGAGGATGACCAATGGCATCCCTCTGTGCGTGAAGACTGGCGGAAGAGACGGGATTGTCTTGGTGGGCAGGGGTGGGAGGCTCGGTGTGGTCGTCGGCGTAGGTTGGAGCGTGGTGGTGTCCGTGTCGGCGAGGCTGGCTTGGTGGGTGAAGAGGCTTGCTGGGTAGGTGAAGAGCTGGAGGTGTCTGGTTGTGAAGATATGGTTGAGTGATTGGCGGTGGTGGAGGAGACAGTGCTGTTCGATGGAAGGGAAAACAAATGAAGAATTACATGCCTGGTAATCCTGTACTCAAGAGCAATTACTATTGATTTGTTATGTAATGCGATTCTATAAATGTATGTATTCCATTCTTCCTGCAATGTACAGTAGTCATGCTTTATTTCTTTTATTAAGTTTTATTTCGCTATTTCACCCTTTTACAGTACATGTAATAAAAATATAAACCCACATTCTTATAATCAATTATACATATTGAGCACTAAAATATATTCCAACTGAATCTCGCAATAATGACTGAAACTGAAACTGATATGCATGTATCTATAACATGATCTATAAAGTGTAAATAAAATCTATATAAAATCTATAAAATGATCTTTAGATGTAAATGATTGTAATTAGCAATACAATAAGCATGTATACGGTCATTGGCAAAACTTGAATTGACCGTGAACACGACTAAAATCAATTAGTATCACGTCATGTGCCCATGCATGCCTGATGATTTTCAACGTCATGTAGTTTTAATTAATTTGAAAATTTGCCATAACTCAAACCAATGCACCAATGCATTGACTATGGAAACATGAATTGAAAATTATTTGAACAAACCTGCCTTCTCTCAGGACATGGACAGACGATAAGGTCTCCTTCACATCTATAGATAGAATGCGTCTTTCATCGTGGTGATGGCTATCCTCCCTCCTTTTCTTTTAGCTCCACATACAAATCTGAAGAGAAAGACGGAAATCAATTTGTGATTTAATAAAAATAATGATATTTACGCTTCAGTACTTCCCAAGTCACAACTTAGAACGTATTATCATGCACAGGGTGAATACCTTGTCTTTTGAAACAAGTTACAAACTTGTCTTTCATCTAGTCTAGACCGATGGCATCTTGCCTCTGGGCTCAATTACGATGAGCCTATTTGCCATAATATTACAGCAAGATGCTATCGCCATCGATCAGACTAGCTGTAAAGGTGGTGGCCCATTCTCACCATGGTCTCCTAGTCCACGCACTGGCAAAAATGCATAGAACGCAATTGTAAGACGATGTACGTATGCATGGGATAGAATCACTGGTAGCACAACAGTTTTGGTCAAGCTACTCAATGTTTGTAAAAAAAAAAGTTTCAACAAATATGGTCTTTTGAAATGTTAGGGTGTAAAAGTCTTGTTATTGAATGAATGTCAAAAGACAAAAAAATTATGTGTTCATAATTTTAACATATATTTTGGCATATATGCCAACTAGAAAGTCTGTTTTCTCCTAAAAAATTTTCACCCGCTCAGTGATTGCTTCAGTCACCGACTAATCACTAAAGTAAAGATGTCAGTTTGGTCGCAAACAATGTGCATGCCTACATTAGCAATACGTAACAGCATGTGCGCTCTGAGAATGCATACATGTACAAGTTTATTTGGCAATCACCTTTTTTCGGACCTAGGTCCATGAAACATTTAGGGTATAGCCTCAAAGGAAATACAATTCAACCACTTCCACTTCAATTATTTTGATTGAGTCTGACCAGCAAACTGTAATTTTTTTCCTCAATCACCAAAGTGCCTTAATTAGGCAGGAATAACTGTCTCATTCAGGTCATTCTTTAATCAAAATTACATCTTTGGACATAGATAGGGCATTCAGAGGATCGAGGCAGATGCAATCTCAGCGGATCCAACGTCCTACAATCCAAAGACTGATTTTTCGCTCTACACTACAGATACAATGTGCTGCTAGTGCTAGCTGCCCTGGCTTGGCCTGAATTTAGAATCCTTCTCAATAACTGTGGATTGCATCATCACAATTTATGTATTGATATCACCCTTTTTGTATAATTTAAACTCACAAGTAAGGCCTGAGCTCCCCTTATACAGTGAGGGTTAGGAAGAGTTCACAGTGCAGTGCAATGCTGTCGAGCACCATCCAACACCAATGTTAACATGCGGGGATACATTCACAGCGATTACACACTGTCACTGCACTGACTGTTGGTATCTTTGTAAAAACATGATATCTTCAAAGTTATAATAGAAATGCTAGTAAATACCATTAAATCTAGGTCTTACCTTGGAATGATTTGATGTATGACATGATGTCCAAAGCAAAAAGGTCTGTCTTGAATCCCAAGCATAAGTTTGTTTGCCAAGCTAGCGAACAAAGCCAACCGTATTTTCCGGTTTCCCGCTCTAATGATACATGCTGATGCAGCTAGTGGGCCAGTACGGTGCAGACTAGACTGTGTGTGCGCGCATATAGCTGTAGTGTACATGTTGTGTGTGTGCTGCATTGCTCTCCAGCACTGCACTGATCTCTACACTAGTGGGGAGATCAGTGCTCTCCAAGATCCAGCCAGTTAGCTCAGTAGTCTTTTATTCAGACTAAAGGAATTTTTCATATTTGTTTTTCTTTTATTAGCTCAGTAGTCTTTTATTCAGACTAAAGGAATTTATCATATTTGTTTTTCTTTTATTTAAAGATGATTGTACAACATTACGTAAGTTTCAAGAACTATGTGTTTTAGCAGAAGGCCTAGAAGACACAATAGGGCAATAGTATAGAAAAAAAAACCACAGCACTGCTGCATATTGCTGTGGTATAATTTTTCTCTGTGGTATTTAATGGTATTTTGTGTACCACATGGATACCACAGGCGAGCCTCTGCATTACCACATACATATGTGTTGGCATAATTTTCATCCCTATGGTATTTTCTGTGGTATTGCACTGCACCATAAGAAACAACAGCACTGCTATAGGTGTGATATTGCTGTGGTATCATGTTTCTCTGTTGTATATTTCCTGTGGTATTTTCCACACGTACAGGCGACATCTCGGTATACAATTGTGTAGGAATTAATTTTCATAACTGTTCTATTTTCTGTGGTATTACACTGTACCGTGTAAAAACCACAGCACTGCTTTGTAATTGCTGTGATATAATGTTTCTGTGTGGTATTTCCTGTGGTATTTTATGCACCACATGAGTTCCACAGGCGACACCATTGCATTACCACATACATTTGTGTATAGGCATATTCATCCCTGTGGTATTTTATGTGGTATTACACTTTACCATATTAAAAACCACAGCTCTGTTGTGTGGTATTGTTGTGGTATAATGTTTCTCTGTGTTATTTTCTGTGGTATTTTCCGTACCACAGGAGTACCACAGGCTACCCATCCGTAGTACCACAGAAATGTGTGTGGTAACTTTTCATCCTGTGGTATTTTCTGTGGTATTTTCCGTACCACAGGAGTACCACAGGCTACCCATCCGTAGTACCACAGAAATGTGTGTGGTAACTTTTCATCCTGTGGTATTTTCTGTGGTATTATGTAGTACCACAGAAAGTACCACAGGACATTTTTGTAAGGGCTCTACAGCAGAATTCACTTATTACGTCACAACTCTACGCAGCGTACAAATGTGCATGCCCCATGGGCCGTATGATATTGTGTATAAGATACATCGTATTGGCTACACAAAAGGACTGGAGAAATTTATCACTTTTTAAGAGACTGCAAATACGTGTGAGTTATAGATTGCGGTAAATTTTATGTTAACAAGTCGCGATATACACACTAGAATACATGGTGTAGTGAACTCAATCTTTTATAAGAAGTATTATTATAGACTCGTTCTGTCCAAAAGGAACTCAATTCATTAGTATTAGGACATGAGCAATCATCATGAATTGCTATTATGAAGGTAAGGGTGTAAACCTTCACAGCCGGAAATGTGGCTACACGCAACAAAGAACATGAATGTCAATGTAACATACGTGTTTAATATATTACAACACCGATATATTGAATCAACAAATGGTGTCCAAATACATAATCAAGACAACTACCAAGACGACAGATTATCACTGTGTATTCATATAAACTGCTACCAGAGTCATGATTTTATGCACATTTTTCTCAAACATGAATGTAACGAACAAGTCCTCAATAGTCAAATAGTCAAATGTACTGCTCATTTAATGTAGATTAATTTGTAACTGAACAATGTCTTTTTTGCGCATTGATAAATAAAAAAAAATTAACTTGAAAAAACTTGTTCAGTTAAAGGTTTGTAATACATGTTGCAGGCCTACCACCTATGAATTACTACACTATATATGGGAAAACCCTTATATGGTAGTATCAATTCAAATGTAACTTTAAATGGTTGTCCATGAACTTCAATGAAATGTGTGAATCTAAATCAAGGCATTTTTTAAAAAGCCCACGAAAAGAAACTTATAATTGGAATTTTCACAGCTTTTTCTATACATCTACATGTATACATTTTATTATATGGCAATTGTATAAGACAAATACTCCGTAACAAGAGAAGAGTGACCAATACCTATTAACCAATAAACCAGTGTCAATTAGAACGACATCTATGACAAGGATCGGTCAGTGAGTAAGTGCGTAAAGGAGTGAATTATCACACCATGGTTTCTCATGAACAAACTCAAACAATACGTAATCATACTGTTTGCCATGAGCTCACGGTATATAACATAACCTATGTTAGAATACTTATATTGATCGATCATATAACAAAAATCGTTGATCCTTTTACGCACGAGCTGTATATTCTCAACGGAAACAAACACATAAACCTTGGTAATAAAGCCTTATGTTAGTACTCTAACGAGTGTTATGTAAATGAGTACCTGTACTGTTTGCCGGGATCAGCAGACGCTGGAATAGCAATGTTCACAGTCTTCTGTGTAGAGAGCAGGACAGGTATGAATCAAGTGTTAATATCATCTATCCCCCCCCCCCCCCCCCAAAGTCTTTGGCACGATGAGAAGTAATGAAGCGTGTCGAAGATGAAAGTTGTGTCCAAAAAGTTATGTCCAAGAAAATGTCAAATATCCAAATAACGGGTAACGTCCAATATCCAAATAACAGGTAACTTTGTAAAACACTAAACTCGTCGAACAGGAACTCCAAAACAAGAACACAAGGAAAATGTCGTCCGTAACTTAGGGCGACATGTCATAATCTGAGTGCCATGCAGGTTTGCCGGCCCGACGAAGAGAACGCCTAGGTGAAGGGGCTGGGTCGGAAGCAGGAGCGATGACGCTGCCCTCAGGAGGAGGAGGAAGGGGTGGATGAGCAGCTGCTGAAGGTGCAGCGGCAGAGCGAACCACAGCAGGAGTAGCACGACCCACCGCGCTTGACGGGGTATCACCAAAAGGTGGCGATATGCGGGAGTCATCAGCGATATCCACCACTGGTGGTACGAAGGCATCAGCAATGGGCTCGGACTGCTGTCTTGTAGATTCAGCGGGACGTGAAGGCGGTGATGCTGGGCCTCCAGACATGGTAGTGGGATGCTTGGGAGAGTAAGGGTACATTGGTCGACTTGAGGCACGAACATCATCCTCCATCGTCTTCGGCGGCAAGGGCCGATGGACAGGGGTGTATTGTCTCAGAAACTTCCTACTCCGCAGTGTCACCCGGCCGGAGCCATCTACACGGACCATATATTGGTCATATTGCCGTACTTCAATGACGATGCCGGTCTTGTCCCATTTCAGAGGACGTGGCCCGGTTTGGTTCTGGATGCGGACATGATTGCCGACAACAAGAGGTAGAAGCCGTTTGGTGTGCTCCGACCAGCGTTCTGCCCCCTTCATGTGACGGTTGCGAAGGGCCTCTTCTCTTGCCTGCAAGGTTTCACACCAGGTGTTGTGTGGCTTGTATTTGCCAGGGGCAATTGGGATGAAATCCTGGATCGGGTGGCCAAAGACGCACATGGCTGGAGAGAGCTTCGTGTCCCTGTCTGGGGTATTGCGATACTGAAGAATGGCCCGCTGAAAGTTGTCTGTATCCAGGGAACCAGTAGTGCTAGTGTTGTACATAACGAGTCGTTTAATGGTCTTCACAGCCACCTCAGCTCGACAGTTGCTGTGGGGAAAGGCAACAGAGGCGAGGCGATGATGTATGCCCCAGTTGGCGAGGAAATGGCGTGTAGCTACTGCCGTGAATTCAGGGCCACCATCAGAGGTCAGCTCATCAGGAATGCCGAAAGTGGCAAAGATGCGACGTAGGCATGTGATTAGGCCATCCGCCCCCTTCGCAGAACGTTCAACGATTGGCCAGTTCGAGTACCTGTCCACTATGACTAAATAGTTGCATCCTTTGTAATGAAAATTGTCCGCGCAGATACACTGGAAGGGGTAGACTGGCGAGAGCAGTGGAACTGGTGGCGCACTGGGATTGGAGGGTGCTATACGGTTACACTGAGTGCATCCCGCACGTAGAGCAGCAATCGCCGGAGTGATGCCAGGCCAGAAGACAGATGCTTCAGCACGAGCGGTCATCGACGTAATCCCCTGATGGGCAGCATGTAGGTGGCTTAAGACTTCATCCCTGAGTGAAGGAGGAATAAGCACGCGATCATTGTACAGGATAACTCCATCAACTGAAGAAAGTCCATCTCGAAACTGGAAATATTCACGAAGAGGTTGGGGAAACGCATGGCGATGGTCAGGCAGGCCAGACTTAATGAGGTCAAGGAGTGCATGCGTGGTGTCATCACTCGCGGTTCCGGAACGTACTCGGTCCCATGTAACTGACTTGAGGTGAATAGAGTCCAGAGCACACATGGCAGTTGAGAGTGTGCAGACTTCAACAGCATCCGTGTATGGGTCTAAAGTTCGAAGGCCCCCCATGAGGGCTGGTCAGTGGAGGAACGATGCTGGCACCATATCGACCACCGCTACGTCATCCGGGAGGTGTAACTTCTCAGGCTTGCCTGTTGGGTGACGAGAGAGACAGTCTGTAGCACGGTGACGGATGCATGGGACATGGACCATCTTGAACTTGTAGTGAAATCGTAGTGTCTTCTCCTTAAGATTCCGCAGGCGGGGATTAGGGATTCCCTCCAAGGCCCTATCACCAAAGATCTTGAGTAGTGGCTTGTGGTCGACGGCAACGATGAGATCCTCGCACTCCAAGACGAAGTATCTTGCCTTGTCAAGGGCGTCTGCCACTGCAAGTGCCTCGCCTTCTACTGGGGCATAGCGAGATTCAGCAGCATGAGTAAATCGACTGCCTACAAGAGTGATTTTCCAACCAGAGACACAGCAGAAAGGGATAGTGCCACTGCAATCGCAATGTTTCTGCAACAGCCAAAAACCAATACCATCCTTGGACCAGTCCGTAGCCAGGCAGGTAGGCTTGGTGGGGTCAAAGATCCGTACGCCATCTTCAATCTCGCAGGCAATAAAGGCCTTGGACTCTTCAAAGGCAAGCTGAAGGGCGTTGGTCCATACGAATGGCGTACTAGGCTTCAGGAGCTGACGAAACGGTAGCATCTTCTCTGTCATGCAGAAGGCGTATGACACCTGGTTGACCAGCCCGAACCATGATCGCACATCAGTGATAGTAGTGGGCGTCGGGAAATCAAGGATCGCCTGCAGGTATTTCCGGCATGGTCGGACACTGTCAGTGGTGATTTCGAAGCCTGCAAATTCAACAATGTCTGCACCGAATGTAAATTTGCTAGGGTTGAGGACGATCCCGTTCCGGCCGCAGACATCCAGCCACTGGATAGCTTGGAAGAAGCTGTCAGCTAACGTGTCAGCCCAGAGTAAGACGTCATCAACACATTTTGTTTTGCTTGGGATGGCCGACACAATCTCATCATATCGCCTGGTGTAGCCGTCGCCAGAGGCAATGTACCCCTGTGGGGCGGTCTTGTAGCGGTATCGTCCCCAGGGCGTTATGAAAGTCGTGAGATGGCGGTCTTCCTGACAGATGGGTACACTGTGATAGCCGTTCCAAGCATCACAGACAGTCTTCTTCTTGCCATGTGGAACCGACCGAGCTTGAAGGAAAGGAGATTGGGTGTGGTGTGTCTCACGGGTGGCATGTGCATTAAGGGCCTAGAAGTCAACAATCCTTCTTGGCTCGCCAGTCTTCTTAGCACACACGACCATCCTATGGCACCAGGTTACAGGCTCCCCAACTGGGACAGGTTCAAGCACGCCCAGCTGAACAGCATGATCCAACCCAGCCTTGACAGCATCCCGCCAGTGGAGTGGGACAGGCACAGGGGTGTGATGTGCGACAGGCTCTGCATCTGGATCCACCATCAGTTTCATAGGAGGGCCATCCATCATGGGCAGGGGCTGGTGTTCACAAGTGTTGAATGTGCTGCTCTTGTAATAGTCCAGGAGGTATCGCTGGAGTTTGTCACGATTTTCCTCAGTCGCTGGGAAAGGCAGTGAGGTAGGGGGTGGCGGTGGCCTTTGGCGCTTGGGTCATTGACAGGTTTTCCCAGTAGGGGTCCCCTCAAGGGCTGCAGTCGTATCCATCAGGGGCCGCTCCTGTGTCACACCCAGTTGTGGAAAACTGTCCGAGATGATTCCCAAGCCAACGCAGGCTTCCCGGCTGAGGAAGAGCTGATCAGAGCTGTTGGTGACGTAAGTCAGCTGTCTCGTCTGATTGTATGACCTGAGGGAGCCCTGCCAGACAAACACAGTGGAATGGCCCCAAGAATCCTGACACCCCCCTTCGTGGCAGTGCGCATTTTCATGCTGACAGGGATGAGGTCCTGTTGACGTAATCCAAGACGTCGAACTATCTTCATGCCATAGGAGGTGTAGAGTGAGGCATCGTGGGGGAGGAGAGACGAAAGCCAAGAGCTTCATAGTCATCAGGAACAACCTGAACAGTGACATCTATGAAGGGTTGCGGGGAAGATTTCCTTCTGATCCATGCCTGGTTAAGGCTATCATATACGTGATGATCAAGGGGAATGCCGTGGCCACCACATGAGCGATCATAGCCACGGACAGAGCAAAAGGAGTCAAAGGCGGCATTCTCAAGTCCCTCTGGTTTTGCTGGAGAGGAACGTCGTGGTTTGTCCCTACTGCGACATACATTCTCCATGTGGTGGAGTCTGTCACAGTGCCTGCATTTGTGTCGATATGCATCGCACTGTGTCTTACGGATGCGAGCAGGGGCACCACGACCATGTCCCTTTTTTCCACAGTAGTCACACAAGTCTTGGCCCTCCTTGAGGTTCGTGTGCTTGGTCCTCCGGTATGAGCTGCTGGCAGAGAGTCAAGGCATGAGAGTCAAGGAGAGAAGATGTGGAACGCTTCCCGGCTTCCTTTGCCTCGATGAACTGGAAGACATCTTCCAGAGCCATGGTCTGGTTCTTGTCCCCCAATAGGTCGAGCTGGATCTCGGGGTCAGCGATTCCCCTGGTCAGGGCATCCCGCAGTATCTCGTCAGTGTAGTTGACATCAATAGAGCAGCCTGGGCACTTGATGACAAATTTACAGATGCCGGCTTGACCTCGTAAGCGGGCTCCGAAGCTGCGAATTGTCTCTTCCCGATCCTGACGCATGTTATGCAGTGTCACTCGAGCAACCATGGTGTTTTCCTCACGTACAGCAAGTCTCTTGATGGCTGCGAGCACCTCCGTTTCAGACTTGACGGTGAGGCTGCCACCAGAGGATCTTGTAAGGTCCTTGCGAAGGGGCTCCTCGCAGCATTCAAGGAGTTGCATGACCCTGTCCTTGCCAGAGACCTTTGTTGCCTCCACATAATCTGACCATCGGGAGGTAAAGTAAGCCCAGTCTTCACTAGTACCAGCTGCAGCTATGGTAGGCCTCTTGACTTTCGCTATCTTGGCAGCTGGCCCTGTCCCAGAGGCGTGGTCCGTGCAGTGGGTTGTGAGTAGGGCAGCAACAATAGAGGCATCAAGCTCTGGCGTAGTGTCCCTTACAAAAATGTCCTGTGGTACTTTGTGTGGTACTTCATGATACCACAGAAAATACCACAGGATGGAAAGTTACCACACATATTTCTGTGGTACTACAGATGAGTAGCCTGTGGTACTCCTGTGGTACGGGAAATACCACAGCAAATACCACAGAGAAACATTATACCACAGCAATACCACACAATAGTGTTGTGGTTTTTAATGCGGTACAGTGTAATACCACATAAAATACCACAGGGATGAAAAAGGCCTACACACATGTATGTGGTAATGCACAAGTGTCGTCTGTGGTACTCATGTGGTACAGAAAATACCACAGGATACCACAGAGAAACATTATAACACAACAATACCACACAACAGTGCTGTGGTTTTTATTACGGTACAGTGTAATACCACATAAAATACCACAGGGATGAAGATGCCTACACAGATGTATGTGGTAATGCAGAGGTGTCGCCTGTGGTACTCATGTGGTACAGAAAATACCATACCACAGAGGAAAAATTATACCACAGCAGTACCATACAGCAGTGCTGTGGGATTTTTTTTCTATACTATTGCTCTATTGTGTCTTCTTGGCCTTCTGCTAAATCACATAGTTCTTGGAACTTGCGAAATGTTGTACTGTCATCTTTAAAAAAAGAAAAGAAAAACAAATATGATAAATTCCTGTAGTCTAAATAGAAGACTACTGAGCTAACTGGCTGTAGAGCATCAGCACATACAACAATGCATGCTAACCATAGAGTTATCACTGCAGCTCTACGCGCGCACACCGGTACATACATGTACATGTATTTCTGTGTACAGTAGTGGGTGCAGTACATGCACACTTCACCCACTACACACACTGCACACACTGCACCCACTACTAGCTCTAGTGCAGTGCACTGCAAGCAATGCTTGAATGCTACATCAGCACGTATCATTTGAGCGGGAAACGGTTGATTTCGAGCTAGTTCGGCAATTGCGGCAAAGAAAATTATGCTTGGGATTCAAGACGGACCTTTTAGCTTTGGACATCATGTCATACATGACAAATCAATCCAAGGTAAGACCTAGATTTAAAGGTATTTACTAGCAGTTATAACTTTGAAGATATCATGTTTTTACAAAGATGCCAACAAGGTAGCAGTCAGTGACAGTGTGTAATGTCTGTGAACGTATCCCCATATGTTGGTGTTGATGTTGCTCGACATCGATGCACTGCACTGTGAACTCTTCATAACCCTTACTCTATAAGGGTAGCCCAGGCCTTACTTGTGAGTTTAAATTATACAAAATGGGTGATATCAATACATAAATTGTGATGATGCAATCCACAGCAATTGAGAAAGGATTCTAGTCATGTAATTTCAGGCCAAGCCAGGGCAGCACACAGTAGTTGTAGACCAAAAAATCAGCCTCTGAACACCCTATCTATGTCCAAAAATGTAATTTCGATTAAAGAATACTTAGGGGGGAAAATACAGTTTGCTGGTCAGACTCAATCGAAATATTTGAAGTGGAAGTGGTTGAATACGTACCTTTACGGTTCTTGTATCGCAAGGCATTATGGGACGGAATTCTAGTACGGGAGCGTTCAGTGATCGCTGCGGTAACCGTTATTGATTAAAATGTAATTTTCATGTTACAGATTTGTTACGTGGATCGGTTCCGACGTGATAATTTTCAGTAAATCTGAATTGTATTTTTTCGATGAGAAATTTTGATTTGTATTATTGTATCTAAATAATGATTTATAGGCCTAAAGGGTTTGTTGAGAAAATAAGAATCAAAGTTCTTATCGTTAAAATATAATTCAGATTTACTGAAAGTAATCGCGTCGGAACTGGTCCACATAACAAATCTGTAACATGAAAATAATAATATTGAACTTCGCGCTCGCTGCGGCTAGTGTCATGAGCATTGTAAACAATCTGACCGCAGCGATCGCTGAACGCTCGCGTACTAGAATTCCGTCCCATCATGCATTGATTGCGATGCAAGAACTGTAAAAGTACGTATTGTATTTCCTTTGAGGCTACCCTAAATGTTTCATGGACTGAGGTCCGAAAAAAGGTGATTGCCATATGAACTTGTATTCCTACCCAATATGCATTTCTCAGAGCGCACATTATGCTAAATTGCACATGTAGGCATGTACATTGTGACCAAACTGACATCTTTACTTAATATTTTTTTTAATAGTGGGTCATGATTGAAGCAATCACTGATCTTTGCAAAATATATGTCAAAATTATAAACATGTATTTTTTTTTGTCTTTTGACATTCATTGAATAATAAAATTTGTCATACCCTAACATTTTCACGATATTTCATGAAACTTTTCTTTTACAAACAATAACATTGAGTAGCTTGACCAAAACTGTTGTGCGACCAGTGATTCCATTCCATGCATATGTACATACTCTTCCCATTGCGTTCTATGTATTTTTGCCAGTGCGTGGACTAGAAGACCATGATGAGAATGGGACACTACCTGTATGGCTAGTCTGATCGATGGTGAGGGCATCTTGCCGTAATAATATTGCAAATAGGCTCATTGTAATATAGCCTATAGAGGCAAGATGCCATCGCTCTAGACTAGATGAAAGACAAGTTTGTAACTTGTTTCAAAAGACAAGGTATTTGCCCTGTTTATATTGCATGACGTTCTTAGTTGTGACTTGGGAAGTACTGAAGCATTATTTTTGTTAAATCACAAATTGATTTCCTTTTTTCTCGTCAGATTTGTATGTGGAGCTAAAAGAAAAAGAGGGAGGATAGCCACCACCAAGATGAAAGATGCATTCTATCTATAGCTGTGAAGGAGACCTTGTCTGCCCATCATTATGAAAACTTTTGGGCCAAAACGAGCAACAGCCGATGAACACACTTCCTACACTAACTGTGCAACGCTTGAGCGAACACACTGACCGCCGGTGCGAACACTTGTACACAGCGTGTGCGGACTGATCCATTATGCGTAAATAGGGGTGTGCAATGTAAACAGAGTGATGTTTGGTAAATAAATGGCACAGCAGCATTTCCTCGACAAAAATGTGTCCCGTTTTCTCCCCTCTTCCCCCTTTTTATCATATTTGTCTCTTTTCAAATGCACATACAGGCATACGTGCATGCATACATACACACATACATGTTCACAAACACATGTTTGTACATGTATAAAGAAGCCACACAGTGTCACATACAGCTGTATGACCACAAATACACATGCATACTCACAAACTACACAATCAACACAAATCCACACACACAATTCGCACAACTCCCACATGCATAAACCCCATATAAGACAACAAATACGTGCAAACTCACACATACATGTTTACATACAAACGCAAACAATATGATTAAACATGTACTTTAAAGATTCAGTATGAGACCATGGTTTGCAATTCATTTTGCAAAATTTATTTAAAAACTATCAAGCTCGGAAAATATCAGCGATGAATACAACAATGCAACAATGATGAACGAATGTTTGAAAAGAGGTATGTGTATGTTACTGCTAATAGGCCTCCTGCTAATACTGAAATATCATACTGACAATACATGTAATCACCTTGAAAATATTTCATTTAGTCCTAGATGCAAGAACATAAATTAGTCTGATCTTTGGCATTTCAAGTTGAACTCCATAAAAGATTATGTCTCTATACATTTGTACAAGAAGCTGTCTGTTTCATTTGAGGCAAGTACGCTGTCACAATGAGATGTAAAACCCAAATTGCACAACTTTACCCAGCATGACCATCCCCCCCCCAAAAAAAAAAAAACAACCCCATAACATGCACACAAGATATATGAGTTGATAATCACTTGACAGTTGAAAAAGATATTAAAAAAAAATATATTAAAAGATACATTTGTATACATTGTACGCTGACAGGCAATAGACCAGTAGACCGAAGATGAATACAAGAGTACCACATTAAAATCTTAACCTGAATATACTAGTGTGAATGTAACAAAGTCACTTTGATGCAAAATTAGAACAGGATAGCTTGAAAGCCAAAACTGATATCTTCATAAAATCATCTATGATACAACTTAATTTTGTTGTCTACATGTATTTGACCTTCAGTCTATGAAGAAGTCCCCTGATGTGCACCATGTACTTTGGCACATTTTTGTGTTTTCTTAAAGAGGAAAACATGTTTGTGATAAAATGTCATTCAAAGAGAATAAGCATAAATGTCCCCCCCCCCCCAGAAAAAAAAGAAATTAAACTATTGCATAGTCCTCTACATGTCTCAACTACATGTGCAAGATATGAACCTTGTAACTAATGCTACAGCTGCACAAATGAAAATATACACTGATAAGAACATACATGTACGTGTAAGTACATGAACAAGTTGATTACATTAATGAAAATCAAAATACATCTGATTCAGCCGGACTTAAAAACAAAAGGAAAACCTCAGCCTTACATCATACCAAGATAAAATAAAAAATATAATTTTTTCTTTTTGGCCAAAAGTTGTACCTTCTGGCAAATAAAGGTAATAGCACACAGTATGGCACACAACATACTATTGAAACTAAGCACACTGTTTTACAGTAAAGAAAAAAATCACTAATAATCACAATACAAAAATTACAAGGTAGAATGTACTAATGTACACTCTAAAGCAAAAGTATGTAATTGCTAAGAAAGACAATATTTTTGTGATTAACACAATCAGTGCATAGTTAGCTATTATAGCTACATGTACAATGTACATTTACTTGATCTGATGTTCAAAATGTTCTAGTGTTTAGAAAATGCACACAAGTAATGTACTATGTACTATGGATGACTGTTTGCACACACTATATGAACAGTTTGTATATCATACCAAATGAAAATTGGCAATGTTTTGTGTACAATTATAGATCATTCAGTCAAACAGAATGATATTGAAAATCGAAATCTTCAACAAACACCTATTGCAACTATTTAGATGGAAAGGAATTTCTGGAGGTCGAAATAATTTCCTCGATCTTTCACAAAACGGAAAACAAGAACGAATCCACGGTGTATGAATTTGGAGGCACTGTCCTTGGTAAACTCTGTAAGAGGTTGTCTCTCAAGCAAGTGAAAGGAAAGACTTCCTCCGATGATAAAGGAAAAGCCACGATTGGTATTCAGAATACGGAAGTGCCAGTCCTCCCCTAACACAGAATTTAAATCTGACAGGTCCTTAACACTATACTTCCCTTTGCTTCCCACAGGATAGCTGCAGCGTTTCAAAGGTTCAAACGCGTCCCGGACTATGGGTGCTCTGATCTCCACAAAGCTGTCCTCTTTTTTGGTAATCGTAAGCTTTTCTTTGATAGCGATCGCCAGTTGTTTATAAAACAACGATATTGCTTGTTCCGATGATTTCAGAAACTCTTCCGGGATTTCAACTATGTCACTCAACTCTCTCCACTCGTCGTACTTCTTTTGCCATCCGATGTAATGAACTTGGCAAAAGGTTACTCCAGCCTCTACCTTTGTATCGATAACATCCAGGCGGTAGAGTTTGGATGACGACCAAGTGGGACTCTTTGTCTTCTCCTTGCTGAATGCTGGCCCGTCCGCAAGTTGTTTGTAGTCGACCCGATCAATACTCCTCTTTGAACGGTCAGCAGCCATAAAATAACTGTGCAGATAAAAACAAATAAATGAGAGGAAAAGGAACAATATTAATTGCTATCCTATAGTAAACGCTACTCAAGCAGCAGAGAAGATAAAACATTCAATTTCTATATAAAAATATCCTCATAATTTATGTGCTAGGCTATACATTTCCTTTAAAGATCATGTTTGTAAAAATGCTTAGGGTAGCGCGCACGGGCATGCGCGACCGTCATCCAAGAAAAGGTAAGCACCAAAATTTGCCTGCAAGTTAAGTGTACTGTAAAGCCAACTTTGCACTTTGCAGCGAATGAAGACAGTTCAAGGACGTTTCACAGCTATCCTGGGTTTAGGGGACTGGAAGATTTACTGCCAGCTTCAATTTACATATCGTCTGTTTTGGGGGACCGGAAGATTTCAAACAGCTAAATTCAACTTACATAACGTCTCACTAGACACTACTACACTAGGGCCTACCTCACGTACGGTCGGCCGTACAATCTGAACATAAATAACCCCGTCAAACCCTAGAGGAATTGCACGAGATATAACACAGAACGTAGTTATAGTACAGTGACAGTGCAGTGTATGTTATGTTCGGATTTTGGTTGTACGGCTGACCATACACATACATAGTAACGTTAAGAAGTCTATTTCACACAACAGTTACAAATGTACATGACTAACGCTAAAACCCCACTTACCACGGGCCTAGCCCCGGGACTGCGTGAGCGGGCTGGTCGCAGTAACCACGGCCCGGGCCCAGCCAGGATAGCTTAGCCCGTTTCACATTCAAAAGTAACAAATCTATGTTTTGGTACAATTCATAAACATTCTATACAAAAAAACAAAACAAAATATCTTGCATCAAACAGTGGTCCAAAAAACCAATACAACGACCAATCGTAAAGACACTGGTCTTCACTAGCCTGGCACAATACAGATCTCAGGTGCAAGACTCGTGTGAGCTGTAGACCGGCTCAACATTCATTGTCAGCACACACACGTACACTACTGTTCTCTAGTCTTACCTCTTCTGTAGTAGTGCAGTCCAAATCACGAGTTCGTGACAATTTCGTACTGGGCGAGAGGCTGAAACTCCTTGAAAATCTATTTGTCGATACAGCTCAATTCTACATCAATAAGTGTCCAAATTTCGACTCAATTGCAACTACACTGATGATGAAGTGATAATCATGTTTCGAAATTCCAGAAAGTGAAGAATACTAACAATTTTCTCGGTTAGAACGCAGACCCATATTCACATAGACCACGGCATTTGCACAAAATGAACGACCGGCCCGGCCCGCGGCACAATCACGTGACCATACGTTATGGGTATAGTTTTGGTACATTTTTCGTGATTTGACGACAAACTTTGAAGAAATAATGATCACTGGATTTTGGACAAATCAAAAACTTTTTTACATCACACGATAGAAAATTTATCAAGCTTCCAGAAACCGTGTGCACTTTAAGTTAACGAACTTTATATTATTCGTCAGCTGTGAATAAAGAGTTCGACGTGTGCAAAAATCCCGCGATTTTCGACATTTCCTATAGACAAACTGTCCAAACTAGACATCTTTGAAGAAAAAATGATCACTGGATTTTGAGTTTAGTTGAATTAAATGTATACTATTCAAACCATACTGAAATAAACTTTCTGAATCCGCGTGCACTTTTGGGATATACCCGCGCAACGCGGAGATATGAACAATTTCTTGCAAATATGTACCAACTTTTACATGCGTTTCCCATGTTATAGCGAGTGCGTGAGTACACACACGACACTAATGCGCGCAAGTTTTCATTATGTCCTGGGAGAATACAGGTTTGTTGAAATAATTTTTTAATTCACGATTCCATAGTCATACAATGCTGTGTAGAAGCTAATATTCAATAAAGCTTTTGAACTGGAGAACTTGCAATTTAGTTTGAGAGAATGTCTTAAAAACGTAGGTGCATTGGTTTGAGTTATGGCAATTTGAATTGAATAAAACCACATGATGTTGAAAGTCATCAAGCATGCATGGGCACATAACGTGGAAGGAATTGATTTTACTCGTGTTCACGGTCAATTCAAGTTTTTCCAATGACAGTATACATTAAGCCTGAGTCATATCGATTTTGCACCGATCGAACATCGATGCCTCGACGGCACATTGACAAATTGTGTACAACGGATAGCGGAGTACCAACGTTAGTGGTCATGTATAATTTTGCTGATTACATGACATCATCCAGCCACTGCCAAGAGCCAATTTATGAATGAAAATAAAGTAAGCATGCGCAGTGCAAGTGTGCAATGCTCCATTACCTCGTACAAAAATTGACCTAGAATTTCACTTTCCTATATTTTACATGAATTATGAAAGGTATTTTCGGAGAATCTACTTTCTCACCGATACCGTACATTTAAGCGTTTACTTCTTGCTTTTCCGTCAAAATCTTACGAATTAGCGTCAATATAGCACCGTGATAGTTAGAATCTGTAGAGTCTATTGCAACGTGCACAAAGTCAATCGGCTTCCGGGTTTCAGACAACATGACCGGATATCGTTATCGCTATCGATACCTCCACAAGCACATGGTCATGACGTGATCTACGTGATGCACCAATCAGCGGTCCCCGAATCGCTTGTGCGGAGCCACTCTATATCATGCTATCCACGTTGTACATAGTCTTACGCACGATCACCACTGTGCTGTTTCCAGATTTTCACAACACACGATGCTATCCGTTGTACACAGTCTTTGAACAATTGTTCATTTTGGCGTTGCATACGTACATGTATACGATATAACTAGTAGTGAACGAATCGAAGACAAGTATGTAGTAGCTGCTTAATCATCGAGCGACCAGTTTGTTCTCTTGATGCGTTACCTGCAAATCTTACAAAAGACAGTAGGAACCAAGTAAGCAAATTAAAATTGTGAAAATATGAAGATAAATTGTGTATAACAGGACAATCAAACAAAAGATTTTGTGTTTTCTAGTCAATTTAGTAATTTCGTCGATGCATCAAATTCATCAAAACGAAATCGGAGTTCGACGTATTCGATTGAACACCGGCTTAATAATCGATTCGACTCAGGCCTAGTTAACATGCTTATTGTATTGCTAATTACTTACAATCATTTCCATCTAAAGATCATTTGGCACTCATGTTATAGATGCATGCATATCAGCTAGTTTCAGCGGTCACTTTTTGCATTCAGTTGGAATATATTTTAGTGCTCAACATGTATACTTTACTTGATTATAAGAATGTGGGTTTATATTTTTATTACATGTACTGTAAAAGGGTGATGTAATCAAATGTACATGTAATAAAAATATAAACCCACATTCGTATAATCAAGTAAAGTATACATGTTGAGCACTTAAATATATTCCAACTGAATCTCGCAAAAATAAGTGAAATAAAACTACTTAGAGCATGACTACTGTACATTGTAGGAAGAATGGAATACATTTATAGAATCGCATTACATAACAAATCAATAGTAATTGCTCTTGAGTTCATGACTACCAAGCATGTAATTCTTCATTTGTTTTCCCTTCTTTTGACCAGCACTGTCTCCTCCACCACCACCAATCACTCAACCATATCTTCACAACCAGACACCTCCAGCTCTTCACATACCCAGCCAGCCTCTTCACCCACCAAGCCAGCCTCGCCAACACGGACGCCACCACGCTACCAACTGACCACCGATTCCCGCCAACCCACACACAGAGTGCCACCATCCGCCGAGACCAACAGCCCGCGGTTTCCTTCCACGGTTCCTCCCATGTCCGCACGCTTGCCATAAGTAACGTCACTCAACTAGCAAACACTCACTCCTGAAGATGGACAGTCAATCTGCCTGAAACGTCAAGTCCACCTCTACTCATCATTCTCGCCTTTCCACTTACCTCCAATTTCTATCTACTTTTCTCCCCTCAGTCCTTCCAGGAGTTTACACATGGTGTATCGTAAACCTCTTTTGTGATATACAGTGTGCTTTTTTATTGTCTCGCCTGAACAAAGTTCGGCAGAGACCTAGTAATCATTTTCTCTGTTAGTTGGTCTGTCACAAAATTTTTGAAGTTTTTGTTTAACTTTCAATTGTAATCAAACTTGGTACAAATGATCCTTGGGTAATACCACATGTGTCGTCATGAGGATGATTGGGTCATAGGTCATCTAAGGGTCAAGAGGTCAATAATATGAGGCCATGTTATTACAAAAATGTTGAAGTTTTTGTTTAACTTGCTCTCATATCTTTATTTCTGCATCAATTGTTAACAAACTTGGTACAAATGATCCTTGGCTAATACCACATGTGTGTTAAAGAAGACGATGAGGTCAAAGGTCATCTAAGCACCATTTTCAATATTTGAAAAACAACTTAGCACTGTATATCAATTGTAAAATCAGGTGAGACTTGTGGTTTGCGAACCACCTTGTTATTATAGTTCTAGTAATGTGATGTTCCACTTTTGTCAAGTGGTTTATTTTTGATGAGTGAACAAAAATATTCATGTGCTGCATTGTGCACATAACGGTACTTGAAATTGAAACCGTCGCAACCAACCGAGAAAATTGGTCTTGTTCACACAAAACCTGTGCTCTTTTTAACAGGAGGAGACTGTAATTCCGACATACAGTTTCAGTTTGTCAACATACACAGTGTGCAGTTCCAGTAATGTAATGTTCCACTTTGATGAAGTGGTTTATATTTGGCCGCAATACAGTATTCTATTGATGGAAAGGGAGCACATAACCCTGTTGCATCTTCAGATTGGTTTAGAAATGAAATGTGCAAATACTGATGAAAAAAAAAATTATACATAAACTTGGACATAGTGTTTCCTTTGACTTTGGTGAATGAATCTTGAAATTACATGTATCATCAATTGAAAAAGTTACTTGTAAACCTGGAAAAATGGACAATTTGACAGTGTATTTGGATGATATATATGTGTACACACTAAAAGTTCTCTTTTTACTCTTATTTACCTCATGTAGGTATGTAGTTTTCTTATGTAAATTGATAGAATCTTTACTGCAGTGTATTTTTTCTTGTGTATATTGTCATATATTGACTACCAGATTTTCGAAGTCCATACAGTCTTGTTGTTCGGGTGCATTAACTGCAATAATTGCATGTACCTGCCTAGTTTCTTAAGTGTGTGTCCCAACGAAGTTTAAACCTAAGTATTCAGTGAATGATCACATGCTTTTATAGTATCACAGCTTTCTGATATGATATCAATTAAGACATTTACTCATATTTGTTTTTCTTTTATTAAAAGATGACAGAACAAGTTCGTTAATCAATGTAGTACATGTATTGATATGTGGTATTATGTGCTTTGGTAAAGCAGTGCGATACCACACAGGAGTGCCACAACAATACCACACAGGAGTGCCACAGCAATGCCGCACAGGAGTACCACAGCAATACTGCTCAGGAGTATCACAAGAATACCACACAGGAGTATCACAACAATACCACACAGGAGTATCATACAGCAATATGATACTTCTATGTGGTATTTCTGTGTGGTACTTCTATGTGGTATTTCTGTGTGGTACTGCTATGTGGTATTTCTGTGTGGTACTACTATGTAGTATTTCTGTGTGGTACTGCTATGTGGTATTTCTGTGTGGTATTTCTGTGCGGTACTGCTATGTGGTATATCTGTGCGGTACTGCTGTGGTATTTCTGTGTGGTACTGCTGTGTGGTATTTCTGTGTGGTACTGCTATGTGGTATTTCTGTGTGGTACTGCTGTGTGGTATTTCTGTGTGGTACTGCTATGTGGTATTTCTGTGTGGTACTGCTTTGTGGTATTTCTGTGTGGTATATGTGGTATTCCTGTGGTAGTGATGTGTGGTACTTGTGTGTGGTACTCCTGTGTGGTATTTCCTGTGGTACTTCTGAAAGGTCCTGTGGTATTTGTCCCCCAAAACCACACAAAACCACAGGACTATCCTGTGGTACTTTCCTGTGGTATTTCCTGTGGTACCGATGTGTGGTATTACCACAGAAGTACCACAGGAATTTTTTGTAAGGGGTAGTCACAGCCTGGGATTGGGCAGGATACGACATGCATGGTGGTAGCTGGGCCAGTACTCTAGACTGTGATCATAAATGAGTACCTGTACTGTTTGCCTGGATCAGCAGACGCTGGAATAGCAATGTTCACAGTCTTCTGTGTAGAGAGCAGGACAGGTATGAATCAAGTGTTAATATCCTCTACCTACAAAATCATTTGTATTCGCTTATCATTGACAATGGTGTTTCATGCGAGATATTTTATGACACAAGTAGATGGTGTTGATTTCCACGAAATATATAAATATATAAACTTCTTATTCCTATTATAACGACATATTCAAATAGCATAAGGCGTGCTATATACACGTACCTAATATGCCTAAAGGTTTCCTCACCCCCCTTCCCGCCCCCCCCCCCTTCCCCATTCATCCCAGCCGCCATTGTGATAGCGTGGATCCGTCCTTTGAGAGTTTGAAAGTTATGTTATATAAGTGATTTGAAGAAGTTTTCTTTAGACACAAAACACAGGAAGTTGAGCGCTGGGCACGCCCCGTTGAATTTCCATTGATAGTAGCATGATGGGCTATTGTCTTGTCATAATGCGGCCCCAAGTCATTGATTCATCCTCCGTTGATAAATTGTGAGGGGAGGGGAGGGGGCATTTACGGAGTGGATATCCGTTCATGTGTCTCTCTCCGTGAGCTTTTTGATATGTAAATGAGGAACATTTACCAAGCAGAAAAGCACTTTGATTGGTTTTCCACTCGAACACCAGGCGTTCCCGCGTTGAGTATGCAAATGAGGACAATTCATGCCGAGGTCTAGTGCCAGCTTCGCTTTGATTGGCTGGTTTTTCTTACACACAGGGCTGGTTACTAGGGGCAGCTTTCGAGACGAAATTCTGGCGAAATAATATCTTTCTACGACATTTTCTGAAGGCAAATGACATCTTTCGAGACAGGAACAGCCTTGAATAATAAGAATAATGTTTAGACTTTGGACTGATGTAAAAATTATGATCATTTTCAAAGTAAAACTGTGTTAAATGTTGGATAGAAAATGTCCTTAACATTACGCACCCGGTGCACGAGTTATCTCGTTCTTCGGATGTGAGTATGGAAAAGCTAAAACGAGTTATCTCGTTCTTCGGATGGAACGGGTTAAAGTGCTACAAAACGATGATATTAAATTCAATTTTTGACCGCGTGATGGCGCTAGAACGGTTCTGCTCTGATAAGCAGCATGATTACTACATTTACTCCTTACCTTTGAAGGAAAGTGTCTTCTTAAATGCAAAACTTCTTGTGACATCAGCTATGCGATGGTGTGAATCAGTAAAAAAAAAAAAAACCGCATGGCTGCATGTAGCATATGATGGTAGTTCCATTGAATATATCATGTGATGAACATTCTAACTTTCATGTTTGCGAGAATCTTTACCTGCTCAGTCCCATGTGTAAGAAACTGAGTTGTTATTGACATGGTGCTGTCATCACTTGCTACTGAGAGGGTTAAAACCAGCTCAGTCCCATAGGCAAGAAACTGAGTTGCTATTGATATGGGGCTGTCAGTGCTTAGTATTGAGAAAGTTAATTGGTGTGGTATAGAATATTGTTCACAGAGACTTGTATGATATGTTGTGCACTTGACCCTAGTCGTGTTTGTAGTATGAAGTAAAATGGTCATGCTACACACCAAAATGTAGCCTGGGTACTAGGCTGTGAGGTGCATGGACACAACCCAGTCTGTTAACAACTATGTCTGGTAACACAGACTATGGCCTAATGATGTCATAGCTCTCTGGCTTCTTTCCCTCTCAGTGAGGATGGGAATGGGGCATAGTCTGTGTTACCAGACATAGTTGTTAACAGACTGGGTTGTGTCCATGCACCTCACAGCCTTGAACCTAGTGAGGATGGGATTGGGGCATAGCCTGTGTTACCAGACATAGTTGTTAACAGACTGGATTGTGTCCATGCACCTCACAGCCTAGTACCTAGGCTAACCAAAATGAAACTTATATGATAGATTAGAATGTAGATGATTAAAAAGTACACTAAAATTATCTAAAGCTACGAGAGATGTTGTGCTGGTTTCGAGGCAACAAGCTCATAAAAGTGCTCATTAAATTTGATAAGGACTCCCATGCAAATGAGATGATGAGTTACCATCCTCTCAAAGAGTTGATCAACAAATAGATAGGTACTAGTAGCATCTTAAAGAAGCAACCATATCTTGATTAATGTTTCCTGATACTCTTTCTCCTGTGACTATCAAGTCCGAAAGATGCGGTATAAAAGGTGATCTCACCGGGGAATCGCATGTTATGACGAAAACTGAGAGACGTGTCAACTTCATAACAAACCTGACCTTACAAAATTTTGTACAGAAAAACAACTCTCTAATCTCTCATAGTAGAAAAGTCGAGGAGTCATTTGCGATGATTGCCAATGAAATTAGGAAACAGGAAGCAATATTCCCCATGGGTACTTATAAAACTTTTTTTACATTTCCAGTTTTGAGGAAAAACATCCTGTCTGGTGTCCAAAAGTGTCTTGTGTAGACTGCGCCACAAAAAAAATTCTATGAGCAGGATTTGCCTGAAAGGAAGATGCGGGGATGGAGGATGTATCTTCAAACTCGATATGTTATTGAAAATTATGATCTTTTTATGACATAAATGTTCTCGTTTGGCATCGATATGCAGAAAAAAACACCCACCTTGGGGGAAATTACGTTATGATTAGAAATTGCACTCACCCCCCCCCCCTCCCCCCTTAGAAGATGGCAAGGATATGAAAATCATCTCCAAACTGGATATTACAGTGAAAATTGCTCTCCTTCTTATAACGTAAATGTTCCTGTTTGGCATTAACATGCAGAAATAACACCCACCTTGGGGGAAATGACCTTGTGATGAGAAGTTGCTTGAAAGAAAAATGTGACGATGTGATCATCTTCCAACTGGATATGTCATTGAAGATTATGATCTTTTTATAGCATTAATGTTCCAGTTTGGCATTAACATGCTGAAATAACACCCACTTGGGGGGGATGTGAGGTTGTGATAAAAAAAATTGTCAGAAAGAAGGTGCGAGGATGAGAGAATCATCTCCAAAACATTCATGTCATTGAAAATCATGATCTGTTTATAAGATCAATGTTCCAGTTTGGCATTAACTTGCAGAAATAACACGTACTTTGGGGGAAGTGAAGTTATGATTAGAAATTGTTCGACCAAAAGACGTGATGATGTGAGCATTCTCTTCAAACCTGATATGTCATTGAAAATTATCTTTTTGTTTTATAACATTGATGCTCTTGTGTGGCATTAACATGCAAAAAATGACACCTACCTTGGGGGAAATTAAATTGTGATAAGAAATTGGAGTATGAAAATCATCTCCAAACCTGATATGCCGTTGAGAATTACGCTGTTTTATAGCATTATTGTTCTTATTTAGCATTAGCTGAAATGACACCCACCGAAATGAAAGCTGTGGTCAGATTTATGAGGTTGTTTTGGAGGCCATGACATACTTTTGCTCAGATTACTTGTATCTTTGCTCCTCAGTGTCACATCATTCCTTTTTGGATGAAGCTTTACATAACCCTTATTGTTTGTTTTTCTTTTCAAATTGTTACATATAATTGTTTATCCTTCCTCTATGTTAGACTGAATTTCCTTGAAAAATTGATGTACAGTATATATATTGATGTGATGAAGGAAATTAAGGAAATGAGATAAAAGCTTTTAACCAATTTTGTCTCATCATTTCACCATCTTTGCATTTGGCCTCTTATTATTTTTGATTAAATTGATTGTTGGTGTTTGTGAGTGTAGTCCTTTCTTTGAACTCTTTGTGGGAAGGTTAACTCTCTCAATACCATTGGTATGAAGGTGTGTAGAAATCTAATATGGTTTTCAAGGCCTGATAATGTAAGGGTTAACTCTCTCAGAAGATGTGTATTAAGCCAATTGGGTTTTCAAGGCCTGGTGATGTAAGGGTTAACTCTCTCATTACCATTGGCATGAAGATGTGTAGTGAGCCAATGGGGTTTTCAAGGCCTGGTAATGTAAGGGTTAACTCTCTCATTACCATTGGCATGAAGATGTGTAGTGAGCCAATGGGGTTTTCAAGGCCTGGTAATGTAAGTGTTAACTCTCTCATTACCATTGGCATGGAGATGTGTAGTAAACCAATGGGGTTTGCAAGGTCCAGTAATGTAAGTGTTAACTCTCTCATTACCATTGGCATGAAGATGTGTAGTAAACCAATGGGGTTTTCAAGGTCCAGTAATGTAATGGTTTACTCTCTCAATACCATGGGCATGAAGATGTGTAGTAAACCAATGGGGTTTTCAAGGCATGGTCATGTAAGGGTTAACTCTTACACTACCATTGGCATGACTATGTATAGTAAGCCAATGGGGTTTTGAAGGCCTGGTAATGTAAGGGTTAATGTCTAAAAACTATTAGCAGTGTTGTATTCAAGATCAGACCATCCGAGACCAAGATCAAGACCAAGACCAAACACCCCGAGACCAAGATCAAGAACCAAAAAATTGGTTCAAGATCAAGAACAGACGTCCGAGACCAAGAACACCAAATTACGAGATCAAGACCAAGACCAAGACCACTCACCAGTATTTAAATTTGTACTAGTTTGGAGGAAACACGCGTTATTTGTGGACTATGGTTATGAGTATAAACTGTCTAATACTTGCACAACTTGCACAACATGAGCAGTCTGTAATATTCTTCTACAAGGCTGAATTAAATGAAAAAAATTGTTTTAAAAAATTATACTTTCTCTGTGCTTTTTCAATCCCTTCACAGGCATGCTCAAAGTTAAATGCACAATACAAGTCAGTAGCTAGTAGTTTAGCAACAAACTGCACAAAGGATCCAGGATCGCGATAATATGTATGATGGGGAAAATACTTCTTTATTTCTGCATGAACATATTTGCCTGAGTTACTGAAAAACATATCAAATACTGTGATTTTTTTTTTAATAATGACAAAGGCACAAAGCATACAAAATGAACACAACTTCTTTCAAGAATGATGATTGTTTTCCGAAATATATTCAAGTCATTCGTTTTTCTCTATAAACACATACACATGACTTGAGTTACTTAATACTTATATATTCTTCTTATATACTTCTTTATTTCTGCATGAACATATTTGCCTGAGCTCCTGAAAAACATCAAATACTGTGAAGTTTTTTATAATAATGCCAAAGACACAAGGCATACAAAATAAACACAACTTCATTTCAAGAATGATGATCGTTTTCCGAAATATATTCGTCATTCGTTTTTCTCTATAAACACATACACATGACTTGATTTACTTATATATTCTTCTTATATACTTCTTTATTTCTGCATGAACATATTTGCCTGAGCTCCTGAAAAACGTATCAAATACTGTGAAGTTTTTTTTAATAATGCCAAAGACACAAGGCATACAAAATAAACACAACTTCATTTCAAGAATGATGATTTTTTTCCGAAATAGATTCGGAAAACATTCGTTTTTCTCTACAAACACATACACGTTACTTATATATAGGTCAGGCAAATTGAGTATTGGTCAAACTTTATCTCAGTAACCAAAACCTGCACCATTATGATATAAATGAATAATTATAACTCCACCATTTTCGAGATGTATACACTAATACAATGTAAAAACCCTGTCATCATTCAAAAAGACCTGTAACAACTCGAGGGCATTCTCTATAGACTTATTGGTTTTAGCAATTTTTCATACAAAATTGTGCAATTCCTATTTTGTTAAAATAATTACTAAATAAGGATATTATCAAGAACTATTCAACTTACTTTGATTTTTAAAAGTAATCTATTATGCATTTCTTGCATTATCTAAAAAGTCGCCTGGCCAGGTGACTTATTAAATTTTTTTTTCAACTATAAGAGCATTTGAGAGAGAATTATTCTGCCACACATTTCATTTAATTAACTTTCAATAGGTATTAAAAACTAATCAACTTAGTGACAAGGGGCTAATCTGCATCTCACGCTTCCCGTGCTATGCAGCGATCGGGCAGGGGCCGGGCCGGGTCGTCGGCAGGCTTGCACAGTATAGTAGGGATGATTGTAACTCCAAATTGTATGCGCTCCGACCAAGGAGAGTGATGTATCGTATCTCCTTTCTCCGACATGCATTATCAATATGATTTATGTGTAATATCGTAATTTTAGTAGCTGGTCTCGTGCTGGTCTCGACGTAAAATCCGAGACCAGAAAGGCTCAAGACCAAGAACAAGACCAAGACCAGAGGGTTCGAGACCGAGATCAAGACCAAGAAAAAAATCCTGATCTCGAGACTGGTCTCGAGACCAAGACCAGTCTCGAGAACTACAACACTGACTATTAGCATCTACATGTGCACTTTATGTGGATGCTGTGTGCTGCAGAGAGAAAATAAGAGAAGAAAAACAGATGGCAAATAATGATAAATCCACGATATATCGCTGCGATGTCTTCGGCATTAGCCATACTGATTACTAAAATTTGATGCAGCTGCTTTTTCTGAACTTGATCTAGCCTGCTCTCCAGCCCAATACAGGAATAAATATGATTTGCAGAAGTTTGAACGTAATCATCCTTGAATGTGTCTGGATCCATGGAGACGGAAGTAAATCTGATTTGGATTTGCCAGTAATTGATTATTTCTGTATTTTTTATGGTACTGCTACAGCTACTACTTGGTGTTAAAGAGAAGCATTTGATACTGACAAATCATAACTTTCAAATTAAAAGTCAAAATAAATTTTTAGTATTATATTTTGTCTTGAAACTAGGCTGGACAGCTACTATGGCTGCCAAATGCCATTCATGTCAAGAGACCCCCCCCCCCCCCCTACACACACACACCTCAAGGTGTGAACTGACATATTGATAGATTACTACTGTCTACATGTTTAGTGCTTTCGCCTCTCATATCCATCCCCCCCCCCCCCCAAGAACAACAACCAACAACCAAACACAACACAACACAACAACAACAAAACATGACAACAATAGCAACAAGTTTTGAGATATTTGTAGGAGGTACAAACTCATTCAAAACAGCTGTTGAGTCATTTACAGGGCAAAATGCACAATATAAATTATAGAATTAGGAAGTGTCAAAAATAGAAATCTTGTTGAGCTCAATGTCTGGGGAAGTGCATCATAGTGGGAGTCAAGAAGCAGAATATGAACAGCTGAAAATATTAGTACAAATGAGTGCAAGAATAGGGTGGAAAACATAGGAAGACGAGATATATATATATATATATAGAGAGAGAGAGAGAGAGAGAGAGAGAGAAAGAGAGGAGGGGGAGAGAGAGAGAGAGAGAGGGAGAGAGAGGGGGGGGGAGAGAGAGAGAGAGGGGGGGGGGGAACAAAATAAACACAGGGAGGACAGAATGAACAACAGAAGGAAATATTTATTTGCGAGATGGAGTATGCTAGCTTGAGTACTTCTGGGTGTATGCCTAAAATGTCTTTTTAAAACAGAAGACATGTGTTTTGGGAGAGGGGTGAGACAGACAAGCAGAGTCATTTTGAGAGATGAGTATTAGAGGATAGTGACAAGTGCAAAATGTCAAAGGTCATGGAACTGAGGGTCTAGCCTGACAAATGGCTCCTCAAACTTGAGCCAAATTTGTTTGCAAATCCAAATTGACAGATTGATGGGTGCATGGAGGATGTGTGAAGAGCAAGCGGCGTTTAACGACATGATCTAGAAAATAGGATGAGGAGAAGGGAGAAGGTCGGGAGAGAGTAAGACAGCGGCTCGGGTGGGTAGGGTGCGCAGGAGGAAGCTATGGGCAGGCAGTGCGAGGGAAGAGTAAGATGACATGGTGAATATTGAAAGTAAGAGAGAGAGAGACCAGAGAGAGAGAGAGAGAGACAGAGAGAGAGAGAGAGAGAGAGAGAGAGACAGAGACAGAGAGAGAGAGGGGGAAGAGAGAGAGAGAGAGAGAGAGAGAGAGAGAGAGGAAGGGGAAAGAGAGAGAGGGAGAGAAAGAGAGACAGAGAGAGAGAGAGAGGGGGGGGGGGAAGAGAGAGAGAGATAGAGAGAGAGAGAGAGAGAGAGAGAGAGAGGAGGGGGAAAGAGAGAGAGAGAGAGAGAGAGAGAGAGAGAGAGAGAGAGAAAGAGAGAAGATGAGGATAACAAGAGATATAAGGGAAGGAGTGGTTGAGTGAAGGAAGGTAAAAGGCTTAGAAATGAGGCATGGTAAGTGTACATATGACCAGTAAGAGTGTTTTTTTTTTTACATTAACTCTTTATGTGCTCATGTCATTATGTAGTGCTTGTCTTGAACAGTAGCCACCATAAGCATGTTTTCATCTGTTATATTTTAACACAATAAATGATTCAATTCAATTTCATTCATCCCCCCTGTTTACTGCTTGACATTATGAAAACATGTCATTTGTTTTCTTCCATTTCTCTCTTTCCTTCTATCATTCCTTCACATAACAGCATCCTTATATTACATCTGGCATATTCCAGTACAAACACTTGAAAGCTAATAAAGTTTCACAAAGTGACTTTAAGAAATGATGTAGGCATTTTTCCATTTGAGGTCCCCTCTCCCCCTCCCCCGCCCACTCATTCTTTGTGATCCCATTCTGTTATCCCGTCCCTCCTTTCGTAATGATCTTCATGTGAATCATTCAGCGCCCAATCAACAACTTAACTGCTTTGACAATGCGGATGTGTAGAACATGCTTTCCTTACGAGGTTCCCTTCACATCTAGAAAGTTAACTTGCTTAAAATTAAGCCTGAGATGACCTCATGACAATTAGTGTGACCAGCTACCTGTACCTGTGGTACATCTCTTGTCATTGTCCTAGTATGATGCATCATGACTTTTCCGACTTGTATTGGATAATTTTGTAGGCCTTTGTGTTGGTCCCTGGGATAATGAAGTGATTGGCGTTGTTGCAAAAATATCTGGTTGCGAAATATTCACTGTTCCACATTTACGCTAGGTAGAAATGGACCATCAGGAGGTTGCTGCTTGAGTCATTTTGGTGACCCTGTTGGATGGTTATCGCAGGAATCTATTCCTCTGATTTAGGGGAAGTTCATGTCTGGGCCTAGAACGATGATTATCACTCCTGATTAAGGTGATCCCAAACTTAATCTTTGATTCAGCAAGGTTAGCCAATGTTGAACCTGCAGATGTTGCTTCTTACAGTCCCACATACTAGCTCCTGTGTCATGATTGTTCTAGTTTGCTGTTTGTTCTCTATCTTACTCACTCCTTCGCTTTAAATGATTTCTCTATCTCTTCTGAGTCTTATCCTTGCTGTGTCACGTTGTTCTTCCATTCCTTTCTCTACATTATATCTCTTTTTGACCTCTCTGCTCCTCTCTACAATGTTAAACCTACAGCTGTTGCTTCTTACTGTCCCACATATCGTCTCCCGTGTCATGATTGTTCTAGTTTACACTTTGTGCTCTCGCTTTATATCTCTCTATCACTTACATTGAATCTGTGTCTTTTCCTTGATTTGTCATTATCAGTTTGTTGTCCTTTTATCCCTCTCTCCATCCTCCTCTTCTCTTTCTGTCCACCCTTCCCTCTATCATCCTTTGTTTCTCCTTTCTCTTAATTTCTCTCTTCATTTCTGATTTAAATCTGAAAACATTTTTCAACATTTAAGGGATTATTATCAATATGATACAACTGCTCCTAAAAGTCTTTAATACTACAGTCAAACCTTCTTTAGCGGCCACCTGTTTAGAAAGATCACCTGCTCATAAAGACCACATAAATTGTTTCCCTTGAACGGTCTTTCTATACAGGTTCCACTGTATTTGAACAAATCTGATCTTGAATGGTAATCTAATTACACCTCCATTCTTCTCTCTGTTCCATCTGGCAGCCTCGGCCTGGATCCGGAGAGCCCCCTCTTTGTTGGGGCGTGGTGGATGGGCTTCATCTTGACGGCTTTCCTTGCTTTCAGCATCATCATTCCATTCCTTGCATTCCCAAAGGCTCTTCCAGGTGAGAACTTGACTTTTATGTAAGCAGGTGTCTTTCAGACTTCTCAATCACTTGGCACCTTAAATGTTGTTTTTTAGCCCATCCCTTTTACAGACCTAATTCTTAAAGTTCCCTAACTTTGTCATCATTTGAGAGAGAGTGGCTATGTAGCCTTTCCCTGGAATCGGCAAAGCATAATATTTGTACCACAAAAATAGTCAAATCTCAGTGAAAACTAGTTAGATTTATATTTATTCTATGAGAGTTATAGTACCTCTGAACTTAAGATTTCACAGTTGGTATCCCAAAGATACATGTTTAATATGTGCAAACTTTCATGAAGCTTGCAGAATGTTTATAAAAGGGACGGGCCATCTTTAAATGCAATAAAAAAAATGTACTGAGATGTGTAATAAATACATACCTGTATTGTAATCGCTACATGAATTACAGTAAATGTGGGCCTTTTACAGGTCAAAAATGTGCGAGTATCATGGAAAATGGAAGAGAATATTGTATAATTTGGAAGTGGAAATTGTCTTTATAAAAAAGTAGACAGATCACTAGATTTCAAGTTGAGTTTTTGATGTGTCGTCATAAATTTGACAGTTCCATGCATGTGTAATATTGACCCCTTTTTCCATTCACAGGTCAGAGTCGCCTGGCCAAGCTTCGCGTCAATGAGTCTCACCGGGGTGCAGAGTTCTCTTCGAGAGCAGGCTTCGGCAACAGCCTGCGTGACTTCCCACGCGCCGTCGCGGTGCTGGTTAAGAATGCACCCTTCATGTGTATCTGTGGTGCTGCGGTCTCGGAGTGGTTCCTCCTCGCGGGATTCGCGGTCTTCGCCCCAAAGTTCCTCGAGTCGCAATTCAGTCTCTCGTCCAGCTGGGCTGCTCTGCTTGTTGGTGAGTTCACACGCAAACTACACTAAATCCCGAAATTTAAAAGTGAGAGGCTTCAGAAGAATTATTTTGACATGTGACTAACAGATCTCCATCTAGGATGATTTGAGTTAGTCCTTAACCAAGATGTGTGTTTAGTTTCAGCTCGATAGTTTATGGAGCAATTTTATGGAAGAAAATGGAAGAGGGGAGCAGATGTTCTGAACAATAATAGAAGAGGAAGGGCAAGAGGACAAAGGAAGGAGGAAAGGGATGTGAATCAGCAGAAGAGAGAAAGTTGGAAGAATGATCAGTAGAAAAAGAAGTAATTAATGGAAGAAGTAATATCAGCGAAAGAGGGTGCAAAGAAGACAGAAGGTGAGGAGGAGTAGGAGTAGGAGGAGGAGGAGGAGGAGGAGGAAAGAGCAGATTTGGAGAAGGAGCAGAAGAAAGAGGAGAAAGATAAATCTTCAAACAGACATATGTAGGCTCTCTGGCAGAATATGAATAAAGCATGACTTCATATGAAATGAAATCAAATAGATTTGGAATGCACAGGAGTTGACCTTGTCAGAGAGATTGGAGGATTGTCTTTGGCAGGTTAAACCCTGAGCTTTAACCCAGAGATTTTCAGCGTTTGGTGTAATCCCATGCAAAGCAGTGGTAGTTAAGCAATTACACAGTTGTTCAGGGTGATTTAATCTCCACTAAAAAATTGTTTTCCTCAATAGGGTATGATACATGGCATGGTTCATGGTGGTTATTACATGTTATATTCCACATACTAAGAATGTTGCTATATGATTGGTCAAGAGTTGATCACGTGATGAGGCGTAGTTTTTCCTATCAGATCACCTGAGAATTAAAAGTTCGTTACACTCTAGGTGATAGTACTTTTTGGTTTCGCTGATCTCTTCAATCCTCACAGTCCTAATGCGTGATTAATATTTTGAGTACGCGCGAAATAACAGTGCGTTACACTCGGAATATCAGTTTTAGCTTGAAGCAGACGACGCCGCGGCGCGCGATAATTAAAAATTTGTGTTCGTGGTTGTAAATAGCGCTACGCCTGGCGCGGGTACTGCGTATGTACATGCATACAGCCTATGTACAGTTCGTGTTTGCCACAGTCGCGTTTCAATCAAAATAGCCCATGCCAACAATGGAATTATATTTGAACTACTCAACGACACTGAACTGGGATATTTGCTGCAAGAAAGTGAACGTGAAAATACAAAGAGACAATTGAAGTTTAGCCTTCGAATATTTCAGGAGTTTTGCGCAGCACTAGGGGACGTCGAGTTTGACCAGTTAGCGGACATCGACTTGAAATCATTGCCATGGCATTGCATGGATCAACTGCTTGGAAAATTCTAGTGGTGAGTCGTACAGTAAAACAGTTATGGTTTGCAGAAATATTTTTTGAATTTGCGGGACATAGACATTGTAGGATACGGTGCTTCTGTTGAGAATAGAAATGTCCAAGTTCTGAACAAGAACAGAAATGCAACGTTTCAGTTTAATAACTGCGTTGTGAACATTTACAACTAACGTTAGAGTTAGAGTAAACGTTAGACCAGGCCTAGCGATGTTAGCCTAGAATGCTAAGCCTGTGCGGAATTGTTTTTCTTGTGAACTTGAGAACTATGATTGACGTCTCTTCACGGCATTTGCATCCATGATCAGCATCATGATTCAGGTGAATTCATCCGTACCGCAATGTTGTTCGTAGCCTCCCCCTCCAATAACCAGAATATGGTCTAAAAGTTACATTCAACGATAGGCCTAACGTTAGATTCTCGAACGCTTTTGTACGTCAAATTGTCATTTTCTTGCGTAGATAGTTGGTTTCAGATATTGCTCTAATTAAGCTCTGAACGTAGGAGCCCGAGTCATTTTTTTTTTTTTTACATTTTCTGCGGCTTGGGCAAATCAACGGAAATTCAAGTTGCGCCTCGGCCGCATCACCGCGGGAGCTCTCCTAGGGCAATCAATTATTTTCCGCTGAACACACATAAAAGCAGCTGGAAAGAAATGTATCGCGTACTGCAACAAATTTTGTCACCAGTTAGAGAGCATGCGCAGTAGTGCCAAGGCCGAAGAAAAAAAGTAAGATCACGTGTAGCCGCACCGACCCTTTTGACGCTAAATTGTCATTTTCTGTATAGATTGTTGGTATCAGATGTGGAATATAAAGCAATAATCAACTTTCGGTTTCAGGCAATGAGACGAAATATCACTTCCTCGGCGATCTGAATGTATACGCTATCTTTCCTCAGCTAAAAGCTTCGGAAAGATAGCTACATCCAGATCGCCTCGGAAGTGATATTTCGTCCCATTACCTTCACCGACGTTGATTATTTGCTTAATATCGAGTTTGAAGAGTAGCCTCTGCAAGCATTTAACATTTCCCTTGGGAAACCAAAGCGGCATGAAATGTGTGATTAATCAATAGGCATTTCCTGGCTTGATACTGGGAGAGTGGATCATAGCCCCCAATAAATGAAAACTGCATGTACGTTATCTATACAACCCTCCATGAAAGCCACTTGTTTTCTGACCCACCCATTTAATCAGTGCCACGCCCCCAAATGTAAGGCAAGTGCCCAAAGTTGTTAACGCCGCCACCGCCAGCGAAAACTTCTTCTGAAGGTTTTGACAGTGCTTGTCAAAAACTACTAAACTTGCACTGAGCAATCAAGCACAGCGAGTCATCTCTCGTGGCTCACCCCAAGAGGGTTAACTTTACAAACGAGTGCCAAAAGAAGGAGGAAAAAGAGAGCTTTAAACTCCTATCTTTACCCTAACATCTCCCTGATGAAACACAAGGTGTGTCTGTATTAGCCCGATCAGACGAAATAGCGAGCAAGTTTGCTGATCCAGGAAACTAGCCTGAAGTTGCAGTCGCGTCTTCATTAGCTTGAAACTCGAGATACGTAAGCTCGAAACTAGGGATGCATAAATTATACCGATGTTTGAGTATGTGCAGTGTGCGACTGAAATAAGCCATGACCGCATGGCTTCGGTTGTGAGCTTGCATTCATGCATGTATAAAAACCTAACGTAAACAATGCCTTAGTGCGCGCTGATGCATGATGGGATCAAGAAAGTTTCAGGCTAATGAAGATTGCTCCACAAAATAGCGAGCTAATTCACGAACTAGCTCGCTATTAGGCCATCTAACCCAAGACTTCTTGGGCAATTTTCTTGACCACATAGCTAGCTATTTCGCCTGATCTGGCTAATAAAGATGCAAATAGTTAGCTATTTCATGATTTGGTTAGTTATCCCAATCACGAACTACCTAGCTGTTTCGCCACATCAAGCTGATGAAGACGCCCCTACAGTGTAGTACATTGGAAGTGGCATGGTGTAGTGATCGTTCCTCTAACTCTCCATCAGGAGGGTTAGGATTCAAACCCCTCTACAGCAGCTCTCATTGATGTTTCAGCAAAACATCTCAATCCTCATAGCTGCTCCGTACCCAGGAGAGACATAGGGACGTGGTAGTATCCTTTGATCCAGTGACTGGGGTAATAATGCAGGACCCTCATGAAAGGCAGTGTTCTCACTGCAAAGGTTGTTACCCTGGGTAAATAAGACCATCTTATTATTATATTGTGTCTTCATTAGCCATGTTGCTATTTCTGGTTGCAAACTTGGTGGTTCCAGAGACAGGTGCCTTCTAGAGGCCCTTGATATACTGGTATATGGTGATTTGTCGGGTGAAGTTTATTTTAAGCTCTAATGTATTTTTTTTTTTTTTTTTTTTTTTTTCTTGGGGGGGGGGGGTTGCCGTGGTGCTTATATTTATCATGTACTATAGTTGATTGTTGGCACTAAATCCCAGTCTGTGATTTGTCATAAGTATTTTGTGGTCGGAACCTGTCTGATTAAAAATAAAAATGGCAGCAGGTGGCAATAGCAAGTCAATAAAAGGGGGCTTTTTGACGGTTAAAAACCTGACAAATTTGTCACGGACTGGCGGAAATCAGCTCAAATGCCTCGTCTTTGACCCAAGGAATGTACAGTAATCCATCGGAACAGTTGGCGTTTGCAGGGTTGGCATATAGGGGGCAAGTTTGTCACGATTGACCGAGAAGGTGTGCAATTGATAGTCTGCAGGCAGCCAGACCCGGTTGTGACGCTGTGGCCCATCACATTGCATGCAAGTGTGTCTGGAAAGGGGAGACTACAAGGCTAGGCTGACATCTTGCCAGGAAGCTGTTGCTCCATCTATGACAGTTCCTAGTCTTCCTTTCCAGTTGGGCCTGCAATGAACTGGCAAGGATTTTTGAGCAGAAGGGAGGCAATTTTTGCTGAGGGGTGAGGTGGGGGTGGGGGGGGGGGGGGACCCATTTTTAACCCTGTGTACTACATTTTTGTGTGGTACTGTACTGGGAGCAGGTGATAGTAGCCCATTAGTGGAGTTAGTGATGGTGGTTTTAGTTAGAGGGAAAGGGAAGAGATGTGAAGGTTAGGGATAGAGTTATTCATGGGTTTTATTGTGATACATGACTTCTCCATGATAGTGATTTGTACCTTACTTTAAATAAATAAAAGAACATTTCTGTTGCAAGATAGATGTTGCAATAACTAGCCTTGATTTGGGATAGCCTCCAGATTGTTTTTTCAGACCATAAATGTTAGCCTTTGATGATGAAAGATGCTGTTTTGAATTTGGAATGACGCTGCAAAGTCTCAGTCTGCTCTAGTCTCATTAATTCTTGTTTTCACCTTGCTGGGAGGAATACTAAGCCCTCTGTGGTAGGGAAGGTTGTGATTCTTTGGAAAACCGCTACAGTAATGTAACATGGTTTAAAAATCAGTATTTTCTCCCAGTTTTTCTCCTCTCTTGGAATCTGCCAAAGTTACATCTCTCTCTCTCTCTCTCTCTCTCTCTCTCTCTCTCTCCCTCTCCCTCTCCCTCTCTCTTGTGTCTCTTTTCTCAACCCCAATTAATGTTTCTTCTTCTCTCCCTTTCTCTCTAACTGTTCCTGTCTCCTCCCACCCCGCCCCCCTACCCCCTACTCCTCCCACTTGTCTCTCTTTCCTTCGTCTAGAGTCCAGCTTCTTCCCCCCTAACTTGTCTCTCATTTTGTTCAGCGCAGGAGCTAAAACACCCTCAGCCCTCCCTCTGTTAATCTTTAAGCCTAATGTCATTGTAACATATACACTGAACCAGGGTGTGCATTACACCCTACAAGAAGAAAAAAAAAAGCTTTACAGGGGCTTTTTTGCATCGTGGGGGCTACATCACCCTCAGCCCCCCCCCCTCTTTTTTCAAGCCTAATGTCACATACTATAAGGATTAACTGAACTGTGCTGTGCATTATACTGTTTCAATAAGTGTTTCACAGGGGCTTATATCTTATTCTTAGGGTTCTTTTTTAACATAGGGGCCATATCACCCCCCACCCCCCCCCCCCCCCCCAATGCCCTTCCTCTCTTGTTCCACCCTCCTCACTCTGGGTCTAAGTACTCCATGGAGTTCATGTCATGTTTAATGTATACAGGAGCTGTAACCTCAACGCAGACACACATGTGCCCATACCTCATCCAGTCACCTCCAAGTTTACACCCCACCGGGACTCTTACCCTCAAGATGTACCCTGGCCCCTTTCACACCATAATCATTGAGTGGTACTCTATTTCATCTGCATCTTTCTCTGCCTCTCTATCTCCTCTTTCTCTTCTTCCTCCTGCCCCCACCCCCCCCCCACATCCTTCTATCTTCTACTCATTCTCCGTCTCCTGCGCTTCCTCTTAAATCATAATCTGGTTGTTCCATGTTTCCATGAACCCAAGATAGAAGGAACATAACTGGAGCCCCTTTTATACTGTGATCATTGTGTGGTACATTGAGACATTGGACCCTACATGTATCTCACAGGATATCATAGAGTAACATAAAGAGATGTTAATCTGTGCTTTGCTCTATAGGAAGGACTATTCAACTTACCACACAATGATTACAGTATGAAAGGGGCTCCAGTTATGTTGCTGTAATAGGATCTTGGGTAGTTCGTGGAAACATGAAACAACTTTATTATGATTTAAAGGGAAAAGCAGGAGAGAAGAAAGAATGAGTAGAAGGTAGAAGGGGGGGGGGGCAGGAAAAGGAGGAGACAGAGATGAAGAGGCAAAGAAAGATGAAGGTGAAAGAGAGCACAAAACTAGACAGATTACCGGTATATGGATGACAACAATAACAAGAAGACATAGATCACAGACAAAGATGATGTACAGGAAATTTAAAAAGACTAAGAAGGAGGAAAAGAAGGGAAAAGGGAAGATGAAGATCATATCAAAAACTAAAACTAGAAAGATTAGATGGATGATAACGATAACAAGAAGACATAGATAACAGAAGAGGGATGAAGAGGAAATTGAAAAAGGCAATAAGGAGAAAGCAGGGGGAAAATGAGATGATGATGAAGAAAACTGTGATATGTGTGCAACACACAATTTTTAAATTCATGTGTTGTCCATTTTAGAAACTTTAGGAAAGTGATTTGCCCTCAAATTATCCACATTTGCAGTAACTTCCTCAAATCCTCAAAATGTTCGGGCTGAACATTTTGAGGATTTGTGATGTAATAACTTATTACTTCAAATATGGATCATTTGAGGGCAAATCGCTTTCATCAAGTTTCTAAAATGGACAATACATGAATTTAAGACCATTGGCAAGAAGATCACTCACCCTTTTGGAAGCATTTCATCTACCCAGTACAGTATATTCCATTCAGAGATTATTATTCTGGTCATTTCATTTGATGTGGAAATTAAACAGAAGATGCACATAAAACCCATTTCTGAACATAATTACTCTGCTGTATGAAAGGGGCTCTTGTCACCTTGAAGAAATAGAAGTCACAAAGGGAGCATTAGTGAAAGATGAAGTTGTCCAAACCCAGAGATTTATGCTAGGGCGTCATCCGATCTGACACACCAAGCTGTGTGTGCTTAAGCCTGAAACATTTAATGTACTCTCATTTGGGAGTGCGGGGGCCCCAAGAGAGATTTCTGAATACCTTTATGTCAGAGATTTTTATCGAACCGGCTAGCGGGTGCCGAGTTTTGTCAAAGGAGAGTGCCCTCATAATTTGAAGTGAACTTGTCTCAATGTTTGAAGGGCATGTTATTGACGATCTA
The DNA here is from genome assembly GCA_963669155.1 of Arbacia lixula. Classification (NCBI taxonomy): domain Eukaryota; kingdom Metazoa; phylum Echinodermata; class Echinoidea; order Arbacioida; family Arbaciidae; genus Arbacia; species Arbacia lixula. The sequence goes on along the minus strand of OZ022594.1, from coordinate 3,488,804 downwards.
TGATTTATGGGTCTATTCTTCCAGGCTTTATGGCACTGGATGTCATTATTTGGAAGGAGTCATCGTAGTAGATTCATGTTCAATCAGCAGAAGTTAAAGGAATGAGAGACGCAGAACTATACGAAATTGCATATATTGATCAACGTCTTTTGAAAAGCTGTGGGATCTTGAAACAGAATTCAATAAGTCTTAGATGATAGAAGAAAGAGAACACTTATATGCAAAGGAGTCACATTACATGTACTAATGTGCAAAAGCCCTCATAAGCCCTCACAATACCACCAATAGCCCCCCATGAATGATAAAACAGCCTGTGTGGGAATTTATTTTTCTCAAATTGTCTTTGGGGTGCAATGCATATTCAAATGGTTGATGGTGTCTGTTTCATCATAACATCGGATTTCAAGTTCATTTATTTCCACTACTCAAATGAATATGGTATTGGGTTTAAAGAAAAGTTGTAAAACATAATTCATCAAAGAAATGTAACCATACAATGACATGATGATAAATTATAAGAAGATGAATTTAGAGAATGGTGGTGTCCAAAGATGCCACGCTTGAAGGCTGGACCCCTGTAAGAATATTGTGAAAAGTAGCCCCCGTTACTCAATTTTTAATCTTTCCCTGGTGCAAAGCCAAACCTGTGCCCTGTTGCATAAAACTTACCATCAATTGTAACTACTAGTACCATGGTATCATTGCTTGACAGCCAATGAAATTCAAGGTTTCCATAGAAATTGCCATTGGTAGAAGAGTTAATTACCATTAATGGAAAGTTTTATGCAACACGGCCAGGAGTGAGTGTGATCAGTGTGACTGGGCATGATCAAGATGTACATTGTACTCTAACTTTTGTGAAAGTGTGACCACAGCTTTGGTGAATCATAGGGAATAATTATAGACTCAGAACCCAGCTGTTGGTTGACCCAGGCCAATAACAACAATTTTCTTGTCTACTCTTAGAGAAGAAATAAAGTGTTTCCTTGGGCTGGCAATGGACAGCGGAAGACGCTTATGTAAGCTTCTTGGGTGGAGGCACAACGGCCAGAAGAGTGATTGATATAGGGATGTTAAGGCCAAAATATCCTATACATGTATCTTCAGAAATATAAAAAAATATAGGGATGTACAGTTGAGGCTAAAATTTCCTGTACATGTATCTTCAGAAATATAAAAAATATAGGGATGTACAGTTGAGGCTAAAATTTCCTATACATGTATCTTCAGAAATATAACAAATATAGGGATGTATAGTTGAGGCTAAAATTTCCTATGCATGTATCTTCAGAAATATAACAAATATAGGGATGTATAGTTAAGGCCAAAATTTCCTATACATGTATCTTCAGAAATATAACAAATATAGAGATGTATAGTTGAGGCTAAAATTTCCTATGCATGTATCTTCAGAAATATAAAAAATATAGGGATGTATAGTTAAGGCCAAAATTTCCTATACATGTATCTTCAGAAATATAACAAATATAGGGATGTATAGTTGAGGCTAAAATTTCCTATGCATGTATCTTCAGAAATATAAAAAATATAGGGATGTATAGTTAAGGCCAAAATTTCCTATACATGTATCTTCAAAAATATAACAAATATAGGGATGTATAGTTGAGGCTAAAATTTCCTATGCATGTATCTTCAGAAATATAAAAAATATAGGGATGTACAGTTGAGGCTAAAATTTCCTATACATGTATCGTCAGAAATATAAAAAATATAGGGATGTGTAGTTGAGGATAAAATTTCCTATGCATGTATCTTCAGAAATATAAAAAAAATATAGGGATGTATAGTTGAGGCTAAAATTTCCTATACATTTATCTTCAGAAATATAACAAATATAGGGATGTATAGTTGAGGCCAAAATTTCCTATACATGTATCTTCAGAAATATAAAAAAATATAGGGATGTACAGTTGAGGCTAAAATTTCCTATGCATGTATCTTCAGAAATATAAAAAAATATAGGGATGTATAGTTGAGGCTAAAATTTCCTATACATGTATCTTCAGAAATATAACAAATATAGGGATGTATAGTTGAGGCCAAAATTTCCTATACATGTATCTTCAGAAATATAAAAAAATATAGGGATGTACAGTTGAGGCTAAAATTTCCTATGCATGTATCTTCAGAAATGTAAAAGAATATAGGGATGTACAGTTGAGGCTAAAATTTCCTATACATGTATCGTCAGAAATATAAAAAATATAGGGATGTGTAGTTGAGGATAAAATTTCCTATGCATGTATCTTCAGAAATATAAAAAAAATATAGGGATGTATAGTTGAGGCTAAAATTTCCTATACATTTATCTTCAGAAATATAACAAATATAGGGATGTATAGTTGAGGCCAAAATTTCCTATACATGTATCTTCAGAAATATAAAAAAATATAGGGATGTACAGTTGAGGCTAAAATTTCCTATGCATGTATCTTCAGAAATATAAAAAAATATAGGGATGTATAGTTGAGGCTAAAATTTCCTATACATGTATCTTCAGAAATATAACAAATATAGGGATGTATAGTTGAGGCCAAAATTTCCTATACATGTATCTTCAGAAATATAAAAAAATATAGGGATGTACAGTTGAGGCTAAAATTTCCTATGCATGTATCTTCAGAAATGTAAAAGAATATAGGGATGTATAGTTGAGGCTAAAATTTCCTATACATGTATCTTCAGAAATATAACAAATATAGGGATGTATAGTTGAGGCTAATATTTCCTATGCATGTATCTTCAGAAATATAAATACTACCATGGTGAATTTAGTATCAAATGAAAGAGCATATTAAGTTCGTTTACCTGATTGGGATGCTGTTGGGATTAGATCATATTTCAGATGGAATTTTCTTTGAAGAAAAAGAAGTGATATTCGTGCCAAATGTATTTTATTGTTTATTATATTTTCAAACATGGTTTCATAGAAATATATAAATGTCAAATATATCATGATATGTCACCACTGAACAAAAAATGTAATCTGAAATGTTTGTGTCAAGAAATATGAAATATTTTAGTCAAGTTTTTATTTTTTATTCGTCTAAAATATGAAGATTTTATTTTATTTATTTATTTATTTATTTATTCATTCATTTATTATTATTTTTTTTTTGGTGGGGGGGGGGGTGGAGGGAAATGGCACTTAAATATTTGTCAGCTCCTGATGACAAAGCAATGTTTGTCATGTTTCTTATTTGTTTGATATCAAATTCATTATGATAGCACAAAAAGATGCAGTAAATGTTATGATGTTTGGCAAGTGTCAACTTTTCTTTGAATGTCCCGGGTGTATGTAATCTTCTGGCCTTAACTGTAGCCTTGCTTTCATGCTGCTGGGCATTTCTAAGCCGAACTATTCAATAAAGGGGTCTGGCTTTTAGCCTATCGACAGAGTGATGAGTATTGGGAAAGGGATAGGGGAGAGTAGTCTGACTTCAAGGCTTGTTGGGCATTTATGTATCAGAACCCTTCAATAAGTAAGTCTGGCCACAGTAGCCTAATCACTCTCTTTGGATTCTTTCCAAAACTTTCACATCATGATGATCAACATTTTTCACTACATCGTCTTTAAAGCAATTATCTATCCGTGGTTGTCTTTCCTGAAGATGCCACTGACACTGTGATACCGGTGACGATTGGTGACTCGAACATCAGTTCTCAATATTACTTAACTCGAACCACCCTCTCATTTTCCATTGTCATTCAGTGTAATACCTGTGAGTCACTATTAGTGTCTTAACCGTCAGTGCTCAAATGTATTTAATTTAAGCCGCTTTCTCATTTTCCATTGTCATTCCTGAAGGTTTCAGTATAATACTGTATATTACGCCATATATTCCGCGAGTCTATAGTTTTTCGCGAAGCATGTTTTCTTAACAATTTGGTGAGTGGTTAAATTTGTGATCATGGAGTACTAGTACAAGTAGTATTTGTGCTCATGCACGTCGTATTCATATTTTTGCGTGTTGTTAAATTTGCGAATACAGTAGCATCCGACTCGCGAAATTCGCGAAAATAACAACCCCACGAAATATATGACGTATACAGTACCTGTCATGTTGAGTGTCTCAATCATCAGTGCTCAAATTCTTTGAATTTCAACCAGCCTCTTATTTTTCGTTTGTCATTCTTGCAGGTTTCACCGTTATCCCTGCGGCCGTGGGTGGCTCGGTCATTGGTGGCTACGTGGTCAAGCGCTTTGACCTGCGGTTCCAGGGAATGATCAAATGGTGTCTGGCGGTGCTCACGGTGTCTTTCTTCCTGCTGGGTGCATTCATGATCAGCTGCCCCAACCCTCAGTTTGCCGGCGTCACAGTGGACTATGGCGATAGGTGAGATGGATACCAAAATGCTGTGGTTGTTCATGGTACCATATTTAATGTTTTAGAGAAACCAAGTTAATGCAGAAGTGCATGGTACTCTTTGTGATAGTGTTATCAAGGTGGGAAAAGGAAAAAAAAAGCAGTTTGCTGGTGTCACGATGGACTATATAGCAACAGGTGAGATGGATACCAAAGTGCCGTGGTTGTTCATGGTACCATATGTAATGTTTGTGAAGGAAACCAAGTTATTGCAGAAGTACATGGTACCCTTTGTGATATTCGTGTTATCAAGGTGAAGCACATAGATAATATCGTTTATTCTCCTCTTGTGGCTCCCTCTAGTGGCAGTGATGTGACGTTGAGCCAAACCAACCTGAACCACACCTGCAACACAGACTGCTATTGCCACAACATGTTCCAGCCGGTGTGTGGCGCCGACAACATCATCTACTACTCAGCATGTCATGCAGGGTGTGTGGATAGCTGGGGCGAGGAGGTGAGTTGTAGGGGGAGTGAGGGGAGGAGGAGGGGGTGGTATGGGGGGGGGGGGGGAGGGGTACTGCTACTTCCACAACATGTTCCAACCAGTGTGTGGCGCAGACAACATCATCTATTACTCAGCATGTCATGCCGGGTGTGTGGATAGCTGGGGTGAGGAGGTTAGTAGTAGGGTGAGTGAGGGGGTGCAGGAGGGTGAAAGTAGTGAGAAAGGTTGAAGCGGATTGAGGGGTGGGTCTAAGGCAGGATCAAGGTGTGGGTCGAGATTATAGTGGGAGGAGGTTGAGGGGAAAGCCAAGGGTAGTCAACATCATCTACTGCTCTGCCTGCCATGCAAGGTGTGTGGATAGCTGGGGGAAGGAGGTTAGTATAGAAGGGGGATGTGGGGTGGGGGATGTGGGGTGGGGGGGGGGGTGGGGGGGGCAACATTGCAAGTTCAGACGCAGAAGCCTTCAATCACCCTACAAACATATAATATTAAAGAGTATTTGCTAATGTATTTTGCATATTTGCTAATGGCGTTTATAATCAAAGACATAACCTTTGGCGTTTTGTCTGTTGGAAATCTAAATTTGCAAGATGTTCACATTAGTGCAATCATCATGGGCAATATCTCCCTGAGCTGTGGAGAAAATGAACAAGTACCCATGTGCAATATTGTGCGTATCGACATTTAAACCTCATCATTTCTAACATTTGGTAGATTAACCTGCGGCTGGCTTCTCATTATCCATTATCTATAGCAGAGAGCAGCACTTTGATGATAATGGGGGGAAATTACTCTTCCAGGTTGGCAAGCTGAGTAGATAATGACAAATGATGCATCACACGCGCATGCGTTTTAATAAAGAATGTGTGTGGCATTATAGTTACTGGTTAGTGTATGTTGTACAGTCTGGCATACTACATTTGTCTGCTTTTGCATTTTTCAATATGTATGCAAATGATTTCAAACAAATAATCTTTACCGGTACTTGTTACTCACATTAGCCTTGACAATAATGAATCATTGTTTATAATGGAAATACAGTGAAATCTGCTTGAGATGCCCACCTGGATAGGAACCCTGTATGTCTGTAAAAAGGAAAGACTACATTTTTCTCTTTAACTTAGATTATGTGATTTGTTCAACCAGTATTAAAGAAAGAAATAAGTTATCAAGTAAACCATACAGTGTACATTTTAAAACCGCCTGCTCATAAAGACCACATGTTTTGTCTACCTTCAGCAGTATTTATAAACAGTGAAACCTGTATGTGTCCTCAAGGAATGTGGTCTTTTTATAGTGAGAAACAGCTAAGGGAAGGAGGTAATCCATTCTTACAGGTGGTCATGAGAGCTTTGTTTGACTGTCTATGGGCGTGTTTATCAACTCTTTTATGGGTAGAATTAAGGTTTCCAAACACGTTTAAATTTTTTTAAACGCGTTTAAAGGAGTTGATAAATGCAAAAGTGTTTTGATTAGGGGGTTCGAAAAGCTGTTTTGAAACACGCAAATTTGTACGATCTAAACGTTTAAATTTTAACCGCTTTTAAAGAAGCGAGATAAACGCAAAGCTGTTTTGAAACGCGTTTAAACCATGTGTTTTCGGTGACAAGGCCGGTTTACGACTTGGGCGATCGAGTTGATAAGCGCACCGTATTTTAAATGCATTTGGAAACGCGTTCGTAAAGGCCTTTGGAAACGCGTTTAAATTTCTGAAAAGTTGATAAACACGGCCTATAACAGTACATGTATATGGGTCTGTCTGCAGCAAAGGGATATCTTTAGCACAACTGAATCATTTGAAATTATGACCACCTTGCACCTAAAATGTTGAATATTGAGTGTTGAATTTCGTCCAAAATAACTTTAGCTAAAATCCTGCTCTGAATATTCATTATTATATATTTCTAAACAAAGCCTGTACATACATGTATTTGCCATATCACAGTGGCAACGATACAGACGAGTGTATTTCAAACTTGTCTGTCCCGTTACCAACGTGCTGTGGCAAATTTGTACAGGGCAAAATTTCTGAAGCGTACAAAACCTTGTAAAGTGCAAATCAATACATTTCTTTGATATCTTATTATTATTGGCTCGTTTATTTAAGAGACTTCAAAAAATGGAATATAAGAGATTTATGCAAATGTTTCAGTAAATGTAACAAAAATGTACCCATTACTGTGGACAGGCCCATATGCATAAATACATGTGTAGTCATTCTCCAAATGTTCATATTAATGCGATATTGCATTAAGCTGTATCTAGGGTTTCAGTTACAATGAATGGAATGCACTCTGAATCCATGAGTTGTTGCTAGTTGGACAAACCTCAGACAAGCTTTGGGCTTACCATTATTGACATATACATAATGTAGGTTTCATACATATAAAAAATGATGGTTACATTGTGCAGTATGAATTTTCAAACTGTTTTCTGCAAATCAATCCGCAGGGCTATGGTAACTGCAGTTGTGTTGGTGCTCCAGAGAATTTGACCTCTGACCTGCCCATGGCTACGATAGGGAAGTGCGAGTCGCCATGCCAATGGCAGAATCTCTTCCTCGCGCTCCTCTTCCTTGTCGAGTTCTTCACCATTCTGGCCGTTGTCCTTCCACCACTGCGACGCTCAGGTATGTAATGGGCAAGGTGGCGTCTGTGTTTTATGATCAATTGTTGTGCTATGTTGTTCCAAAGAAGAAAGAAAAAAAGTGAAGGAGAGAAAAAATTTAAACAATAAGGAAGAAGATAAGAAGGCGATGACAAAAATGCTACAGAAATGAGGCAGAATCTTCATTATCTTTTATGAGATGGCGCTAAAATTTGATGGAAAAAATGTTAGGTTCCAGTTGTGTTCATAGTGTATCATGGAACTTCATCACATAGAAGAAGAAGAACAAGAAGAGGACAAAGAAGAGTAAATCATTATTAAAGATGATAATATGAAAATAAAAAGAATGGGGAAAAGTTCTGCATTTTACTTCAATTTTGTATCTATCTATCTATCTATCTATCTATCCATCCATCCATCCATCCATCCATCCATCTATCTATCCATCTATCTATCTATCCATCTATCTATCTATCCATCTATCTATTTATCTATCTATCTATCTATCTATCAATCTATATATCAATCTATCTATCAATTTATTTATCTATCTTTCTAGCCGATTTCTCTCCACTGCTGAAGGAAGGCCTGCCTATCAGTTTTCCATTTCAATCCATTTTTAACTGTTTGTTTCCTTGTCACGCTGCCATGTTCTCCGTCCACATCCTTGTTTGTATTTGTTTTGCTCTCATTTTGATTTGCTTCCTTGCCTTTGCAGATGTGTTCCTCATTCTCAACGGTCATTTGCCTTGGGACTACAGTCATTGCTCTATAGAGCACTTGGTAAGATGTCTGAATTTATTTGTTTTCCTTTCACCTGAAACATGTATTTTTCAAGATTAAAACAATTAATTCATACATTTTGGCTCTGACGAAAGGATACCTGGGTCCCGTATCACAAAGAGCTACGATCGATTGTACGATTGATAGATCAATCATACGATCGATCTATCGACGATTGATATCAATCGTAAATCCGTATCACAAAGAACCTACGAATGATATCGATCGTAACTTTCTGGGCGAATCGATCGTATCTTCTCCGGATCAATCGTAAGTCTACGATCGATTTTCAATCGATTGTAGCCATTGACATTGTGTATAACTTGCTATCTTAAGCAAAATCGGCAGAAGAGCTCCGTTTTTAAGATATTCAATGTTGTCAGGGCTTAATTAGAGGAATTCATTAATTACTCCAACTATCTTGATTGCACAAAAACATATTGCAACCAAAAAGCACGGCAATAGCGAATCATCATATGCCTGCCTATGGCTATGCAGTCTCTGTATGTAATTTATTTAGTGACAGTGCATTACATTACCATTGGCGAACATTTCAACACTTTTTGTCTTTAAATCTTGTAGCATAAAACCTCACACACCTTTTGAAACTTTCTTCACATTGTAGGCATTCATATATGCTTATGGATAAATATGTGGTTGCCCGTAACCAACTGGAAAGAAGAATTGAAGTGAGTTTAAATTGACCCAAATTACTGCATCACAATTCTAACTTTCTATCTGGCCGAAACTTCGGGGACACAACATGCTGGTATGGGACTCTACAGCTGCATTACTGCGTCAACGAAGAAAACCTGTATGGTTTATCATGCTGTCAATAATGGCCAGTGAACCAGCTTAAATATTGTAGAAATCATTTAAACAGTTTTTCACCGGCACTCAAACTCCTTATTCATCTTCTTTTGAAATTAGTCAGTTTTAAATTTCGAAAATATGTCTTAAACGTACATGTTTCTTGACAGAGGTACTAGCTCACGGCCACATTTTTTTTGCTGTTCGTACCGCTGAAATAGCCAACTAGACCTATCGCAGAGCTATGGTATCGCTATGATATCAACTATGGTTTCGCTAAGACATTGAATAACTAAAATACATAGCAAATACAAAGCAAGAACAGCAACAACCACAGCGCTAGTCTTGCGCATCAGTCTTTTTAAAACATTTAATTAATTAAATTTTTATTACGATCAATTGTAAGTCGCAGTTGATTGCAGCAGGCCTGGTGATACAAAAAGTTACAATAGATAGCAAGTTACAATCGATTACAAAGTTGCTATAGATAGCAACTCATTCTTTGTGATACAGGGCCCAGAACTTATTTTTGCAAAAAGCTGAAAACTGACCAAACCTAACAATATAAAATGAGTTTGTAGTTGGAATGTGCAGAGTAATGCTAAGCTTAACCTCCATTATGTGGCATATCAGAATACATCAAGTTATTTTTTCTATTTAGCCTATTTCACTCCACTGCTGAAGGAAGGCCTCCTCATCATTTTTCCATCTTGATCTATCTTGTGCCGTTCGTTTCCATGTCACACTACCATATTCTCTAATATCGTCAATCCACCTCCGACTTTGTCTGCCTCTTCTTCTGGTGTTAGCTCTGGGGGTCCAGATGGTTAATTTATATGTCCATCTGTCATCTTTCCTCCTGGCCAGATGACCAGCCCACCTCCATTTCTTTGATTTAATTTCCTGTACTATGTCCCGTACTTTAGTTTTCTTTCTCAAATCCTGGTTTCTAACTTTGTCCCTCTTTGTAATACCAATCATAATTCTTTCCATAGCCCTTTCGGTTACTCTAAGTTTTCTCTCCAGTCTCTTAGTTGTGGTCCATGTTTCTGCTCCATAAGAGAGCACAGGTATGATACATTGGTTGAAAATCTGTTTCTTGAGAGAAAGAGGGAGCTTCTCATCACGAAAGATAAAGTTGAGCTTGCCAAATTTTGCCCAAGCCAACTGGATCCTTCTATTCACTTCCCCTGCTGTTTCGTTTTCAATGGAGATCTTTTTGCCCAAGTATATGTAGTTGTCTACCTTTTCTACAGTCCTCCCCCTAACTGTGATTTTGTGTTCTTTGAATCTACTGCTCATCATTACCTTTGTCTTTGTGATATTCATTTTCAGTCCAGCTTTTCTACTTTCTTCACTTAGTTCTCGGACCATTTTTTCCAGTTCCTGAGGTGTATGGCTAAGAAGTAAAATGTCATCTGCAAATCTGAGATGTGTCAGGTGTTCGCCATCCACGACTATTCCCAATGAAAACCAATCTAGGTTTCTGAAGACATCCTCCATAGCTGCGGTAAAGAGTTTTGGTGAGATGGGGTCACCTTGTCTTACCCCTTTCAGGATTTTAAAGGCATTTGTTGTAGTGCTTTCTAGATGTACACGGGCACTAGAGTCCTTATAGATGTTCTTAATTAGGCGAATGTACTTTCCATCTGTGACCTGCTTTCCTAAGGCATTGAATAATGACTGATGGTCTAGGCTGTCAAATGCCTTCTCGTAATCAACGAAGCCAAGGCAGATGTCGAAACGGTATTCTTTTGCCTTCTCGATTATCTGGCTTAAGGTGTGGAGATGGTCTGATGTTCTATATCCTGCACGAAATCCAGCTTGTTCCTGTGGTTGATTTTCATCAAGCTGTTTCTCTACTCTAGCAAGAAGAATTCGTGTGAATATTTTGTATATATGAGGCAACAGACTAATGGGCCTGTAATTTTTGATGTCCTTCATGTCCCCTTTCTTGAACAGTATGATAACCTTTGATTCATTCCACTGGGTAGGTACTTGTTCCATTTGCATGATCTTGTTGAACAGTTTTGTTAGGATTGATATGGTGTCCTCTCCCCCCAACTTTAAAATATCTGCAGTCATTTGGTCCTCCCCTGGAACCTTTCCCCTTTTCATTTGATTTAAAGCACTCTTCACCTCTTCCTTAAGTATTGGTGGAACATCATTTGATTTCTCATTCCAGTCCTCATTTACTCTCCAATCGGGTTGGTCTGTGCTATAGAGTTCTCTATAGAAGTCCTCAATGGCTTGAGTGATCTGTTCTTTGTCATTAACTTCTGTCCCATCTTTTGTTTTCAGTGATGACAGAAGCTTTTTACCCCTCTCTAACTTTCTGTTGATGATTTTTGGTCCTTTGTGGTTTTCTAGCACTTCACGTACCATCTTGGTCCTGATCTTTCTCTTTCGCTTTTTTCTCATCTTGCGAATTGTTTTATTCAGCTCTGTATATTCAACTTGGTTACGTGTTGATGTCTGTCTGGGGGGCTTAAGGGCTTTCCTTTTCTCATTCAATCTATGTATCTCCTCTCTTTCCTTGTCTTTATCGTTGCCCTCTATTTTCTCCCCCTTAGCTAGCTTTTCCGCTTCATCCATAATTGTTCTTGTTATTTGCTCATAGAGAGTGTCTAATGGTTGGTTCTCCATTGAATCTGCCAACACTTCAAACCTATTGTGTAACTCAAGCTGGAACTGCTCCTGCTTACTGGAAAGTAGTTCTAAGTTAATATGTCTCCTCCTAGGCTTCCTTACCCTTCTTACTCTTTCCATTTTCTTGTTAATCCTTACTTTAGCTCTAACAAGTCGGTGGTCACTGCCTGTATCCACCTTTGGTACTGTTCCCACATCCATCAAGATTCTACGATGATCGCAAATTATGTAATCTATCAAGTTGTGAGTTGCTGCATTTGGGCTTTCCCATGTCCAGTAGTTTTTGGTAGGTTTTTTGAAGTATGTATTGCCAATTGTCAAGTTCCTGCTTGATACAAACTCCAGTAGTCTTTCTCCCCTTTCATTCCTTTCTCCGATCCCGTATGGGCCTATACCACTCTCCTCGTCATCCTTTCTCATTCCAACCTTGGCATTGAAATCACCCAAAAGTAACGTAAACGTTGTGGATTCTGTTGTCATTATGTTGTCAATTTTACTATAAAAATCTTCAACGACTTCATCTGTGTGACTGGTAGTTGGTGCATATGCTTGAATAATTTTCATTGTATGGCTACTATTGATCTGTACTTTCACAAAAGCTATCCTGTCTGATACTTCTTAATATTCTATGACATTTTCCTCAACCTCTTTATGCACAAGAAATCCAACTCCATTGCAACTTTTGTTTGTTGCTGATGTTGTGAACAGTGTATGTCCACACTTTGATAACTTGATGAGATTCGCTGGTCTCCTAGTTTCCGCTAATCCTATTATGTGCCATGATACATCATCTATTTCCTCCAGTAGAGCATCTAGGTCTTCCTCTGTTCTCAATGTCCTCACATTATTTGTACAAATAAACAAATCTGTATGGCTTGTGGTGATTCTTCTATCAGATTTGGGTCCTCCTTGCGGCTTTAAACCCAACTCGTCATACTTTGGCTTGACACCAGAAGTATCAGCAGTCGCCGAATTCCTAGCTCTATTTCTAGAGCTGGGCCCGTTCCGGCCATGGGCGTTACGACCTCTCTTTAATCTTAAATCCATAAATGATAAGGGATGTGTGCCATACTCTACCACACTGGCAGGGTGGATTGGTAGAGGTCGGATGAGTTCCTTGGACTTCAGCCCGATCTAAAGGAACTCTTAAGTCAGATCTGGTTTTTAATTCTGACAGGGGGTCCGGCACCCCCTCCTCACCCTAGAGCTAATGCCCTAGCGTGGGTTGCCTGGATTAGTCGCCGAGCACTCGACCGTGTAACAGGTAGCACTGGATTACACGATGACCAGTGGCAGGACTAACCTGACCTGACCATCAAGTTATTATAAGGGGAGAAAAACATAACTTCTCTTTCTACTACTACTACATGTACTTCTACTACTTCTTCTACTTCTACTACTACTTCTACACATTTGACGTTGGCTATTACAGCTACCATCATTTTAAAAGTTTAAGCCCATCCTTCCAAAATGCAGGAACTAAAGAAATAAGCATTGTATACACATATGTGGTCTGAACAATATAATTGTTAAAAACATATAGGAGGTTCCTAATAATGAGCACGTCTTTATTTCTTTTGATTTTGATCAATGCAGGCACTGTTCCGGGCCCTGTGGTGTTTGGCGCCATCATTGACAAGGCCTGCTTACTCTGGGAGGAGTCATGTGACGGCACAGGGACGTGCTGGTTGTACAATAACCTGGTCTTCAGCCGCAGTATGCTCATCCTGGCTGCCTCCGTCAAAGTCTTCTCCTTGCTTTTCTTCCTGGGGGCGCTCTTTACCTACAAGCCGCCCCCACCCCCACCCGTTGGTTCCCCTGCAGCTGCGGCCCGCTACGCAGAAGGCATGACGACGTCGACGAAATCAAACGGTTCGTCGCATAACGGCGTTTATCGGCCGATCACCCCGCGGCAGAGCTTGGAGGATTTGGACGAGGCGAACCGTCAGACGACTGTCTAAAGCTCATAGGCTTGGTTGTGATAAGCTCCCTCCAGTCCAGAACACATTCTACTCTCTCTTTAACCCTTTATGTGAGACAGACTGAAGGTCTATGGGACTGATGTGTATTAATAGTGATGAAATACACACATAGCACTAAAGGGTTAATAAGACTTGTGTATCTGACTGCTGCAAAGGTGCCACAATAGCACTCATATAGAGAGAGAGAGAGAGAGTGCATGTCCCCTTTTTTATCAAGCTTGTATGCTGCCCTCTACTGTTGACTATTGTACTGCTTAGTCTTAGCGTGAACGCTACTTGAAGGAAGCTAATCAAGGATGGTATTGTCAGTGATGAATCTTGCTGTGGGATACTTTTGAGTTCTTGGCGGAAAGAAATCACTCCTGTATTCTTATCGGTAAAGAATGACGGGATGGAAGCAGTTGCCATGCCGATAGCACACATACCTTTCTTTCGCTCTCAGTGTTTCCCTGCCACCCATACAAAAAAGCCAAGACAATTCCTACATGAAGAGATGTTTAAAATGTAGAGGGGATCTACTGCCTGATCAGAGCAAACAAAACAAGCTTCAACTTCACTTTAAAGTGGCAGTAAGAGATTCAAAGTTGCAGTTCACTGATTAGCCTTCTCGAGTACGGGCTTTGGAATATCCTATCGCGCAATACAAATGCGGTCATCGCTGGATACTGTCATTTGCCTGGTGTGATCATCAACCACAAAGAATGCACTGATGACGTGAACACTGTTGCATTCTGGGAGCAATCTGGGTACAGCTGGTCAAGTGTTGCCTAAAGAGGGCGTATGCATATGGGCATGTACTGTCACTTTCAAAACAGAAAACAGCAGAGCGCTAGGAGCGCGATGACGCTTCGCAGTTGTTTATTGAGGAAATGATCCAAAGAAAACAAAATTTATACGGTGTATACAATTGTAAAAATTGGGACCACAGTTCTGAAAATGTACTTGTTTAATCTGTATTATGATTCTGGTGTTTGTTATAGGGTTAAAATCTTCTTGAAGATTTCTAAAGAATTTGTGTCACCCGCTATCACATTAACCTTTACAGACTTGTCTCAAATATATCTGACTAACAGATTTGCAAATGTTTGGGAGAAATTCAGATGTATTATACTAAAGTAATTTATGTTTTGAAATCAATGAATATCAGCTCCGAATTCTAATCATTAGCCTTCATTGGCAATTTCAATTTATCCACGATGACGTACAGTTCGGACCGGTTATGACTCTTTCTAAAAATGAATACAAACCTTACTCTTAACTGCATAGCAACAAGATATGACATTCACATGTCTAGATTGTACTGGATTAACGGATCAAATGTACTCTACATCTACATGTATAAGTTGTTGCTTGTAGGACAAACCACAGACAAGCTTTATAGCTACCATGAGTAATGTATTGTTTGTAAGTCCTGCAAAAAAATTGCATACATATTGAAAATGGTCTATTGATTTTGGCTTTTGGATTTTGACATTGAGGGCATTTTTCTTTCAGGGACCTGCTTTCTCTGATTCAATCCAAACTAATTGTTTACTTTGCTTTCTCATTCCTAACTTGTGTACATGTATGAAACAGAATTCATTGTACAGGGGTTATACATGTTACATGAATATATATGTATATTTTGGGTCAAATGAATTATTTAGATCATTAATTGATGGAAACTATTATTTGATTTAAATATTTGTATTAGAAATATGGTTTGTAAGGATAGTTTGTGAATATTATGTCAATTTCAATTTTGTCATATTTCTGTATGTCTCGATTCAGTAGACTTTAGGAATTTGAGTACTTATGTGGAAAATGCAATTTGAAACTGATTATTACACATGAAATATCCTTGATAGAGATTTCTAGAGTTTTTTGTTCCAAATGTGTTATGCAATTCATAAGTTATCCTTCTAGCAGACTTGCACCTTGGACTCATTACTTATGCTTTTATCTAGCTTGTCCTTTTTGTTAACTCTCCACAAGATCAACCTGCCACAAGTATCCCTTTCAAAATGTTCACGTTTTATGCAAAAATGAGCCAGTATTCCTCTTATACAATTGAAATCGTGTTTCATGATAGAGTCTTCCCTGGTAGCATAATGTATTCAAGCTGTTTTTAAGATGTGTGATGGTAAATTAACTAACGATTGTATGAACGTTTGAACCCAACTTCCAAAAAAATATAGATTCTTGTTTTATATCGGCATATCAGAAAGAGAAAGAAAATATAATTATATTTTGATAGTTCCACTTACTGTGCACTGTGTTTCCCACATAATATTTTTTTGCATTTGATGTATGGACCACCATGTGTACAAATAGTGATATTTCTGATAGTTTTATTTTTCAATAATGAGAGGAGTGTGGAGACAAAATTGTATTCTTTAATGTGCAACTGTACTTAAAATTGAAAGAACCATGTATCTATGCACCAGTGTATTCAAATTCATAGTAAATGTACATTTTACTATTTTATGTAATTCTTAATTGTCATAAGAACTTGTACCAAATGTCCTTTAATTGATGAAGAAATGTAAAGGGAAATATTTTATGTAAATTCTATAACTATGCATAATTTATTTATTCATCTATTATTTATTTATGTTTGTGTGGTATATAGGTGAACTGAAAAAGCTATATATATATTTATCTATGCAGTATTAGAGGAGCTTGTGTTGATATTATTGTTTAGCAAATCAGTTAGTGCTACCTCTGCCTGTATTTTCCTTTTCTTTCTGTTTGTATGTGTTTTATTTTTTATATTTGTATTTGTGGTCAAATGGAGTCGGCCGTCTTCGAATGGTGCAAATTCACAAAGGATACTATCTAGCCCTTCCCCCTCTTCAACCCCCCCCCCCCTCCCCTAATGTCCTTTTTCGGATTGAAACACTCTTGTTTAGTGACAACGTATGAGTATACATGTAACATGGTTTTATCTGGGTGATTCCACAAGCTGACAATGTTTGAGTTACATGTAACATGATTTGATTTGGGTGATTCCACAAGCTGAGAATGTTTGAGTTACATGTAGCATGATATTATTTGGGTGATTCCACAACCTGAGAATGTTTGAGTATACATGTAACATGATTTGATTTGGGTGATTCCACAAGCTGCCAGACTATGAAGATTGTTGGTATTCCCTTCATGGGATACACCTTGAAATTAACTTATGTTAACCATTAGGATGTTAGCTGCTGGTTTTAATATCCATAACTAAATATTATTCTTTTACAAGAAATATTTTGTATCAAAGAATGGTACAGTTTTTCTAATGTTCTTATGATATGAGGAACCCAAATATATTCCCTATCATTGTGGTAAAGGGATCCTGAAAGTTGTCAAAAAATGGCACACTGTTATAGGGAATTGCCCATTTATATTTTAAGCAAAATATGATTCTCGCTGTCCAAATATAAGGGATTTCTCCCTTTTTTCATTGAGAAGTACTAGTTTGTAATAGGCAATTGTAAATAAACATAAAGAAGACCTTGTACTAAAATTGTATTATAAGGTCTTTTGTTCTTTTATCAAGTTCCTGGAACAGCTGTGGATTTTTAGAATCATTTGTTGTTTTAAAGGAATTTCACAGACTTTTTTAACCCTTTTTTGAGCCAGGTTAAATGCTGCTCTATGGGATTTCTGTATATTCTGTATTTCTGATATCACCGGTGCCAAAGTGCACCATTGGCATATACAGTGTTAATGAGCTAAGTTTTTATTCTGTATGTAACAAAATGGGAAGAGATACTGCTCTCTGAGTGAATGAAATACATGTTATTTTACCTCTGCAAACATAAAAAACAAACAAAAACAAATGCTACAAGGAAATACTATAATGGAAAACATATTTTTAACAAACTCCTCTGTCCCGTTACCATCGTGCTATAGCAAATTTGTACAACAGGGCAAATTTTCTGAAACCTACAAAACCTTGTAAAGTGCAAATCAATACATTTCTTTGATATTTTATTATTATTGGCTGGTTTATTTAAGAGACGAAAAAATAATTGGAATTTAAGAGATTTATGCAAATGTTACAGTAAATGTAACAGAAATGTACCCATTACTCTAGACAGGCCCAATTATACGTGTACCTACAAAATAGGAGGGAATCTAGCATACGTTTGGACTGTACTGTACAGTGCTTGGCATGTAATGCATGTGCATGTATGAATACGCACATCTGAGTGAAAGTAGCAGTACATGTAGCTACGAGTCAGTCCACGGGACTGTGTTGAATTTTGTAAACATTTATATAACAAATATCAGCGACAGTGTTTTGCACTCGAGGTGGTGCGGGAGATGAAGAATTCCTAGTTTGTCTTTATGTTTTCGTTGAGAAACAAAAAGACGTACATGTATTGCACCTTGAGATACATCAATGAGATGCAGAAGGTCATATCAGGTCATCTAATCAAATGAAGTTATTGATATCTAAAATTCTTAAAACTTTCCAAAAGCCATTTTGAATAACCTTTATGATGAGACTGTGTGATTAAAATAAGCATTTACAAAATAAAGGGAGTGTAGTAAATGGTAAAATCAATGAAGTTCTTCACTCAAAATTATTCAAACTCGGTGAGTAGACACTATGATTCCACCATAAAATTGTTACTCTTATTCCTACAAAAAGAAACTTAATTGTTATGCTGTACACCTTTTAAGATTATGATGTTAACCTTTCATGATTTTAAAGCTATTTGATAAGTGTGTTTTTTTTTGTGAAGAGGGGATTTGTGTTGTGTATAATGTGCCTTAAATGTGGAAGGCATCAGCGTGGAGTTTTTTTTTTATTAACAAAACACTTGTTGTAGTGTGGTTATTAAGTATGTCTGTGTGTAAAGATGCAATAAATTTAGAGGAACAAGAATTTATAAGAACTATTGATCGTGTCTTGTGGACTTTATTCTGATGGGTAATTCTCTGTGGTGGAAATGTGTTCAGGATGTGAGCTGCATATTAGATTGAAATGGTCCTCCTTCACTCTCTCTGTCTCTCTATTTCTGTTTTTGTTTCATTTGGCTGCCATTCTCTTTCTGTAAACCGTTTTCTCTTTACGCTCGCTTTCTATCTCCATCTCAGTTTAAAATCCTCACTCTTGTATTCAAATGCCTATGTGGAAATGCTCCTGTCTATCTTACTGAACTCATCAAACGATCTAAAATCTAAGACATTCGGTAATAGAGCTTTTGCAAATACGGTTCCCAACTTATGGAATAACCTCCCCCAAGGCATTAGATCATTGACAGACTTCGGTCAATTCAATGAACACAAAAGACGTATCTGTTTGATAATTATTAGTTATTTTCAAATTCTCACATAATCAATTTTTACTTTCACTCGCATAGAAACTATTTGAATGGTATTATGCGTCTCCGGGAATTTAATATTATTATTATTATCTCCCTCCCCTTCCATCCCTTGCTCCCTCGCGCACACGCACACGCACACGCACACGCACACACACACACATACACACACACGCACACACATACACACACATACACACACACATACACAACACACACCTAACCCACACATGTGATAGTTTATTGATTATGTTGATAGTGAAAGAAATTTTCATAAATAGATACAGTCAAACCTGTCTTAGTGGCCACCTGTCTATAGCAGCTAACCTGTCTATAGTGGCCACTGAACTAATTCCCCTCGAGAGATTATGTGTTAAAGGACCTGTCTATATCAGCCACCTGTCTATAAAGGCCACACATTTTGTTTCCCTTAAATATTTAATGAGGCTTTAATTTTTCGACAAATTTGGACCTCAAAATGTGTGTGTATGAGATAATTCATTCAGAACACAACAATAACCATTGTGTATCACACCTGTTAATCCACTAGGAACTGCATCAAAGTGTCATTGATAATGCATGATGCTTCTGGCAGAAAAGAAGTTGTGGGGTGACATGTGTGATGCACAATGACCACTGTAGTGTTCTGAATTGATAATCTGATTTTCAAATTTTCTAATGCTCAAATCAGACGTTGTTAAAAAGTAAATATTGTATCTAATTCATTATTCCAAGGATTGTTAAAAGAAAATTTATCTATAAGATATAACAAAACCTATCTCTAAAAAAAAATGGCATCCCTTGACTTTATGATGTGTCAATTTCAGCGTGATTTGAGTTGAAAGTGATTTTTAATCATTTTTCAAAAATGTAACACCGACTAGTAGCTACGTCGTTTGGAATCACATTAGCGGCGCCTCCTGACTACTTGATGATGTATGCCTTCTGACCGAGAGGTGGCGCTATTAAAGCTGCGTTTCTTTGCTGCGTGGTCTCGACCTCGAGCAAGCCACAGTGCATGTATGCTTTATAGATGATTCCGGAAATATTTTCACAATTTCTTACAAGATGTTGTGATGTGCAAGTGAACCTAATACCTGGCATATTTAATGTCTCTGTTTGAATCATAATTCTAATCATGATTCTAGGGCAAAAAAGTGAAGAAAAAAAAACACAACTACAGCATAAACATTATGGCCAGTATTGAGAACAAAGGTTTAACGCAAAGCTTCTTAAACCGGACTAAATTTACGGAACGCCAAATAAAGAAACATTAATAGTTATCATTAATATCAAATATCTTTGATTTTGTCCGCGGAATCACAATGGTATGTATATTGAGTTTGTCCAAATAATAATTACAGAGAATAATATAAATCACGCACTATTGTGATTCTGTAATGAAAATCAATGATTTTTTGTGATAGCATCAGAGGATTTATTTTGTGCCTCATAAAGTAAATCTACGTTCAGTAAGCATGGTAAGTCAAACCGCAGTTGGAAATACATGCAAGCTTTTAACGATAACTTTCGTATGTTTCATTGGTTTCGATGGTCATCGTGCGTACTTTGATATTGGTGTGACTACAAAAAAAAATGTCATGATGATGAGTGGTAATATAAACAAATATCGAAATACGATCATGCTTATGAAAGTGCCAATAAGGAAAAATGAAAATAATTGACAATGTTCGAGAGTAAAGACAACGAGTCAGTGAAAGTCAAATTACATTATCTCCTTTTTGGAATAATACGAAAGCAGGGGAAACAGATTATGATTTGTTGGTTCTGATACTTTTATGTGTTAGAACAAAAACTTGACTGTGTTAACTGAAAATATTGTCTGTTTCCTTTGTCTTTATTCTCTTAGAGCAGTATTTGTGTTACTGCACGTACACCACACACACATACACAAAAACACACACGCACACGCACACATACCCCCATACAGACAGACATCCACACCCATACACGTACCAAGCCACATACGAAAAATGTGGAAATACCTAACTTGGTACGTGCGTGTATTAGTGGGGTAGATAACGTAAATAATTGTGTACTTTTGTCTACAAGCACCACATTTGACACACATGTTCAAAATCATATTTGGAACAATATTAGATATAGAGGCATCTCATAATATTTTCAGGGGCGCCTGGGGGCAGCCCCCAAAGTGGCCCAGGGGCCCAAATATGTTTTTTTTTTTTTTTTTTTTTTACTTCTTTTCGATCTAAGCTGAAATCAAACGAGAACATGGAGAATGTGACTCGCAATCACGATAAAACGATTCAGCTATGTGCGTCGTTATCTGTATCTCTTTATTGAAAACACGGAGAGTGATATTTACACCGCTTTACAATATTAACCCCCACCCCCACCCTAGGACGAAAGAACAGTAGAAATAAGTAAAGAAAAACCTACTGATTTCTACTGGAAATATTCTTCTGGTTTGAATATGGAAAGTGAAATGATTTCCAGCATAAACCATTTTGAAAATACCAGTATGATGGCTTATACATCGGGTCCGAGGATTTAAGGGAATATACTTTTCAGGTGCATGCTTTAAGATGACTAAAATAGGCCAATCCTCGAGCGGCAGACTCTAGCATAATTTTGGCAGGGAAAGCCTTGGACAGGGGGGCTTTGTGCAGCTCTAGCCTTTCTCTGTTGACGCTTCTCCTCTACAATT
Source organism: Arbacia lixula (assembly GCA_963669155.1). Classification (NCBI taxonomy): domain Eukaryota; kingdom Metazoa; phylum Echinodermata; class Echinoidea; order Arbacioida; family Arbaciidae; genus Arbacia; species Arbacia lixula. The sequence continues at coordinate 3,467,145 of OZ022594.1, read as the reverse complement.
AACTTCTCTTCGCCCTTCCTCAAACATCTTAGCGCCATGATTCCATGCTGTCCTCCAGCTATTCCTGTTCCTAGCAATGTGCTCCCAGTCATCCTCGGGGATGCCAGCAATTCTTAACTGGCGCTTCAGGTCCTTGAAACGTTTCCTTGGAGCGCCAATATTGCGCTTGCCCAGGCATAACTCTGCCTTAGGCTCCAAGACTTCATTGTTTGTCTTGCGGTCTTGCCATTTGATGTGCAGTATGGAACAAAGACAATGCTGATGGAAGCGCTCCAGAAGTTTTACATGCCTTCAGTACAGAACCCAGGCTTCTGATCCATGCAGGAGAGTAGTTATCACAACAGCTCTATACACGAGGATCTTTGTGGATAGGCGTAGTGAATGATTCTTCCATACACGTTTCTGCAGGCGACCGAAGGAACTATTTGCTTTAGCTAGGCGGTTGTCCACATCCTTGTCAACTGAAGCATCATTGGAGATAACACTCCCAAGGTTTGTAAAATGGTCAACTGCCTTTAGCGATGTCTCGTCAATGTTGATGCGTGGGGGGTGGGGGGGGCTAGACTATAAATGGAATTTACGGGTATTATTTGTGCAAAAATGCACAGGCGCCGCATGAAGAGTGGTATCGTCAAGGTCTGTAGTGATTAAAAATGAAGTTAGCATAAACTTGTGCAATGACCGCCACGGGATTATGCGATGAAAGGGGAAAAAACCCTCATAATCATATTCATTGGCCGCGGTTCTTCTTGTGATTGCCCTTTTTTTAAGAAGCACATAGAATTAAACAGTGGTATATGGCTTAATTATATAGCACTGAGAGGCTTACATTACCTCCATTCTTTACACATCAATCAAAATGATTGTGAACGTCACGTTTGCTTCGTGACTTGTCCCACGCAGGCCTGTCTTATAAAAAGATGCGGTTGATTTAAATCCATATCTCAAATCTAATGCCCTATCTGTAATGTACAGAGTTACGAGCAATCACAAGTCAAGTTGCGATCAATATCGCAGCAAGACCAAGACAGTGTCCGTATCACGCTATCATCTCTCTATATTGCCCCCCTTTCTCTCTCTCTCTATCACACCCACATGCCCCCACCCCCTTCCCTTCATTTCCCTCCTTATTAAAGCCATTTGTTTATGCGTTATCCTCCTTTGCCCATCCGTGCTGTATAACTTGAATAGAGAAAACCGAGAGAAACCTCTGCAGCGCGATTCACTTAGATGGCGCCCTTCACAATTTATGCGAAAATTACAAGTTGATCATTGGGCACTGAAGTCTGCGTGAAATTCCTTACACCTCTCTGGTGAAATTGAGGCCGACGCGAGGGGGTTGAGATTGCTGGCGTGCATGGGCGGAAATCCCGGGGGGACGGGGGGGGGGGGGGGGGGGCACAATATCAAATGCCCCCCCCCCACTATTTTCTGTCTGATTGAATTTCGAAATTTCGAAAAACGTCATAACCCCCCCCCCCCCCCCACCATTTGGAAGGGGGGGGGGGGGGACACAATAGCAAATGTCCCCCCCCCCACTATTTTCGGTCGTGTACCCCCACGAGACTGGGAGGATTAAATTTTTCTTTTTCGAAAAAACGTCATAACCCCCCCCCCCCCCCCCACCACCATTTGGAAGGGGGGGGGGCACAATAGCAAATGTCCCCCCCCACACTATTTTCAGTCGTGTACCCCCACGAGACTGGGCGGATTAAATTTTTTTTCGAAAAACATCATAAGCCCCCCCCCCCCCCCCCCCCCCCGCTCAGCTACTTCTTGACATGCTTGAGAAAAAACATGTCCCCTCCACCTTCGGGGAGCGATTTCCGCCCATGCCCGTGACTATTTCGGAAAGGCATATATGGATTCATCTGTTTGAGTGTCACGTGATAAATTTGACTACTATGGGGTCGTGTAGCCCGACAATGTTGTCGAACTGCTAGCATGGTTAATCTTGTAATTCTGTGACTTGAGACGGAACGTTGGATGGTTGAACAGGGTATGATAAATCATCCACGGTTCCTGTAGCCTTATAATTTTATTCACGGTACAGATTTGTACTTGATATCAAAATATTGAATTGAATTTTCGATGGCAAACAAGTATGTTAGTTTGCAAAGTACTAGATGTATACTAGATCTTATAGTCAATATGCGAAGTTTATGAGAATTTGGGTGACAAATAAAAAAAAAATCTAATTTCCACCAGGTTGTATTTCGGAATAGACTGGTAATGTAACGGCCCAATGATAATGTGAAAACATAATTCATGCAGTGTCATTTCCCACGCTACGCACCACGTTGTAATTCATGAGTCTACTGTTCGCCAAGCATTTACAGAATGAATAACAGGGGTATCTGTGACGTTGTGAATTCAATTCACTCTCCGTGCTTCCCGTCAAATAAATAACATAATCAAGTTTAAGAGGGAATAAAACGAACGTCTTGTAATTGAAACACATGTGTCCCGTTGCAATTTTCTTACCTTTGCCATGCTTTTGGCATCATTCATGAACAATTATTATTATTACAAACACAATGTGGCTAGTGAAGTGTACCAGTGTATTTTATACAATGCCTGCTATCATGACAGCGATTATTCTTTTTCTTCGTGTATAACATAGAAAGGCTTGAAACTGCTTGATAAATCGAATAATTATTCGAAATTGTTCATTAAGCTATTCGTAGATATAATGTAAAAGAAGCAATTTAGTCATTTGAATAATGACGCGCAATTCCCTCCAAAATGTGCATTAATGATTTAGATTACTCGTGTGTTTAATGAAGGGAAACAAAAAGACATTTTGGAGTTGTATGGTGATTTCAATCGCTAATTGCAATGCGTTTTGGGGTTCGTTGCATCCTTCTGAAGTAGTCAGACTTATCGCTTATACAGAACAGAATCCTCCGTATTATGTGCCAGTTCTCATTACCTTGAATCTTCGTAACCCCTGTTTGAACGTTGCTTAATGTTTTTGATATGAATACGATGCAAATTGCCCGTTTAATGCGTAGATACTTTTCAAACCTAATATCTCATGCACATGTTTTCATTGAATGCTGAAATTCATCAGTACAATACCCTTTTAACCTATAAAATTCCACATGTGGAAAGTTAAATACAAAATACTCTTTCCAAATCAGCCCGTTGTTTAGGTCCAGCAGGGAGGTGTTACCATGGACCTATCATGGATGGACTGCGCTCGGATAGACTTCCTTTGATCTATGAGGTCCGCCGCCTCATAAAAATCCAAGACATTCAGGTGTTTTAAACAACTAGCTGTATTTCTAATTAGGTAGTGCCTTCCTCTGAATAACAAAAGAAAATCTGTTTTGAGAAGTATGCCAACCGTTCAGCCTTCGCTGGGAGCTCGTTGCTGATCTTTTTACACACACTGTGAATTAGTTTTGGGGTAAGCGAAGGGAAACTTTGAAAAAATTGTAGAAAGAATTTGGTCCGTAACTTTTTCGGACACCTCCGCACACGAAATTGAGGTTGTTTCCATGAAAGATGAAACACTCAATAAACGATTTACAAGATATTTTTAAGGAAATATGATTTGGAAATGTGTGATATGAAGGCATTTCTCTGGCATGTTTTCTACAGTATTCTCATTTTATCATAAAAACGAAGCAACAATATAATCTGAAATTCACAGAATCGTATCTTTATAAGATGTAATACTACTGCACATGCACTTCAGTTCATGTAGTGGTTCTAAAATCTTCTGCGCATACAGAAAATATATTCCTCAAAATGCATCCTACATTTTGTCATGCTTGTTTGGCGGCGGATCTCCCTCGATCAAAGAGCCAAACGCGTAAAATATTCCATTGTGACATCAATGCAAACGACTGCTGTAGGAATAAATTACACTTCGTGCTGACTCCATTCCTTACACCTCTCTGGTGTTACGAAGGAGTAGAAACTCGAGCATAATATATGCAAACATCTGTATGGGTTCTAAATCGTGCTCATGAATGTCAAAAGAATTCCATAATCATGACAATGCTTTGATGTTCCATGTGCCGAGCCGACATTTTAAAATTTCTGAAATTTCTTTAATTTCCCATTTATCTGTAGACGTTTTGTTTTTGACAAATTTGTTTGCAAACTTTAAGGAAGTTAACGGCAGATAATGACAGATCCTTTACTCTGCTTTTGTTTCGAAAAGTATTGAGGAATCATTAAAAATCAGACATAAAAGCTATTTGTATTACTTACAAAATTGACCAATTTCTTCACTTTCCGACAACTTGTGCATTTGGGGAATTCACCCACTCTCAAAATGATATATTAAGCTGTGTATTATTATTAACGGCGTTTGTGTGTGTTTGCGTGAAACAGAGATATTTCACTTGAAAAACTTGTTTATTTGCGTTTGCTGATACCTGATATGCTCATGGAAGTATTAATGCCATTAACGGAACGGGACAAGCGAAATGAGACTGTACATTTCTTTTGTTCTCGCCGTTGCCACACAATCATGTTCATAATTGTTCAAACACCTGAACAGCACCTGTTGAGAAAACATAACTTTTCAGCGGCTTGGCACATGGGTTCAAAGGAAGAAAATTGCTTCATATCCTTCAATAACACATCCCTGGGTCCAGTAACCTAGATTTTATTACCAGCCCACATTCAGAATGCTTAGTTTCGTAATTCTTTTAAAATCAACTTATAAACAGTGTCAAAATAAAATGTAAGCCAAATCACAAATGTTAACTGACTGGCAATGGAAGCCACGTTGCTCAGTAATGTGTTCCTTTTGTAATAGCTTTAAACACCACATGGCCGAGTTAATTCGACCGACTCATCTTCTAAAAGCCCTTATACCATATGTTTTATAATACAGGTAACCTAGGCTCTGGCGCACTGGATGCATCGCATTCTTAATTCTTTTGTCTATCCTTTTCACAGCTAGGAGCCGTGCCTAATCTATTGTTACCCGCGTTTTTTTCGGTTTGCCTGATTTTGCCCTGAGGGTATTATGTAATAGTAAGTGACGAGACACATATGGGAGAACATGATTGGTAGATTTTGTTTTGGTATGATGGAACGAGGGTCCGAGGGTACATGAGTTTGAGGGAGTGGTGTGAGAAGCTATTTTGTCGTAATTGACGTGTTTTGTCACCCACGGGGAGGAGTCCTGTGCGCGGGAGAGAGTCGGGGGAAGTCTGGGGACTTGCTGCATGAGAGTGAGTGCATCCACCCCAACTCTAGCTGCCACTGTTTCTGCTGTCATGAGCGGGAAGTGCAGACGGCCGTCGTGTGGACACAAATTCCTCCGGGAGGCAGGCAACAGGATCTTCAATTCTTCAAAATAACTGTAAGTCTGAAACATGCCAGTTTGCGGGGGGTTTCTACAACTGTTTAATTTCTGTATAGGCAAGTCTTTCAGATTAAAGTTTGACTTTCTAAAAACCAGTGCTTTCAATTAAAGTGAACGTTTTAAATGCAAACAATTTCTGACACGAAAATTACCATTTCAAATTGAATGATTTCTTCTAGTTCGGAAACTGAACGTATATATTTTTCAGCAAAAACTGAAATGTGTTTAATTAGTAGTCATATGTCATAAACGCCCTCTTTTGGAAAGTAACAAAAGTCGGCCATTTTATGTCAGCCATGTCGAACTTTGAGGAAGCCTATATTGTTGGGTATTTCTCATTGATCGGTACCACCGTGTATTTACGGCATATATTTATATTGGGATGAAATGAGAACTACTTTAGCGTGGCTATATGTTTTGATAATCAATGTTAAATCAATTGTTAACAAGCGGTCATAAGTGATGATTGCTGGTTAAATGGAAGTATTGTACAAAGCAGAGGTATGAATCATTCTAGCACTGGACATTATTATGCTAGTAAATGGCTATTATGGTAATTTGAGATATCGAGGAGATATCCGGTTGCTGTTTTTTTTTTAGCGAAGTCTATTAATTGTTAAACCAAATAGTGTGATTATTGTCATTTTAAGATGTCGTGTGCTTTACAAAATATAAAATTAAAGCGTACAAGTTATACTTGGGTTGAATATATGTTTATGATTCGGTGTAACTGTATTTCAGACGTAATCAAGGGTTCAGCCATCACGTGCCCTTGCACCCAGACCGGGCGGTGACAGTTCGGTTTCCTGGTCTCCTTCATCGACGTCGCCGAGCATCGAGGATCGCAACTACAACCACCTCAGCTCGGGCATCGACGTCCTACCGTGTAACCTCGACAGCGGGTCTTTCGATGAACTCGCGCTTCAAAAATCAACGTTATCGCGATCGCGTCGTCAAGGCAACCGGGTTGTATTGACGCTGCACACTGCGCTGAACATTATCAACCGGTCATGTGCAGGTTTTGATATCTGTACCGAAGATAGTTTGATGTAAACCCATAATTTCATTCATTACTTTTGATATATATATGACTAGTAGACAGAGTCAATCGGAAAGTATTTGATTGTTTATCCATCATCATGCCTATTTAAAGATTATTGTATTGAGGCAATATTTCACTGTTCAATTCAATTGATATGTATATGTTATTGCGTTTCATTATAATCTGATTATTTCATGCATTCCTTTTAATTAAAGTTTCATTTTGAAACTACATAAATATTAGTTCCGATTTTTATTAATTATTTATCTTATTTATGAAGAAACCCACTATGTAACAAACAGCATTCATCCTCTCTAAATACTCTTTACCTGGCGCAACATAGAATAAAATAAGTTAGCAGCTTTAGCTCCCCGGTGTAATTATTTTTTTTACATGATTTATCTGCATGCTCTTTTTACACAGGTGTACACAATTTATCAAGTCAGTGAGGCATTTACGGGTAAACCTTCTTCTGCATTGTTTATACTTGACCCGTGCTCGTATTGGGCATTCTCATAATGAGAATGCCCAATAAGTATACATGAGTCAAATGACATTTGACTCATGTAAACTTATTTGCACTAGAAACTCCACCTCAATGCATGTCATGTAATTATACACTGATAATTAAACACATTCTCCTTGAATGTGTTGAACTTGCAAATATTCGTGTTAACTTTTTGATTGTCCTGACCTCAAGACATTATTTAGAGATATTTCGCGATTATGTGTTACAAACTTTCTAAAGAAGATCAATCTTTACACTTGATTTTAAGTGGAAAACTGATCGTATCCCAATCACAACATGTATACCCTTGGGCAACGTGTTTTATTCCAATTGCCTAGTCTTTCGGAGGAGACTTTAAACCGTCGATCCCGTGTAAAGGAGAGTCACACCATTGGCACGTTAAAGAACATGCTTCTCTTTTCATAAAGAGTAGGGAAGTTATTCCGAGGAAGTAGTTAACATATTGATTTATTTCTGATTTATAATCCTTCTCAAATTCTGTAAATCACATTAGGGAAACTTGAATGGTGTAATCTTTTTAGATGAACTGTTTGACACTTATATGACACTCAAGTGTTAGTAGTGTCGTTAATCTCTTATCACTCACTCAATCAATCATTGTTTATACTTACATCTCTGCAATACTCATGTTGTGCCGCTTTTTATTAATCGTCGCTATTGCCGATCAGTCACTATTAATATTTTCCTATGTAAAGTCATATGTTGATATAAAACATGTTTCAATTTTGTATATTTTTTAGTTCTAGATTCGATGTACTGGTGTCATGACGCGACCCATCGACATCGCCTGGCCCGCCAATGCCAAGGAGATCGCGCGGGAAATCCTGGATTATGTCACGGACGGCGACACACGCCCTCTCCTGGTCCATGCCTTCTCTGTCAGCAGCCACGTGCGTCTGCGGAGCGGAGTAGCCATTAGGCCTATGCATCGGTGCGTTACCGCATCGTTGCTCAGATCCTGTACAGTTGTATTCTCTCCAGGGATAGCTACGAGGGTATCTACTCGTAGGACGCCAACAACTCCTTTACGCAGTTTGTCACCAAGAGGGTTACAGAGACCTACCATTGGCTGACCAACAAGTACACCATGGATAGCATCGTCAAGGTGAGCTTGAAGGGTGAACTCTCCCGTGAGCATTGGCGTGAAGATGTGTAGTTCGCCAATGTGGTTTTCAGGAAATGGTAATGTAAAAGTTAAAGGTCCGTCTCATTGGTGGAGATGTCGCAAGGACAGCATAGATAAGTTACAGAGACTTACAGGAGACTTGAAAAAAATAAAACACACTCGAATTCACGATGACCCGTCTAGTCTCGCAACGATTCGGTCTCAAACAAGCCACATATTTCTAACATTTTACAAGGCATAATCTCAGCAGCAATTTACATCTTGGGGAATCATAATTCATAATGATTCATTGATGTATGAAGGAAAGCGAGAATTCCATAAGAATTTCCAAAGAAACAAAGCAGAGTTTATTAACGGTCCTACTGTTCTGCATTGTCCTTCAGGTGAATGAGATCTTTACTGGCCGCACGGTCAAGGCGCCCGCCCGGAACCTCTTCTTTCGCGATGACCCGATCGCCACGGCCAAGGAAAACGACGAGCTGGTCGAGCAGTGGCGCAAGCATGTGGAGAGCGACCTTGACGTCAAGTGTTGCAGAACTCCCAACTTTGCGAAGCACAGTGACGAGTAGGAGGAGAGCATCTACGGCTTTAGGTACAAGCTGACACTGCAGCGCTGCCGCACGTTCCAGTTAGAGAAACTCAGCAGTAATTTACATCTTGGGGAATCATAATTCATAATGATTCATTAATGTATCATAATGAAAGCGAGAATTCCATAGGAATTCCGTCGTCGGCGGGGACGCTACTGTAGGAAGCGCCAAAGCAGGCCGAATGAAAGTAGAATGAGTGAGGGAGCTCAACAAATGGACACTAGGCTAAATCTTCCTAAAGGAGTGGTCACTATAGACTGTAGGATGGACTTTGCCACGACTTAACAAAGGATGAGTGAGGGAGATAATTAATCCGCGCAGCCAGCTTGACAAATGAACAAGAAATCTCTCCTACCAGAGATGCCATTATAGGATGGACTTTTGCGAAACTTGACAAAATGGTAAGGGAGAGAGAGAGCCCGCTGAGCTAGCGCAACAATCTTGCCTAAAATGAAGGTCACGATGAATTAACCACCATGTTAACGGATGGGCTTTGGAACGATTTGAAGAGAACGCGCAGAGGTAGCTCAACTAATCAACGCTACATCTCTCCTTAAGGAGAGGTCATTGAAGGGTGGACTTTCCCACAGATGAACACCGGGGTAACTCCACAATGTCCTATATAAATATCAGTGACACATCTCTCTCTTGATTAAGCTGCGAGCTTTAGTATTGACTGGTCAGAAATAACCGCCAATCTGAATTGTTTACATGCCGAAACTCGCACATCATTATTGAACCTGCGGACTGCATCTCCTTTGGGGTATTGAGCATTAGTTTATAACTGATGCAGGGGAACAAAAAGTATTTTGTATCCACCCATTGGACTGTCAGTATAGACATGCTCACCGTAATAGCGGATCATATTCAGATATGCCTAGAACGAGTATTTACCTAACTTGTGACATATGACTCAAGTCATAGATGTATGTGTTATGTCACACAAAGAAGAATGTTTCATTATCATGTATGTATATTATGAAACTGATATGTGAGCCAAGAATCTGGAGGTTGAGATTTTGTACGTCGTATACGGTGTAAAGTTTACTTGAAAGAGTTTGGATTGATGAAAAAGAACCAGGGGTATGGGGCATGGGAAGAAGGATTATTAAGTTGATAAGCATCCTGACTAACTGGTTTACCATGATATGCAATTGATACAAAGAGCTCAGTACAGAGAACTGTGTGGCACTCCATGATCGCCTACGTCACACGACAAAGCACCCAGAGAGAGAGAGAGAGAGAGATAGTATATCAAGCAGTCATATTAATATAAGATAGCTTGGACAGACCACAAGGCAAATCATGTTCGTTGAATTATTTCACGAAAAGTTAAATTGCATGCATGAATACTTTTGAACAAAGAATGATACGACCTCTCTTAACCCTAATACTACCGGGGTATTTCAAAGCATGTTAGGGTGGGAGGGGGGGGGGGGGCATTAGGGCCATGGTCCGCCCAATTCCCTCATTTTTTTTTTATAAGGGTCAAGAATTATGTACTCTACCAGTTGTATAGCTAAATATACGAAAGTGCCTTTATGTTTTTAATTCAATAATGTATGCTCATTTATGCAAGAAATCACTATATAAAGCCTTAGGAATATTAATTTCTGGTACAGATATCTTTAAAAAATCCCTCATCAATTCCCGCAAAAAAGGATAGGCTGTGGTAATTATTTCTTAAGTATTTCATTGTTTTTCGTCAAGCGCATTTTGCGATTTGGGTGTAAGTGTGCGTGAATGTGGGTGTATGTGGGTTTGTGTGTGTTGTAATTATTTACACTTCCTATAAGAAAAGTATTTACATAAAATGGGAAATCTCCTGCATGATTTTGTCTATATGGTTGTGCTCAGTCATATAGAGAAATAGCGAAATTTCAGTCATGTTTGGTAAACGTAATCTGGTATTTGCACGGTAGGTCCGATCGTCATAAATTTGGTATCAAAATGCGCGAAAAGGATCAGAAAAAAAAAATCGTGTTCGTTTCGAAATATTGAGGTGTTCGGAAGTACCGACAAATAAATGACGGGTGGTGGGGGACTAATGCACCCCCGTGAGTATTAGGATTAAAGGATTATGTGAAGCACGTTGAATTCTCAATACTGCACATATAAGGGAAAGTCGTCCCATGATGTATTAGTGCAAGAGACCGGCGGCATGGATCATTCTTCGACACATATCCCCGTCACACACACGCCTGAGTTGCAAGTAATAGCATGTGAAGTGCACAGTATTGATGCAAGAACACGACATGGAATTCATTCTCTATAAGAAGCAGAATAATTGTGGTTGTATTCAATTGAGGAAAGCAATGTTTGAGCAAACTATTTCTCTCTCAAATGACATTCTATTGCATGTGAATCTCCAACGATATAAGCTATCCATCATGTACATTGTATATCTATATATTCATGTTATCAGAAACAGTGTCGGCGTGTGTAAAATATCTAATTGGTGATTCAAATGGCCTAGCTTCTTTGCATTGTAAAGTGTACAGCTCGGTTTTTCTTGATTTCCCCCGAGATGTTCCTTCACATATACATATATGATTCTCTCTGCTTGTGATCTGCGTCGGGTTTCACTGAAACTCCTTGCGTCGGACGCATGGACGACGCAGGGAAGGATTGTAGAAGTTTGCAAGCAAGCTGCCAACTCCACTTAGAAAAACACGGACCGCCTGTTGTGACCATGACATAAGGCATCCTAGTATAAATGTACTTATATTTTAAAGGATGAATAAATAAGAACTTAATCAGTTATATTTCTAAGCGTTTAATAAAGACAACATTATAAAAGAACAGGTATGTATTTTTAATTTTTAGTTCTTGAAATAAAATGTATGTTTATCACATCCCACCTAATATCCCTCATTCTCATTTTCAATTTTATATTGTAATAAATTATTTTACTTTCTTACTCTGATTTTAGTTGTATCTTTGTGGGGAGGGGGGGGGGGGGGGGATCAGCCAGCAAATAATATGTAAGAAAACAACATGACATTTTTTTATATTCAGGAGAGTTTTTGTCGACAATTGCCAAAGTGTTGCATTACTGTTTGAATTAAGTTTTGATTAGGACAATTCTCTGCATCCACAATACAGTGTATAGATATTTGAATGTTTCGTTCATCAAAACAATGAGCATTTACATGATTATACATGGACCAGTTTCATCATTACCGTATTGATATATGTCATGAATTTGAAAATGTTTATGCATTCAAGAATAAAAAATATATTTGTGGGGAAAATAAGCAACCGTCTACGTCTGCTTATCTGAATATGGAGTACCGAAGTGTGACGTCATTTGAGCATTATTGTTAAGACAAATGGCTCTAAACGATACGGGCAGAACAAGCAGCGGTGATTACAACGGGGAATGTAATTGAGAATGCCGGACACTAGCCCGGTATACAGTATCGGACAGGTAAACCTCTCAGTTGAGTGAGTTTGTTTAGAGCCAATTTGTCTTGACAACATGTTCATATGACGACACCACTTCGGTACTCTATATGAACGAATGCTTGCATCGGAAGAGAAAAGAACAACGACGATGGCTTTAGAGAAACAGAGGGGGGGGGGTAGAGAGAGAAAAAGAGGAGGAGGGAGAGAAAGAGGTGGAGAGAGAGGAGGTTGGGAGAGAGAGAGAGAGAGACGGAGAGAAAAGCGAGCGCCATGGAAAAGTAGTAACATTTATCAATTATCTCACAGCATAGAAGATGTCATATCATAGTTCACGTTACTACAAGATTGTATCAGATTTATAGGGCTCTCGGGTCACTTTCAGGATACATTTGGGCAACAAATCCCCCCCTCCCCCATGTGATTTTTTTCATAAATTGCACATTTCCTTATATCAAAAAGAAAATTACCTAAGTAATAGATAGAAACTTGTTGACAATCTGCAAGTATATATGTTTAATACTCTATGAAAACATACCAACATCAGCAATCGGTCTGTTGGCGCAGTTGGTAGAGCGTCAGACTGATAACCTGAGGGTCATGAGTTCGATTCCTGACATAGATGCTCTTTTGGTTTTTTCTCGTTGATTTGAAACTAATAGTCTATACGCTAAAATCACCAAGCAAAACCACCGACGTCTTATAGCCTAGTGGTAGGGTAAGCGCCGGGACTACCTCACACTCGTGCTGGCGAGCACGGGTTCGAAACCCGCTAACTCCAAGGTTGCAAAGCCAAGGTTCAAGGATTGTCGGATGGCCCGGCAAAGGCATTGGGATCGCCCTTGTTCCTCCCCTAAAGAGTTAGAGTCTATAGTTCTTATAGGCTATAGTTTTTAGGAGGTAGGAAGGGATACGCGATGGGCCGGTCGCCATACCAGAAGGGAACTAATGGTAGTCGGTAAAGGGTGATGAGCCCGAAGTCACGACACCTGACCTCCTGGCAACCATCGCTGAACCTTTTATTTTTTTGTTGTTGAACTATTGACTTTAATTGTTTTTTCCTTCTATCTTTGATGACAACAATCATCCAGAGCCTTATCATCTTTGTTGTTCCGTTTTTCATTATTCCATATTCCTCTTCTTATTACTTTTCTGCCCGGTTTTTTGTCCATTTATTTTCTACACTTTCCTGGAGCATGTTGCATATAGGTTTTAAATTCTACCTTACCATCAATGGTAGCTACTGAGAAAACCTATCTGCAACATGACCCTGATCTCTGATATCATCCAATCTTTCTTGTTTGCACAGAGTAGAGGGTATCCTCAACCAGCAAGGCTATCATTCAATCCTACAGCGGAAGGCCTTCCTTTCAGGGAAACGCCTGATCGGAGGAGGGTTCGTTTTCCAGTAGAACAATGACCCAAAGCACACGTCACGACTATTCAAAGAATATGCAAAGGCTACTTGAAGAAAACGGAAGAGACACAAGTCCTGGCAATCATGGATTGGCCGCCCCAGTCTACAGATTTCAACCCCCTTTCTTGTCACTTATGTTTTTGAATAAAAAAAAGAGGTTTCCATAGAAGTTAAACACTAAATATCGTTTGATTTTATTTGCGTGTTTGACTTCTAACTAGGAAATGGAAAAATGAATGAAGTTACGCGTTTAACCATGTATAATGGTGAAAAGCTCTGGATATCTAGATTACACGAATGTAATAAAAAGGTTAGCATTTTGAGAAAATGCCATATTGAGTGGTAGGTAGCCATTTAATAGAGTATAAATTTGTTTGAATCAAGGATAAAATGTACATTCTTATATACTATTCACTTTAAAACGAAACTTAATTGAACTATGCTATGAGCCTGAATATCAATAAAGCCTACCAATTATACACTGAATGCAGGTGTTCCTAAACTTTTTGAGTTCAGTGTATCTCTCTTACTTTCCCCCCACTACATATTACTCTTACTTCCTCTCGATCTCCCTATACGGTACACACAGCTGGCCACCATACCGTACCGGGTAGGCATGGGCGGAAATCCCGGGGGGGGGGGGACGCGACACAATATCAAATGTCCCCCACCCCCACTTTTTTCGGTCGTGTATCTCCACGAGACTGGGCGGATTAATTTTTTTTCGAAAAACCTCATAACTCCCCCCCCCCCCCCCCCACTGAGAGCATTTTCAGAGACTTGGCGGGATAGAAAAAAATGAAGGGAAAAAACACCTCCCCAAAATCCCATCACTACTCCCCCCCCCCCCCCCCCCCCCCCCCCGCTCAGCTGCTTCTTGAGGAAAAACATGTCCCCTCCACCTTCGGGGAGCGATTTCCGCCCATGCTGGCGTGTGACGAAAATCACGTTGCTCACTCACCCCCAAAACACAAAAACAACATCATCAACAACAACAATAAAACAAGAAAAAAACAAGAAAAAAATGAAAAAGAAGAAGAAGAAGAAGGAGAAGAAGAAGAAAAAAAAAGAATCATGATGATGGCTAGACTAATCTTTCGAGCCTAAGGTTAAGTTCTGCTTGTGTTGTTTTGCAATATAAGGCTTAGGAGCTAGGACATCAACATTTATCTATCTTGATGACTTTCTACCTTGAACCTCTACATGATGTAATCCTCATTTTAGATACCATGTAATTTCGAGAAGAAAAAAAAAATCTCCACTGTTCAAACGGTTTACATGAAGTCTTATCGGACGTGTTTAATCCCCTTAAACCTAGTTCCTTAAAATGTATCTAAAAAATCGTTATTACATCGATTTTAAGGACAGGGTAGATCATTCGAAGAAGTCATGAAACTTGGCAGGATTCAAAAGTATACCTTAACCATAATGTGTCAACATTACAGTCGTATAGCTTCATGAACTATTATCGAAAAGTGAAAATAAAACTCTCCTTGTTTTTTCGACCATGGTCGACTTACTCTACATTGATAATCATGTGGTCCCTATATAGCTGCATGGACAATTTTGGATGACCCGTCCAGCAAAACCTCCTCGAAATCTAGCGATCAATATAGTTATTTTACTAGTAATTAAATCAGAGAAAGAGAGGGAGAGAGAGAGGGGGGCCTTACATTTTCTTAATAGTTGAATGTACGTAATAAATACTACATACGTACGTAATAAATACTACGTACGTACGTGATAATACTAGGTACGTACTTGATAATAGTACGTACGTGTGATAATGCTACGTACGTACGTAATATATATACATGTATATTTATATATATCACTGCCGATTGACCATAGTGGTATTCACCACGCGCTGCCCGCTTCGTCCGCATTCCCCCGCCGCAACGGGCGGTGATTGGCCAGCGGCACCGGCCAATGGTAGCGGGCGTCCACACCAAAAGATCCCGCACAGAAACCTTGCAAGCAGTATACAACAAGCTTGCAGTGCAGCACTCAGTCCACATTGCCTGCTGAATGCTAGCAGTTCGCAGCCAAAACGTCGCAATACACCACTTTGCATACATCGAGAGACCGATTTAGTTGTTCCATCCTCAAGAAGATATAAAAAGTGTGGATTACTGGCTAATACTCACTTAGGGCAAAGCTATGCAATTAAATTTTGGGTCAGTTTGGTGAGAGTTAACAGGTCACGGTTCAAGGTATTATATTTTCGGGTTATCCGTCCGTCTGTCTGTCCGTCCAGAACCCGTTTAGGTAACATCTTAAACTTGGTATATAAGTGTATTGTATAAAACCAAATCCAAGGATGCAATTGTCATTAAACATGCTACACAGATGGATCACTACTTGGGAATAGACTGGTAGCATTTTTAATAAAATTCCTGAAAGTTCAAAGGTAAAAGGTCAATGAACTTTGCCAAGAATTAGCTAGAAATTGCCCCAAAGTGATATTTTCAAGATAAATCCAAATCCAAATCCAATGGTGCAATACCAACCAAACATGGTGCAAAGTTCACTACTTGGGGGTAGACTAATGACATTTTAGGAGAAATTTGTCAAAGGTCAGAGGTCAAAGGTTTATGAATTTTGACAAAAATTTGACAAAAATTGCCCCCAAATTGATATTTTTCACAATAGATCGAAATCCAATTATGCATTCCAACCAAACATGGTACAGAGATGAATCACTTCACGGAGATAGACTGATGGCATATTTGATAAAATCCCTGGAAGTTCAGAGCTCAAACCTCAATGAACTTTGCCAAAATCTGCTAATTTTAAGCAAACTTGATACAAGGATGGATTCAGACTGACTGGTTAGATTGGTCAAAGAAGTCAAAGAAGTAAGAGGTCAAAGGTCAATGAACATTGCCAAACGTGGCCAAACATAGAAAAAGAGAATATGATATTTTCATTTCACATAGGAATTCAATTGTACATTGCCCACCGAACATACAGATATTCTGAGAATAAATCTAAATAGAGTTACAAAGAGGCGGAGGCATATTTATTGACTGCGTGGCATGCTCTGAAGTAATTTGTCAAATTTCATCAAAATGTCTACAATGATAGCAGATGACAGGACAATTGAGTGATTAGAATGTGGGTTGATACATTGGTACAAGTTGACTGCACGTAGTAAAATTTCTCTAGTTTCTAGATTTTTCCCACCTCTGCTAAGCCCCACCTCCAAAAATTCCTCCAGATCACCATTTTTGTTGTGACATCATCAATGGTAGAAATGAGTATGACAATAGACAGAAGTATGCACAAAGCTCATAATAGCGTGACATGTCTTCACGCAACACTTCCAAACAACCTTTCACATATGGGAATAATCGATGCTTTGTCCCAGCTTTGCCAAGGAAGAAAGAATATCTTTACATTGTCTATCAAACATGGGATGCTATTGTAAGCCATTG
This sequence comes from Arbacia lixula, assembly GCA_963669155.1. Taxonomy (NCBI): domain Eukaryota; kingdom Metazoa; phylum Echinodermata; class Echinoidea; order Arbacioida; family Arbaciidae; genus Arbacia; species Arbacia lixula. The sequence goes on along the minus strand of OZ022594.1, from coordinate 3,450,267 downwards.
CATTTAGTCATTGCAACAATGTGCATAACTTTGTCCATTCTTTAGCTTATTTCTACTTTTACTCTTCACAACAAGAATCATGATCTGGAAGATTTTTGGAGGTGGGGCTTAGCAGTGATGAGAAATATATTGAAAAATATTTAAAAATTAATATGATATATATTTATTGAACAGAGAGTGATTTTGTAATATGTAATATGCAATACTTGTATGCATCAACAGCAACCAACATACATTTCTGTGTCAAGGGGCCTATAAATTGTGTGTATTTATGCACTTTTCCCCATTGTTATCTTTTATACAGGTAGATATTCATGTTGGATCTTCTTCCCGATAACCACTGAATGTGCAAGATGGAATGTCAGAAGGCTGTTCTTGTCCTGACTTACATTGCTTTCATTGGATCTTTGTGCCTCCACTTAGTGAGTGGAATTGAAGAGTATTATTATCTCTTACAAACGTTTGAGGATGTGGTTGGAGGAGGAAACTCTTCATACTTCAAGCTCACCAAGAACGGAGCTGTGCACACCTTCCTTCAAACACTGGATGAGGATGCAGACCTTTATGTTTCAGAAAGCAACCCCAAACCTACTTTTGAAGATTATGACTTGAAGTCAGTTACATGTGGAGAGGATCATCTTGACATCCCCAAAAGCTTTAAACGCCCTACGTCTGTAGCCATCTATGGACACCCAAGGTTTGCAGAAAGCCATTTCCGCTGTTCTGTGTACCTGGACACTAGAGATGTCTCGAGTGGGGACCAAGACTGGTTGTATCAGAACAATGCAGAGCAAGCTGCTGAGGAGGAGCACCCAGGATGGATGTTTCTTCTTAAGATCCTGGAGTTTGTTCTAGATGTTGCATTAAAACTAAGGTTTCACTGTCAAGGTGAAGCGTGTACTTGTACTTTACAATGCGATTGAATGGAGATGAATTGCTTTCAATTAGGTGTTTAAACTCATCAACAGCTTTTTGGTAGCAAAAGTATGGATCCAAATAAAGATGCACACTGTACACTGGTATTATGGATGCAGTTCAGTTTCTTGTTCTCTTTGTGGTGTGCATGCAACCCTTCAATGTATAAAGATACTACACTTATCAAGATGACGTCACAGTACACATTCCCTGCTTCATTGTAGAGAAATGAACTACAAGCTTAGATGAGCTGTATAGATCTGATGGATTGTCCTTTTATGCAATGCATTAAGAACCATTCAACAGATAGACTGCACACTTGGTACCTGATATAATTTCTGAAATCAAGAAGTGTAAAGTTAGGATCAAATCTGGCTGTGGTGAAAGAGTCAGTAAACTTTGAAAAAAATGATTTTTATTACAATACAAATTCAATGATCCAGTCTTAAAACATTGAAAAAATAGTGAACGCTACATTGAGGTAGACTGATAGCATTTGAAGTAAGGCTCCTGAAAGGTCAAAGTTCAATGAACTTAGTAAAAACAAATTAAAAATTGCTAACAATTCATATTTTTCCTGATGGCTTGAAATTTGTTTATGATCCAATTTCAAGTAAACTTAATACAGAAATGAATAACCACCTGGAGATCGATATGTGAGTTAGAGATCAAATACCTGGTTTTGGAGGTCAATGAACTATCATAAATTTACTAAAAATTGTCCAAGTATGTTGTGCTTTGCACTTTATTTTTTAAAGTACAAATTACATTGTAATATATATTCTTATTTCAACCCAAGTGGTACAATGATTGATCAAATTTCTGACAGGTCAAAAGTCAATGAACTTAGCCAAAGTTGCCAGAAAGTCTTTTTTTTATTATAAATAGAGAAGAGTGGCCCAATTGCAACCAAAAGTGGTCAAAAGATAAATCACTATTTTTAGAATGATGACAATTTAGGTTGAGTACTCATGAGGTCAACTGTCAGTGAACATTGTAAATATAGTGGCCCCAATGTTTTTGTTCTAATATAAGACCCAGTATAAACATAACTAATTATATGTAGATAGACCAGGGATGTGTTATGGAAGGATATGAAACAACTTTCTTTCTTTGAACCCATGCGTGGCACCGCCGAAAAAAATGTCTTCTCAGCATGTGCTTTTCAGGTGTTTTAATAATAACGAACAGGACTGCGTAGCAAAGGTTTCTCAGATAGAACAAAAGAAATGTAGAGTCTTATTTCGCTTGTCCACTTCTGTTGGATTGCATCGATACTTTTGTGAGGAAAAGATATATCAGCGAACAAAAATAAAAAGTTTTTTCTACTAAAATATTTCAGTTGCACGCAAATGCACGCAAATTCTGTTAATGAAAATAAACAGCTTAAGAAATAATTTTGATAATGATTGAATCCCATATTTGCGGAAATCTGCGGGAAGTGCAGGAATGTGTTAATTGTGTAACGTAGAATATTATCTTATATCTCCGTTTGTGCATCATTCAACAATTATTAAAAAGAAAACCGAGTACAGGATCTATAGTGGTGTTGCCCGTAACTTTCTTGAAAATTGCACAAAAATGTGATAAGAAACATAGCTTCCAGATACAAAAAAGTGAATTAAAGATACATGTATTCCTTTCCAATTTGACAGCAGCTAAATTTCAGTGCCGCGCATGGGACATCAAAGCATTGAAGTGATTGTGGAATGCTTTTGACATTCATTAGCACGCTTTAGTATCCATACAGATGTTTGAATATATTATGGTCGAGTTGTTTCCCATTCCTAACACATCCCTGGATAGACTGAGAAGATGAGAGGTCAAATTCCTCACAGTTAAAAGATCAATTAACTTTGTCAAAACATTGTCAAAATTTACAGTTATGCAATCATTAGGAATTCAATGGTCTAACTTCCACTAAACGTAACAATTTTCTGACCATAAGTGCTTGTCAATTTAAATCAGGTGAAGCTAACGGAGGCAGAGGCACATTTATAAGACCGACGTCAGTTACATCTTGTCCGTAAGCTGCACGTTTATATGTATTAGCACGGATCAAGAATGCATAGAAATCATGCATATTGATAAACGCCAGCTGTGTGAAAATTTCTTCCCACACTACAGATGGAATTGCTGTAGTTGTCTTATCAAGCTGTGTAGAAGCATATAGGTATACCTATTCAGGTTTACCATAAGTATTTCTGAAAGATATTTAAATCAGCAGAACCTGACAACAAGCCCATTGAGTACCACAAACATGGCAAAACTTTGTGTTACATGTATATGTTCTTTACTCTAATCCCTCCATAAACATGTGGAAATATTTGACATTCTCCATGTATTACTTCATGATTAGTGTGGAAGGTACTAGTGCAAGGTGCAGTGCATTCGCAACTGTACAAGTAACTTCGAAAAGAGGCATGTTTACTTTAGTGTATTCCATGGGGGATCAGGGCAGTTCAGCCCCCACATTGCCATAAAGAGCCCAGAGCATTAGAATAGAGCCCTCATTTTTCTCAATAAAGTGTAATGCATGATATGGTTGACAGTGTCTGTTTCATGGCGTTAAGCTTGTAGTACCCGCAATTTCATTTCAATTGTTTCCTTTAACCCTTAATCCTGAGGTATTTCAAAGCTTGTTATTACCTGGGGTGGGGGGGGGGGGCATTGTGGTCCCCCCTGAGATCTTGGGCCCGAGTTGCACGATTGCATCAACATTTTGCACAAGGGTAAAACATTATGTAATCTACAAACTTGTAAAGCTAAATTTACGTAAATTCCTTTTATTATCTTTTTTTATTAATCAATTTATGCTAATTTATGCGAGAAATCTTAGATTTTGGTATTTCTCACTAAATAAAGCTCTGGAATAACAATTTCTGGTACAAATGTCTTTCATAACTTTCTCATCAATTCCTGAAAAAAGGAAAAGATAGGTTGTGGTAATTATTTCTTATGTATTTTATTGTTTTTCAATTTTCTTACGTATTTCTTTGTTTTTCGTCAAGCGTTTTTTGCTATTTCGGTGTGGGTGTGTGTGAATGTGGGTGTGTATGTGTGGGTGATAATTAACTACACTATTTGAAATAATGATACTAGAAAAGTATTCACATAAAATGGAAAAGCGTAATCTGACACCTGCACGGTAGGTCCGATCGCCATAAATTTGTTATCAAAATGTGCGGGAAGGATCAGAGAAAAACAGTCATGAAATTTCATTCCGAATTATTTGACAGGGGGGAGGCCATTATGCCCCCCCCCCCCGGAGTATTAGAGTTAAAGATGACACGCTTGTGATGTGTCGCTCATTTAAAGGGCCATCCTTGTCAGCAATGAAGAGAGATGTGATAGGAAGTGTTTGGTCGTGTTTTCATTGACAGAATAGTTTATCACTGCATGGACATCTTCATGATACATGGACCTTGCACTCTTATCTGTTTGTATGCAAACTAATCTTCCCATCGGTATCATGATAAATACATTGCAGCTTAAATGTTGGGATATTGTTATTTCTAATCTTATTGAGGTTTCCTTGTATGAAAATGCTAACTGACAATGTACGTTTCATATTTTTTGTTGGATTTGTTCTTGATTTATTAGCAAAGTGTACTTATAAATTGTCCCTTTTTAAGATATGATATTCAAAGGAAGATATGCTCTGTCATGAAAGAGAAACAAAAGTCTGTGACGTAGCTGTGTAAAGTGTTTGGAAGTTTTTGATATATTGAACAAAAATACAGATCAGTTAGTAATAAAGTTAGTAATACAGATCAGTTAGTGATGTAATAATATAACTCTGCTCTCATTGGACACTTCAAGGTACCGGAAACAAGGCTCTTTTCAATTGTATTAATTCACCCAGCAAACGTTTGAACATGCAAAATAATGCTTGATACTTATGACATGTCATTCAGTGCAAAATCACCTGTATTGTACGGAATTGCATCTGTGTCTGAAACTGTTTACTGGCATCCGATAACCCATATTCCATGGAAGGCAATTTAATATGGTTACCAGGTGTCTGAATGCAAACTTGTGTCTATCGATACCATGTATGCTACTAGATGTAAAAAAAACTTTTGACACTTTTGAAAAATAATGAAAAAGAAGTTTCAACTCAAATTAAACTGAAATTAATACATCATAAAGTCAAGGGATGTCAGATTCTTTTCAAAGTAATTTCTTGTGACATTACATCAATTAGGGAAGTGTTAGGAAGGAGTAGAAACTCGAGCATAATACATTCAAACATCTTTATGGGTTCTAAAGCGTGCTCATGAATGTCAAAAGAATTCCATAATCATGACAATGCTTTGATGTTCCATGTGCCGAGCCGACATTTAGCTGATGTCAACTTGAAAAGAAATTTCTTTAATTTCCCTTTTGTCTGCATGTAGACGTTTTTTTTTTTTTTTACAAATTCGTTTGCAAACCATAAGGAAGTTAACGGCAGATAATGCCAGATCCTTTACTCTGCTTTTGTTTCGAAAAGTATTGAGGAATCAGCAAAAATCGGACATCTAAGCTATTTGTATTACTTACAAAATTGACCAATTTCTTCACTTTCCGACATCATTTGGGGGTATTCAACCACTCTCAAAATGATATATTAAGCTCTGTATTATCATTAACGGCGTTTGTGTGTGTTTGCGTGCAGCAGAGATATTTTACTTGAAAAACTTGTTTATTTGTGTTTACTGATACCTGTTGTGCTCATGGAAGCATTAATGTCATTAACAGAACGGGACAAGCGAAATGAGACTGTACATTTCTTTTGTTCTCTCTGAGAAGCCGTTGCCACATAATCATGTTCATAATTGTTCAAACACCTGAACAGCACCTGTTGAGAACACCATTAATTTTCAGCGGCTTGGCACATGGGTTCAAAGAGAGAAAGTTGCTTCATATCCTTCCATAACACATCCCTGCACTAATTACTTTTCGTGTAATAAACCTGTGAATATCTATTGAGATTTTCACTTTTGAACAAATTTGGATTTAATGCTTTATTAATGGCCATTGTGTATCACACATGTCAACCCACAACCTCTTTTCTTCCGGAAACATGCATTATTAAAAGAAATGTTATGGCAGTTGCTACTGGATTGACAGGTGTGATACACAATGGTCATTGCTGTGCTCTGAATTAATTATTTGTTACACTGTAGGCACATATTTTTTATGACCAAATTTTTCCCAAACTGAAAAACTCATTAAATATTCCAAGGATTATTGCAAGAGAAATAAAATGATTAATGAAATGTCACGAAACGTGCTTGTAAACATTTGTCTTCCTTGACTTTTTTATGTGTAAATTTCAGCTTCATATGAGTTGTAATTTTTTTGGTTTTTATCATTTTTCAAAAGTGTCACAGTAGTATTTCTATCAACACCGAGTACATTACAACTTTACAAGGACTATATTAGTGCATGTAGGCTAAAGAACAGTCCTTTCAGCATTGGTCACTTTATGTAAAAGTGATTTTAAAGATGTTTTCAGAGTGTAAAAGGTAAGAGCTGTGAGAAGTTAAAGAGGACATCTCCGTTCACCATAGTGTTGTATAATGCTGCTAGTCATGTCAGCAAGCTAACAAGAAGTGCCTTGAGTGTTGTGTTCACTATAGATTGCATTATGTAGAAGTTATCTGGCATTCTATCACAAACATTGTGCCCCAACAGTTGCGGATTTATTTCATAGTACATGTAACATCACTATGCAATATGTTGAAGTTAGAGCTCTATCGAGTGGGAATACACTTGATCTTTGGCCTGTTGTGTGAATGTGATAGATATTATACAAACAACTGAAAGTTTTAAATGTGACCCTGGATCCATGTGTCTTGTATTGTAAATATGAGAATATTGATATTAAAGCTTAAAGATAGCCCGTCCCTTTTTACAAAGATGTGCAAACTTCATGAAAGTTTGCACATATTTAGCACGTTTCTTTGGGATGCCAACTGAAATTTTAACCTCAGAGGTACCACATAACTCCCACAGCATAAATAAAAATCTAACAAGTTTTCACTGAGATTTAACTATTTTCTTGGTACGAAAAAAGAAAGCTCGATCAATTATCAAAGATTATTTCCTCAAAACCGAATATTACGCTTTGTCGATTCCAGCGAAAGGTTATAAAGCCACTCTCTATCAAATGATGGCAAAGTCAGGGAACTTTCAGAATTAGGTGTGCAAAAAGAAGTATTTTTTACTTTGGACCAATACTTTGGAATGACTTACATTATCAATGAAGCAAGCCAATAGTGCAAATTATTTCAAATTCTTACTAAAACGGTACCTACCTTTGAAAAACATTCTTTACATTCTCCTTTATTCCCATTAATAAAACTATAACCCCCCTTTCTCCTTTTCCTCTTCTCCCCTTTCTCTTTACCAAGGTATATTTTGTATGCTTGTATTTTTTTATATTTCTTTGTATGTTTTGTTAAGTAATGTAGTTAACTGTGACTCGTGTGCTTATATGTGCAATGGGACCATACCAACAAGCCTGCGTGCTTATTTTGGTTCCCCCACAAACTTGTGAATCTACAACATTATGCAGTTTTTTACATCTTGTTTTTTAAAGTGGAATAAATTGAATTGAATTGAAAATGTGTGAATTTAAATCAAGGCATTTAAAAAAAAGCACACGAATAGAACCACATAACTTGTAGTGTTCACAGTGTGATCTGTACATGTAGATGTACACATTTTGTTATAAAGAAGTTGCATAATACAAATACTCAGTAACAAGAGAATGAGTGATAACTTTCGAGTAATCAATAAACCAGCGTCAATCGGAACGACAGCTATGACGAGGATCAGTCAGTGAGTAAGCGCGTAAAGGAGTGAATTATCACAACATGGTTTCTCATGAACAAACTCAAACAATACGTAGTCATACTGGTTTCCATGAGCCCACGGTATATAACATAAAAAGTGTTAGAATACGTATATTGATCGATCATACCACTAAAATCGTTGATACTTTACTAATATACGCACGAACTGCATATTCTCAACGGAAACAAACACATATAAATTACCTTGATAGTAGAGCATTCTGTTAGTACCCTATTGAGTTTATATGTTTACTTTGCACAATGACGTGGCCATCTGTGACTACTAATAAGAACCCACATAACATGCTAGTATTCTAGGCTATTACGATCTCTTTACGTCCTCAATTGTGTTTCACAATTATTTTTCCTTTTTTCAATTAATTGTACAGGGACATGGCTACAATGTACACGAACACCATAAATCACAGACACTCCACACGATAGACAAAGGAAATAAACACAAAATGATCGATTCTTTAACATACTAAATTGTTTTAAAAATACTACACTGAGGTAATAGATGTATCCGGAAGTATTGACTTAAACGTAAACTAAGACTTATAGGCATATTCATGAGCAAGTTTACACACTCTGCCAATCGGTCTTCTAACTTAGGATAGTCTTCATCCAGAAAATACACCTGACGATATGGTAATCAATGAAAGTACTGCATTTTAGTAACAAAGCAAGATGATTGGATTTGAGACATCTTGTATACATTATCTATTCAGTATTAAGGGCACGACAGACACATGTTCTGATAAATACGTGACCATGACAATACATTCTTGTTCGATTATTTTTATTTCACAAAGATTGGACAGTTCAATCCCATTGACAGCGAAATGTTTGGTATACACAGCTTGAGTGTCCCTGGTCTACAATGATTGAGTGACATATAAAATACAATTTCAAATAATCTTACGACATCACATGATGCATATGATCTATGGTGATATTCAGATCTGAATCAGAATATACAGATATTCACCTCTGTTCGGACTCCGGTCAAAATGTGACCCATTAGCTCAGCGCTTTATTAAATATATGAAACCTCTGCAGCAAAATGAACACGTGACGTAATCAGTTTCGTATTATATACATTAGACTGCTCGTTGACTACAAGTTGCAATGAACTAATTTCAAATTTGTTAGTATGCCGGGTTTTGGCGCTGCGATGATGCCAATGTTTTAAGTCGCCCATCATATCGTTCGTAGATCTTGTAGACCTGGTTTTTACATAGAATTACACGTGACTACAGTGTACATGCACAAAATAAATCACAACTTCGCTCAGTTGAAACATTAGAGACACAAGTCATCGGTTTATCCCAGTTGGTCCACTCATCATTTTGTCTACAAGGAACCCCTTGAAAATACCGTTTTAGAATAAAATACTGGGTTAGCTTATCCACAACTTTAATGAACACCATAACCTCAACCGTTAACCCTAATCCAGACCCCCTACCCTAACCCTCACCCATACATATCAGCATGTGATGGTAGACGAACAAACATAACTTCTGAATATTGACAATTACCAATGAATAATGGTTCAAACGTGAAGAAAACGACAGCCGGACTACCGTGAAGTATTATCTTTACTTTTAGACTCGGTCGCGATCAATATGGTTTGGAGTATTGCGATGATAACATCTTCCTGCATAAATGGGCACATCTTATCAACATGTTAGTACTTGCAAACAGTCCCGATAGAACACCACCCACTGATAATCATATTCACAATTGTCTGGTTAAGTAAATCATCGTACAGAAAGGCTTATCCACTCCCCACTGCACTCGTGATGGGAACTTTCTTCGACACATCTTGCAGTACTGTCATGACTGTGTGACTACTTGTTTTAGTTGTGCCGGAAGGATACTTCAGGTTTAGAATATTGTGGGGAACCGCGCAATCAAAAAAAAAAAAACATGTGCCACCAGTAACGGTCATCCACCTAACTACATGCATGTCAGCGAATTATGTCCTTTATTTCTGAGAGGAAGAAAGAGTGCTTTGATACTCGATCATTACCCATTACCACTTGAATGGTCCCGGTCCTTTTCTGAAGTACTTGCCTAATTTCTTTCTCTGATCTGCATTTTCAGTTTGCCTACTATTTCAAAATGTCGGTAAATCATTAAAAAAATGCATTACATCATATTTCGTAATGTCAACAAAACGATTTGACAAAAATCAAATTGAATTCAAATTACGTTAATCAAATTCAGTTCCTCGGGGTTCACATTATGGAAATCCTAAATAGAATATGTAGAACAAGTATTTTCGTATTCCAGTTAAGTATAATTGTACCCATAATGGTACTCGGCATGATATATTGCTATCTTATACTTCCAAACTTCATTTAGCATGTTTATCGCAATATTATGTCGGGTAACATAAGCCAAAGAAACAAAGATTTTAACAAACTTTCTGTAATACAGGAAAAAGTATTACAATTAATATATTAGTGCAGCCCGTGATAGGACACTGACACTGACACTGACACTGACACCCACCCTTTTTATTTTATCAATATTGCTAAAAATCAGAGATACAACAATGGACTTTTATATACAATTGCATCAGTAATATACTTGATAAACCCTCATTACCATTAACAATAGCCACAGCTTTTTGTATTGCTTATCAGATTTCTCTTCACATCAACTACTCTGTATTTATCTGCGTCTTCTGGAATCAACCTTAATTTAGGGTGAGCGTCCGCTCTAACGAAAAAAAAAAATGTTTCCATGTTGTCGTGTCTTGACCCGTGAACTAGAAATAGCTTGCGTGGTTAAGTCGCTGCCCGGTAAGCAGTAGATTGCAGGTTCAAATCCCGTCTGGTTCCAAGATTTTTGTCTAACTTGTTTTTAATTCATTTACAGGGTGGAGCACGCTATCCTTTTTGCTGGGTGTATGCCTAAAATATCTTTGTAAACTTTTATGTTTGTTCCATCACCTCAACCTGAATGAAAGGTATAGTGTACAGTAATTGCTATTCTGGAAATTCATGGGGTTGATATCCTTTCCTTGACTTAATCAATTTAAAACGGATGCTTAAGAGAAACTATCTATGAGAAGGTAATAAGGGTGTTAGTCCTCGGTGACTTCGTTTTCTCACATGTTTGCATACGATAATGACACCAAACCCAGATTTAAAGTACGTACGTATGTAGTTTATGACACCTGCTGAAAGGTTCCAGCAATATCTCTACTCGAACAATGATTAATCACACAGGGTTGACATGAATGAAATAATACGTTGAAAGTATAGCTTCTTTATTACTTTGACGCGTAAATCAGTTTCCATAACATAATAATAATGTTGATCATGAACACAGAACTGAATGAAATCTGTTTATGATTAAAATTTCGAAACTATTCAATATTCATTAAAAAGGTCTAACAGACGTTTCTCCAGGACGTTAACACGTAGCTCATGACAGTCATGGAAGTAGCACTTCTTTACGCAATGATGCATCTTCGTCTATTCCTTCTTGATGGCCCAGCAGACATGGCAGAAAGATCGTCTTGGCCGTTGTCTTCATCATCGCTCCTTCTAGATGACCCAGCAGACATGGCAGAAAGATCGTCTTGGCCGATGTCTTCATCATCGCTCCTTCTAGATGGCCCAGCAGACATGGCAGAAAGATCGTCTTGGCCGATGTCTTCATCATCGCTCCTTCTAGATGGCCCAGCAGACATGGCAGAAAGATCGTCTTGGCCGATGTCTTCATCATCGCTCCTTCTAGATGGCCCAGCAGACATGGCAGAAAGATCGTCTTGGCCGATGTCTTCATCATCGCTCCTTCTTGATGGCCCAGCAGACATGGCAGAAAGATCGTCTTGGCCGATGTCTTCATCATCGCTCCTTCTTGATGGCCCAGCAGACATGGCAGAAAGATCGTCTTGGCCGATGTCTTCATCATCGCTCCTTCTTGATGGCCCAGCAGACATGGCAGAAAGATCGTCTTGGCCGATGTCTTCATCATCGCTCCTTCTAGATGGCCCAGCAGACATGGCAGAAAGATCGTCTTGGCCGATGTCTTCATCATCGCTCCTTCTTGATGGCCCAGCAGACATAGCAGAAAGATCGTCTTGGCCGATGTCTTCATCATCGCTCCTTCTAGATGGCCCAGCAGACATGGCAGAAAGATCGTCTTGGCCGATGTCTTCACCATCGCTCCTTCTTGATGGCCCAGCAGACATGGCAGAAAGATCGTCTTGGCCGATGTCTTCATCATCGCTCCTTCTAGATGGCCCAGCAGACATGGCAGAAAGATCGTCTTGGCCGATGTCTTCATCATCGCTCCTTCTTGATGGCCCAGCAGACATGGCAGAAAGATCGTCTTGGCCGATGTCTTCATCATCGCTCCTTCTTGATGGCCCAGCAGACATGGCAGAAAGATCGTCTTGGCCGATGTCTTCATCATCGCTCCTTCTAGATGGCCCAGCAGACATGGCAGAAAGATCGTCTTGGCCGATGTCTTCATCATCGCTCCTTCTTGATGGCCCAGCAGACATGGCAGAAAGATCGTCTTGGCCGATGTCTTCATCATCGCTCCTTCTTGATGGCCCAGCAGACATGGCAGAAAGATCGTCTTGGCCGATGTCTTCATCATCGCTCCTTCTTGATGGCCCAGCAGACATGGCAGAAAGATCGTCTTGGCCGATGTCTTCATCATCGCTCCTTCTAGATGGCCCAGCAGACATGGCAGAAAGATCGTCTTGGCCGATGTCTTCATCATCGCTCCTTCTAGATGGCCCAGCAGACATGGCAGAAAGATCGTCTTGGCCGATGTCTTCATCATCGCTCCTTCTTGATTGCCCAGCAGACATGGCAGAAAGATCGTCTTGGCCGATGTCTTCATCATCGCTCCTTCTAGATGGCTCAGCAGACATGGCAGAAAGATCGTCTTGGCCGATGTCTTCATCATCGCTCCTTCTAGATGGCCCAGCAGACATGGCAGAAAGATCGATGTCTTCATCATCGCTCCTTCTAGATGGCCCAGCAGACATGGCAGAAAGATCGATGTCTTCATCATCGCTCTCCTCGGTATAGATTGTATACCATGTATGCTGAAGAGAGGGAAAAACACCATGGATTCATTGCCATCTGGATCAAGTTGTAATTTTTATATCAGGGGCAGACAAAACATATCACTGTGATTTGAATGTATTATGTGACATCAAATGTGACTTACTAACTGTGTCAAAAAGGGTTGTCCATTTGAATAGAAAAATACATGGTTACATTGCTGAAATGGGTTGATTTTGGGGTGGTGTGATGGTCTTTCGTTCGTTATTCATTTATTTATTCACTTTTGTTAGGGGGGGGGGGGGGGGTGACCGCCCCTTCCGTATGGGCAAACCTAGTACAGATAGTAGGCCAAATAAAGCAGACGTAACGATCAGCACGATACGAAGAAAAATGTCCTATAAAAACTGGGTAGTACTATCAAATTGGATACATCTCGATAATGAGGGGAAACGTGATAACATTTGATGAAATATTTACACGTATAGACAATTCACCGCCTTCCAGATAACAAAATACTTGTCGTTGTAATCTCAAAATGGTTTGTAAGAGCAACTGTAACAATTATTTCGAACTTCACAAGTTGCTCACAATTTAGTATAAGCATTATGTTTCTGCCAAAATGACTCATCGCATGTGTTCTCGATCTGCTTACTGCAATCTATCAAGTGAATCTATCATATCACAGATAAATACTCCACCATCTACCTGACTTCCACAACATACTTTAAAAGAAAGGTTCATAATTCCATGTGCTTAAAAAGAATCCTTGCAGTCCAATATTTGGGGTTCTCTTTTAAATACTGTGGTTCATATTATGGTTGCGTTCAACCCTTGTGACTCCATGCAAAGTGTAGGTTAAAGAATACTTTCACAATAAGATTAAATACAAATGATCAAGTCACTTGACGTACCTTTTGTGGCTCACTGTGATCTATCGTTACGTTGATCCTTCCTGTCCGGTTGACTTTCTTAGCAGCAGAATCCAGGCGCGCATCTTTTCCACATCTTCTGATCCTGTAAGAAAATCGAATAATCTGAACATCAACAGTGAAAGAGAAGTGAATCATCATTAGGGTACATAGCAAAATATTGTCAATCTTGTAACATTGTCTTGATAATGAGAATGAATGATAAACAACAGAAATAAAAGCACTACAATTCCACTATGTTTGCCCAATAAAACATACATTATGTTCCACAAAAGTAAGTACATTGCAGTGAGGTAGACATACAAGTATTAATAAATATTTAATTTAATCGAGATTAATACACTTTGAATAACTGTGCGCAATATCGTTGGTTTTGTAAACCTTCCCAATATCCCACAAAAGGTATAGCGCCATCTCTTCACACAATATGCTCAATGTGACTGACTTTATCCTTGCTGTGCCAGACGTGTAGTAATGCACACACACCCAATAGAGCATTAGTTTATCTGGCATACAAAGGGTTACTAATCAAAAGGATTCTGTGGACGAGAAAAAACAATCAACGGCATTCGATCATAATGAGAAGAAACGAGCATTACATGGCCTACACAATGTGAGATCCAGAGAAGAATCATTATTCTACGTTTTTACCAGAATCTTCATATTGTTTAATCTTTTAGCAAAATGCACTCAGAATTATTCATATTACTTTCATTACAGGTACTGGGATCATAAATATCTAATTTTGTTTCCTTCTTGGGGATGTAGGGATTTTGAGGATTTTAATTTTTAGGGGGGGGGGGGGGTGTAGTTTACAAAGTAAAGAAGAGATAATTACTGCTTGTAATCATAACGGTATGACTTGTGCACATGTGTATTGTACACAATTTAACAATCATAACCATCTCTAATAGTCCTGTAAACACTAGTGTAATTTGATTATCATGTCCTCATGCAATGGCCGTCAACATAACGACATAACGTAACACAACATAACAACATGCGAGTGTATCATATCGCACGTAATGTCACCCACACTGAAACTCTGCTTTACCTGACAAGCCTGAGTGACGGATGGCTGGAGATGGAATCTAGCTGGGATCGCGCATCATCACTTCTCCACGTCAAGTCAGTGACTGTCAGCTTGAGGAGATGAGGGAAGACCCTGGCTAGCTCCCACAGGCAGGCGGTTGATCCCTCTAGAACCCCACTAGCTACAACGTGGAGTACTGTGACGCTCGGTAGCTGGAGTTGGGCTGGGAGAGAATCCCCCAGAACCATCACGGTGACTTTCTGCAGGGAGGGAAACACTGCCTTCATGTTGTCATACGTCCACTCAGACAGTGTCTGGTCATCTATCACCAGCCTGGTCAATGGACTAGGAGGGATGTTGTCTCCACCAGCAGCCTGCAATCAAGACAAACAAGACCCACAGTGTCTCAACTAACAACAGTTTAATTATACACCCAAAGTTACAATTAGCTAAGGTGAACACGGAGGAAACGATCATATCCCTCGTTAGGTTTGATATATTATTTCGAGCGCTCACTGTTCATCCTATTATCATTTACATATGTTATTGCACTGTGTTTGCGATGTGCTGGTGGGGTGGATGGAAATAGGAGTCTACGGGTTTTATCATGTGCGTGTATGTGTATATGCATATATAATGTAAATGCAAACATGTATGTGTGTGTGTGTATGTTCTCGCAGATGTACAGTAGATGTATGTGTATGTTCTCGCGCATGTGCACATTTAACATGCCTAACTCCCTCTATCTTCTCTCTCTTTTCTAATCAAAGGTCAAAGGCAATGTGGTAGAAACCTAGTATGCACGAGCAATCAACATTATGCGACTGAGCACTCAACAAGCAAAAGTAACGGAATGTGAACGTGGTTAACACCTCACCCAGGATTCAACTCTTTGAAATCATAAAATATTCTATGGCGTACAACACTCAAAATTATCTTCGACGTTCGATCAAGGAGCTTTCAATGGTACCTAGCTAGTTGTATTTTAATATGAAATAAACATATGTAAGGAGTATATAAGACACGAACACAATAGACAATTGAGTAGCAAGTGTCTTCAAAGATGGAGCGAGAAATACCACAGACACAGACAGAGGGACAGAAGAAAAGAACGCGCGGTGGTTGTCTATTACTTACATCTATTACTTATAAAAAATAAACATCACAAACATGTCCTCGTTCCGGGAAAATGTAAAAAATTACGAAATGTATGAAATAATATAAAACCTTCATCTACATGTATTATTATAACAAAGACATTTAACTGTGGTAGACATCCCACGATGTTTAATTGTTAATTCTATTTTGTTCATTATATTGTTATGGGAAAAGAAACGTTAGCTGCTCTCTATTAGGCTTATGTACTTCATGTAATATAGATATAAAGTTAATGTGCGCCTTTTACACATACACTATTGATTTGGAGAAGGCTACAAAATGTGAAACTTATGACAAGCAACACAGAAATGGTGACATGATACATGTGATTCGTCCAACCCAATGTAACCTAACGGGTAGTCTAATTACTTATTCTGAGACCCGAATCAAGCAATACTGTTTGAATTACAAGGAGTATTATAATTCGTTTAATTAATGAAGATTAATTGTGTTCTCCTTCAAATGCACTTGTATGATCGTGATGCAATTATGAATAAAAACGGTTTCACAATTTTTTAAATATAAAATGCACGTTATCAACCAGAACAAAATGATATTGAATCATAAAATAAGGTACCTGTGCTTCAGGAGCTACCGACGCCAGTGCTGTGAAGAAATCGTCATGAAAGAAACACTTGAAGATACCGACCTTAGTTAGACGAAGGAGTCTGCCAATGAACAGACCTAGATCACGTGATGCAGAAGCATTCTGGTCGAGCACTATCCACTCCAGTTGTAAGCTCTCGATCTGTCCAAAAATAATGAAAAAAGCAATCTGAAATATGTAGATGGAAATAAAAGCAAACATCTTTGTGCATTAGAAGTATAATTACTTGATTTCTTCTTTCATTTTCTGCATTTTCATACAACTAAATGTCCTATTAATTTAATACCTGTATGCAATTCAGTTTAGCGGTCCGACAACATGCAGTGCAAACCATCTAAAATGATATTAATGAGAAGCGTTTATTTTCATTTTGCAAACGATACTTCAATGTCAATTATTAACACAGGGACTAGGAAGCTGAATGTTTTCCCGCTAACAAACCCTAATCAACGATTACCCATCGCATGCTACTCTCACATTCCTTCAAATGCAATTTCACATTTCACTATGCACGCCCCTTTTCAGGCTATCATCAACATGACCAACAATGACCAAGCCTGTCCTGCTAGAGCCTCTAGTATGGTAGGAATAATTACATCGGGCAGCTTGTTCGTGATGAAAAGAGATTTTAGTATACTACAATATGGTTTGCGAGTACATTTACTGAGTGAAAAGAAAGGTATAGTAACAGAGTGACGAATACCACAAGTGCAATTTGTGCCGGAGGGGGTGGGGGGGGGGGGGGACAAGTACAAACTCAAGAATCTTCCTCATTACTGTTATAATGAAATAAGGAAAACGAGCTTCTTTGACGCCATTAACTGTTGCACATTATGACCACGATGAATTAAGACACTTTAAATTTTGTGATAGGCATTTCTACTACCACACTAGGACTTAAAAGTTACTTTAGGCGGAATTATAGCGATCGCTAGATTTCGAGAAGGATATGGAGGGGCGTGTTCAAAATCATCCCGGTTCAAGACCGGAGACCGATGTCGGCTATGGCCCGCACCACCGTACATGCGTTCAATGCGAGCAGAGGTCGCTGTCCGACGCATCACACACTATTTCCAGAGGCAATACAATTATGAATGTAGACTAACAAGATAAATGAAACTTCTATTACTGTCACAGCAAATATCCATTATTGCAACATCCTTGAAAATTAGAATTAACTTACTTTTGCCATATAAACTTTAAATGGAAATGGTGTAACCAAACGACACAATAACTACACATGTGCTAGTATAGCAGTATTGCATACAGCTTCTTTACTTTTGCCGGCAGCCCAATACAGTCATTACAAACAGGGTAAGATAAAGAAGAATTAGATATTTTGACTAATGAAACACAAGTCTACCTACTTCGACCTGACAACAGTAAATTCCAATTTCGCTTTCTGCTATTGGTCGTTCTGGCACGAATTATATTTAAAAGAATAAGTACATTATTTATTCCGATCTCTCTGTCTCCCTTACTTATTTTCTCTCTATTTCTGTTTCAAGCCTACATATACATGTACCCCCCTCAAAAAAAAAGAAGAAAGAAATCTATATATTTTGTTGTTTTGTTTTGTTACGGCAATTTATCTAAAATGTCATACTAACATAATTATTGCAAAAGTGTCTTTCTTCGTCACACGTCCTTAGCCCTCCTTATGTAATGTAAATTCGCGTTTCTGAAATAAGAAAGAGCAAGATAGTTCAGGGTAGGTGTCCAGGAAGAGAGAAGGATATATAGAATGGAAGGTGGGGGTCGGGGGGGGGGGGGGTCGGAGGGGGCATAGTGCGTGTATGGGCAAAACCTGACGTCGTGTAGATTGCCATCACCGAAGAAAACGGCTATACAAATCTAGGTTTCTTTCGATAACCGATACTATCACACAGTGCGATCGTCTGTATGTATGCTCCCGCTTTGGACATAGGTTAGTCAAGTATACTTTTCTGTGATTATCACGATAGCAGAAAAAAACGAAAATTCATCTTTACTGTATATTTTGACGTTTGCGAGTACATTTACAAAGTGAAAAGAGATGCATATAGTAACTAAGGGACGAATACATTAAGTGCAAGAGGGAGGGGTAGGGTATGCAAGTATAAACTCAAGAATCTTTGCCATTCCTGTAATTATTAATTAATAGAAAACCCATTCCTCTTATGCCATTATCTATTGCAAAATCATGACCGCAATAGATTCACACACTTTTCGCACACCCCGTCAATAATAGAACTTGAAAGTGACTTTAGGCCGAAATATATAGCGATCGCTAGATTTCGAGAAGTATATGGACGGGTGCGTCCTAAACCTCCATGTTTCTGGAATCTACAGACCAGAGACCAATGCAAGCAGTGCCCGCTGTCCGATGCATTACACACTAACATGGGCAGTACAATTGTGAATGTAGACTATGGTTTCCGATTCCAAAACATAATCAACGGTTATCCAGCATGATTATGCTATTCCTCAATTCCTTCAAATACATGTTCACATTTCACTACGTACTCCCCATTCTAGGCTATCATCCACACGACTAACGCTGACCAAACCCTTCCTCTTAGACTCTAGTTTTTGGGGAATACTGTAGTTATATTAGTCAGCTTGTTTGGTAATAACATAAAATGTTAGTATCAACTCGGTTCAGAAGGGATGCCGGCAGATGGGCGCATCCATTACGGACCTGATTAAACAAAGAAAACACAAATGTAATGACTTTACACAAATCAATTGTTGCAACATCATAAAGATTTGTGTTTGTCATAACTATAAACCTTTAATAATTGTCAATAGGTTTCGACTAGATTTGAATATTTCCAATGGGTTGATAAAACTGGTGTAACCAAACGGCACCATGACGACTTTTTTGGACGGGTTGCAAACAATAATTATCTCGAAATTGATTTTACGCGGAATTGTGTCCATCGCTAGATTTTGAGGAGGGTACGGACGGGTCGCCCCAAACCTCCCGATTATTATATTAGGGCCTAGAGACCAGAGACTGCTGTCCGCTACGGTCCCCACTACAGTGCTTGCATTTAACGCGAGAAATGCCTGCTGCCCAACGCATCGCACAGTGACAGGGCCAATGCAATGATGATGAATGTAGACTATGGTCCATACGTTGCACACGTACACAAGGATAGCCCTTTACTTTCCCTGAAAAAGGTTCGTTAAGCTTCGATTGTGTGATTTTATAAACGTAATTGTTTGGGTTTATTTTTTATTCCTGCTGAGTTTTATGACTTTCGCAAATGTGTTTTGTTGATATTGGGTCCAGAAAGTTTAATGATAAATACGGTATTCCCGTGCATGCTTTTCCTCCATTCCTTCAAATACAAGATCTGATTTCACTTCTATGACTACGTACTCATTACGTACTGACACTAGCAAACCCCTCCCATCCTGCTAGAGACTGTATTTGTTGGAGACAGGGGCAACCAGCCAAACGGCAGGCACCGGAAAATACGCTCATTTTATTTTCAGCGAGGTAGTCGTGACCTTCACTTGACCTCTCGAACCGCGGAAAACGTCTCCTTTTCAAACTGCGATATCTTCATGAATATATCATATTTTCGTGCGCTTTCTTTTGTAACTGTATGTTGGAGGTTGACATTTACCAAGGGTAAAAAAACATTTCATTGAAACAGGCAGACAAATATTGCAAATTCGAGATAAATATGTGGTTCTAATACAAATTAAAAAAAAATAAAATAAACTCTATATTCCAATGTCAATCGCTTTTGAGCCCTAAACATTTAGAGATCACCTGAAGCGGAATTTATTGTACTTTATGGAGATATCATTATTTTTCAACCTTCCCCCATAGAAGGGTCAGGATCCAGCAAAACATCAACCATGTTCAAATCCAAAATGAGCGAGATATGACGAAGTTGTGAACGATCCTAACCAGCCAATCATAGTCCACGATAATAACGAAATTCTACCGGCGATCCAAGGCGATCCAATCATAGTCCGCGGACTATGATTGACTGGTTAGGATCGCTCACAACTTCGTCATATCTCGCTCATTCTTGATTTGAACATGGTTGATATTTTGCTGGATCCCGACCCTTCTATGGGGGGTGGTTGAAAAATAATGGTATCTCCATAAAGTACAATAAATTCCGCTTCAGATGATCTCTAAATATTAGGGGCTCAAAAGCGATTGACATTGAAATATAGAGTTTATTTTCATTTTTTTAAATTTTTATTAGAACCACATTATTTATCTGGAATTTTCAATATTTTTCTGCCTGTTTCAATGAAATGTTTTTTTTTCACCCTTAGTAAATGTCGACCTCCAACATACAGTTACAAAAGAAAGTGTACAAAAATATGATATATTCATGGAGATATCGCAGTTTGAAAAGGAGAGCTTTTTCGCGGTTCGAGAGGTAAAGTGAAGGTCACGACTACCGAGCTGAAAATAAAATCGTGTGTTTTCTGCTGCCTGCGGACGAATATCGGTTGCGAAGTCCGTATGATTTCTGAAAATTCGCGTCACTTTGAAGACGAATAGCTCAAATGTTTTATTTTTGAGCCCAAACAAAACTGGAATCAAATTCTCCGCTGGAGTGCCGGCTTTCCAAAGCTGTAACTGGTATTGCCGTTCAATTTGTAGAAGGGTCAGGATCCAGCAAAGTCTGGGAGCTTACGTATATATCGGTTGCGAAGTCCGTACGATTTCTGAAATCTCGCGTCACTTTGAAGACGAATAGCTCAAATGTTTTATTTTTGAGCCCAAACAATATTGGAATCAGAATCTCCGCTGAAGTATTGGCATTTTAGAGCCGTAACTGTCGTTGCCGTACAATCCATAGAAGGGTCAGCATCCAGCAAGGTCTGAGAGCTTACATATTAAAAAAAAAAATTGAGGCCTGTTTTTGAAGGCAAATAACATAAAAACTTCTTTGCGGATTTCGAAAAAAACTAAAAATATTTATTAAGAAACATATAATCTCAATCCCTGTCTAAAAAAATCCTGATCAGTATGCTTACAGAAGACCCCAGCAAAAGATCTCGCGAGCATGTCAAATTCCTTCATAATCTACGTGCAGCAAAATCTGCGCGTGAGATTTCGCGAGACGAAAAATAAAACGCTCACGATTTCTATAGAACGAGCGAGCGCTGCCGATTGACTGGCAACATGCAAACTGTTTGCGAATGAATCTTAGTATCAAAACAGAATTGAAGGAATGCTGGCAGACGAGCACAGCCATTATGAGCAAGAGATAAAAACAGTGAAAGTTATGACTAACATACCTAAAAGAAATGTCAATCGGCAAGGCCAGGTAAAACTATCGGTATTAGGTTTAGGAAACGAAAGTAATGCATGTTAACGTGATTTATACAATAAGTGCAAGGGGTAGGGGTAGGGGCAAGAAGTACATATTCAATTAAAACCTACTCTGTTGTTATCAAATCAGAGAGAAACCGTTTCTATCACATTTTCTGCCGCAACAACGTGAACGTAATGAATAACCTTTTTATATTAACTTTAAAGTTTTAATTGCTTTTTACTCGGCTTGAATGATTGAATAAAACTGGTGCACGAACGAATGACGAACCAAACGACACAATCACGGGCCTGTGCTTGTGAGCCATACTATTTTCAAACTAAATGTTGGCACATCATGACTTGTAAGAAAGATGCAAGTGGATCACATTGGAAACAATATACATCTAGATTAGGGCAAGGACACACTAAACAATATTTTGCATGTTTGATCATTGCCCAATGTGAATGATGTGTTACTTCTTTCGCATATGACGTCATATCTTAATAAGTTATTTCATTTCATGTTTTATTGTGAAGGGAGGTGCGTGTTCCTGCACAATGAGCGAGTGGTCATGGTGGTGAGGGGTGTGAGTTAAAGGGTGGGGGGGGGGGGGGGGTGTTACACCCACAAATGTAATAACGCCCACAAATGTAATAACACTTTACCCACAAATGTAATAACGCCCACAAATGTAATAACACTTTACCCACAAATGTAATAATTTCACCCACAAATGTAATAATGAACTTTACCCACAAATGTAATAATTTTGAACCACCCACAAATGTAATAATCACTTTACCCACAAATGTAATAATTTTTAAGGGATATTTTGTCGAATTTCTTCAAAACTGAAACCCTGTACTGATGCATTGGTATAGCGCGCAGTCTTTATTCCAGACCCAATTATAGGCCCGATCACCTTATCTCTGTGGAATAACGTGAGCATGGAGCCTAGTCTTTCCTCCAGACCCGAAAATTTCAAAAATAACAACGTAGTCTTTTTTTCCAGACCCAATTATTTCATTTTTTGAATCTTCAAAACCAAGGCCCGATCATCTTATTCCTGAGGGATAACCTGAGAATCGAGTCTAGTCTTTCCTCTAAACCCGATTATTTAAAAAAAATGAGAGCCTAGGCTTTTCTCCAGACCCGTTTCATTCATTTTTTTAATCTTCAAAACCAAGGCCCCATCATCTCACTCCTGTACAATAACATGAAAATTGAGTCTAGCCTTTCCTCCAGACCTGGTTATTTCCAAAGTAAGAGTGTAGTCTTTTCTCCAGACCCAAGTATTTCATTTTTTTCAATTCTTCAAAATCAAGACCCCGTCAACTTATTCTTATGAAATAACATCAGAATCAAGCCTAGTCCTTTCTCCAGACCCGATTATTTCAAAATTAAGAGCGAAGTCTTTTCTCCAGACGCAATTATTTCATTTTTTCAAATGTTCAAAACCAAGGCCCCGTTATATTTTTCTTGTGAAATAACATGGTAATCGAGCCTAGTATTTCCTCCAGACCCGAGTACATGTAGTTCAAAAATAAGAGCGTAGTCTTTTTCCAGACCCAAATATTTCGTTGTTTTTTTAAATCTGCAAAACCAAGGCCAATCATCTTATTCTTGTGGAATAACATGAGAATCAAGCCTAGTCTTTCCTCCAGACCCGGTTATTTCAAAAGTAAGAGCATAGTCTTTTCTGCAGACCCAATTAATTCATTTTTGAAACCTTAAAAAATAAGACCATCATCATCTTATTCCTGTGGAATTATGTCAACATCTTTCAAACTAAGACCCTGACTGTGATAAATCAAATGATAAGAGCGTAGTCTTTCCTCGTAATTGAAATTTAAAAACAATTCTTCAATACTAAGATCCTATCAACTAATTCCGTTTTTTTTTAAATAAAAAAATACAACTCAAAAAGTCAAGCACTTTGAGCATGTACATAATGTGTATATAGCTCATTATAAATACTCATCATTATCGTCATCTTTTCTTGGTGATGCATGGCATCGCTTTATATTGTTACATATGTGGATACAACACGTCTCAGTGGTCGGCCGTAACACAAACTGATGAATCAGTCAAAATAGTACATATATATACTTGTATATAACGCTCAGAGGTGGGACCGATTCGATGGTACGTTTTGAAATTTAGACATTACAAACATAAATGCCACCTAACTGAATGCAATATTTTGTAGAGCATATTGCCATAGTACTAATGAGGATGTTACAATGCGATAGGAGCAGGATAGGGTAAGAAATGATTAGGATAGGTAAGTATAGGATTAGGGTATGTGTGCGTATATGTATGCATGTGTGCGTATGTATGCATATATGTACGTTTCTCTTTTGTTAGCTGGGCTATTATCTCATTCCTGTTTTTTTTTCTTTTCAATTAAGTACTTTTAGCATCTACATAAGGTGGATTTAGTGCATTCTAAGTACTCATCAGTGCCATCATCATTTTTTGGCGATGCATGGCATCTCTTAACATTGTTACATATGTGGAACAACACGTCGCAAATAAATGATTGTTCGGTGGTCACACGAACTGACGAATCAGTCCAAATGATCATATAACACAAACAGGAGGAACCGATGTGATGGATCATTGATCACGGACGGATTTTTTTTTTTAATCATGGAAATATTCTATCGCCCACAAATATCCTGGATTTCAATGGTCGTCGAAAATAGAAGCAATCGAATTAGTGACCATAAAACATTATTACAATTGTCGGTGAAATTATTACATGTGTGGGTAAAGTGTTATTACATTTGTGGGTGTACGAGACACCCACAAATGTAATAACTCCCACAAATGTAATAACACTTTACCCACAAATGCAATAGTTTCAACCACAAACGTAGTAACGCCCTTTAACAACAAAGGTAATGATTTTAAATCGCCCAAATTTTATCCAATTACTTTGTTTCTATACGACCATTCAATTAGACCATTAGAATATAGGCATAGATGATTGAAAGAATAGTCGACAGTCAACGTACCATCGAATCGGTTCCACCTCTGTGCTTTATATACAAGTATATATATGTACTATTTTGACTGATTCGTCAGTTTGTGTGACCGCCGACCACTGAGCCGTGTTGTATCCACATATGTAACAATGTAAAGCGATGCCATGCATCACCAAGAAAAGATGACGATAATGATGAGTATTTATAATGAGCTATATACACATTATGTACATGCTCAAAGTGCTTGACTTTTTGAGTTGTATCTTTTTATTTAAAAAAAACGGAATTAGTTGATAGGATCTTAGTTTTGAAGATTTGTTTTTAAATTTCAATTACAAGGAAAGACTACGCTCTAAACATTTGATTTATCACAGTCAGGGTCTTAGTTTGGAAGATGTTGACATTATTCCACAGGAATAAGATGATGATGATGGTCTTATTTTTTAAGGTTTCAAAAATGAATTAAATGGGTCTGGAGAAAAGACTACGCACTTATTTGTGAAATAACAGGGTTTGATGGAAAGACTACTAGGCTCGATCCTCATGTTACTCCATGAGAATCTGATGATGTGGTCTGAGTTTGTAAGGTTCAAAAAAAATAAATGGGTCTGAATAAAAGACTACGCTCTAACTTTTAAAATAACCAGGTCTGGAGGAAAGACTAGAAACTCTCATGTTATTGCACAGGAATAAGATGATGGGGCCTTACTTTTGAAGATTTAGAAAATTGATTAAATGGGTCTGCAGAAAAGACTATGCTCTTACATTTGAAATAACCGGGTCTGGAGGAAAGACTAGGATTGATTCTCATGTTATTCCAAAAGAATAAGATGATAGGGCCTTGGTTTTGCAGATTTAAAAAAACCGAAATAATTGGGTCTGGAAAAAGACTATGCTCTTATTTTTTATCTACTCGGGTCTGGAGGAAAGACTAAACTCGATTACCATGTTATTCCACAAGAAAAATATATGGGGACTTGGTTTTGAACATTTGAAAAAAAAATGAAATAATTGCGTCTGGAGAAAAGACTACGCTCTTAATTTTGAAATGATCGGGTCTGGAGGAAGAAATAGGCTTGATTCTCATGTTATTTCATAAGAATAAGATGACGGGGTCTTGATTCTGAAGAATTGAAAAAATGAAATACTTGGGTCTGGAGAAAAGACTACACTCTTACTTTGGAAAAAAACAGGTCTGAAGGAAAGACTAGACTCAATTTTCACGTTATTCTACAGGAGTGAGATGATGGGGCCTTGGTTTTGAAGATTTAAAAAATTGAATGAAAAGGGTCTGGAGAAAAGCCTAGGCTCTCATATTTTAAATAATCGGGCTTAGAGGAAAGACTAGACTCGATTCTCAGGTTATCCTTCAGGAATAAGATGATCGGGCCTTGGTTTTGAAGATTAAAAAAATGAAATAATTGGGTCTGGAAAAAGACTACGTTTTTTTTTTCTTAAATTATCGGATCTGGAGGAGAGACTACACTCGATTCTCATGTTATGCCCCCAAAATAAGACGATCGGGCCTTGGTTTTGAAGATTCCAAAAATGAAATAATTGGGTCTGGAAAAAAGAATACGTTCTTATTTTTGAAATTTTCGGGTCTGGAGGAAACACTAGGCTCCATTCTCACGTTATTCCACAGAGAGAAGGTGATCGGGCCTATAATTGGGTCTGGAATAAAGACTGCGCGCTATACCAATGCATCAGTACAGGGTTTCAGTTTTGAAGAAATTCGACAAAATGTCCCCTAAAAATTATTACATTTGTGGGTAAAGTGATTATTACATTTGTGGGTGGTTCAAAATTATTACATTTGTGGGTAAAGTGCATTATTACATTTGTGGGTGAAATTATTACATTTGTGGGTAAAGTGTTATTACATTTGTGGGCGTTGTTACATTTGTGGGTAAAGTGTTATTACATTTGTGGGCGTTATTACATTTGTGGGCGATTATTACATTTGTGGGTGTAACAGGGGGGGGGGGGGGGGGCATTCTTTTGTTCAATACTTCTACTTCTGACTTTCAGTGCATTTATTTATGGTATGTTTTCATCAAACCCAGTATATCATTTGATGAATCATTTAAAATAGAGAAACCTCTTAGGCTACAAAACTACCATGACTGTTAACCTGATCTCCACTCGAGTTGTGTTTGGGAGTGGGTGTGTGAGAGAGATGAGGAGGGCGGGGAGGATGTTTCATCGATAGACCTGTGAGGGAGGGGGCGGGGGGGGGGCATTCTTTTGTTCAATATTTCTACTACCAAATTTTACCTTTCAGTGCATTGATTAATGGTATGTTTTCACCAAACCCAATACATCATTTGGTGAATAATTTGAAAGAAGGCTACAACACTATATTGTCATTGTTAACCTGCTCTCCACTCGAATTGTGTTTGGGTGTAGGTGAGAGTGAAAGATGAGGAGGGCGGGGAGGGGTGATACATTCCACCCTTCTCAGAGACTCAGTGTACCATCTGTGCACTCCTTAATGACCATTCAGCGCTTTCCTGATCATGATGAAAATATAACAGTGCGATATTGATGGAGCAAGTATGAATAAACGGCTATATTATACTGATTACTTCTACATGCACATAAATTTCAAATACAAAGGACATTTGTTAGTTCCTGTAATAACATTATACTGTTCAATAGAAAGGAGTTCATTGCCTTCTCGTCAGTCTTTCCCTTGAAGTCCCAACTTTATTGAATTTCAAATAAGATCTTTTTAAAAGCACACGTTTTCCAAACAGACGGGAATTACATTTCCGAAATATCGGTGTCAATGATGTGAACCTCAATAGAGTTTGTAGTCCAGAAGAATGTTGGAAGATCAGTAAAATTGTTTATTTCTAGGTAATGAAACGTACTAGGCTCTCTACCTAAGGCCAAGCTTGAACAGAACTGTGACGTAATGATAGACTATCATGTAGGAAGAACAGGAGGAAGGTATGGGGGGGGGGGGAGTTCAAATTAAATATTAGATAATGTCCGCTTTAACTATAGAAGTCAAATTAGTAGGATGAACATATTTGCCTACTGCACTCATCCTGGTCATGATGATAGTGTACGGAGAGTGCAGTCAATGCAAATAAGAGTGACAAACAACGTATAAAAAGTAACATCCGTGAATCAGCTGAATTAATGCCCACGGTAGGCTACGGTTTATTTAACTCACTTCATACTATTGAATAAGGTACCTGTGCTTCAGGGGCCATCGACGCTAGTGCTGTGAAGAAGCCGTCATGTAAGGCACGCTCATGGAGACGGACCTTAGTCAGACGAGTGAGCTTGCACATAAACTGCCCTAGATCACGTGAGGCAGAAACGTTCTCCTTAAGCTGTATGTCCTCCAGATCTAAGCTCTCAATCTGTGAAAGATGATTAAAAAAACAAACTGACCAGAGCATTAAAACAGTGTGAATTAAGGCAATAAACAGGCTGAAGATCATTGCATGATGTATTAAATATTACTCTTCTTTTTATTTGATGTATTTATCCCATGACTTTGAACCTGCTCTCCGCTCGAGTTGTGTTTGAGTGTGGGTCTGGTGACAGATGAGGAGGGCGGGGAGGGGTGATACATTCAGCCCTCCTCAGAGACTTAACTCTGTGTACCATCTGTGCACGCCTTAATGACCATTCAGCGCTTTCCTGATCACGATGGAAATATAACAGTGCGATATTAATGGAGTGGGTATGAATAAACGGCTATATTATACTGATTACCCCTACATGCACATGAATGTCAAATACAAAGGATATTTGTGAGTTCCTGTAATAACACTATACTGTTCAAGAGAAAGGAGTTCATCATGGTCACGACAGTCTTTCCCTTAAAGTCCCAACTTTATTGAATTCCAAATAAGATCGTTTTAAAAGCACACGTTTTCCAAACAGACGGAAATTACATTTCTGAAATATCGGTGTCAATGATGTGAACCCCAATAGAGTTTATAGTCCAGAAGAATGTTGGAAGATCAGTAAAATTGTTTATTTCTAGGTAATGAAACGTACTCTCTACCTAAGGCCAAGCTTAAACTGAACTGTGACGTAATGATAGACTATTATGTAGGGAGAAGAACAGGAGGGAGGCATGGGGGAAGGGGGGGGGGGAGTTCAAATTTAATGTTAGATAAATGTCCGCTTTAACTATAGAGATCAAATTAGTACGATGAACATATTTGCCTACTGCACTCATCGTGGTCATGATGATAGTGTACGGAGAGTGCAGTCAGTGCAAATAAGAGTGACAAACAACGCATAAAAAGTAACATCCGTGAATCAGCTGAATTAATACCCACGGTAGGCTACGGTTTATGTAACTCACATGATACTATTGAATGAGATACCTGTGCTTCAGGAGCCATCGACGCTAGTGCTGTGAAGAAGCCGTCATGTAAGTCACACTCATAGAGACGGACCTTAGTCAGACGAGTGAGCTTGCACATAAACTGACCTAGATCACGTGAGGCAGAAGCATTCTCCTTAAGCTTCATGTACTGCAGATCTAAGCTCTCAATCTGTGAAAGATGATTAAAAAACAAACTGATCAGAACATTAAAACAGTGTGAATTAAGGCAATAAACAGGCTGAAGATCATTGCATGATGTATTAAATATTACTCTTCTTTTTATTTGACATATTTATCCCATGACTTTAAACCTGCTCTCCGCTCGAGTTGTGTTTGAGTGTGGGTCTGGTGACAGATGAGGAGGGCGGGGAGGGGTGATACATTCAGCCCTCCTCAGAGACTTAACTCTGTGTACCATCTATATATGCACTTCTTAACGACCATTCGGCACTTTCCTGATCACGATGAAAATATAACAGTGCGATATTGATGGAGCGGGTATGAATAAACGGCTATATTACTGATTACCACTATATGCACATGAATGTCAAATACAAAGGATATTTGTTAGTTCCTGTATTGAAATTATACTGTTCAACAGAAAGGAGTTCATTGTGGTCATGCCAGTTGGAAGATCAGAAAAAGTGTGTATTTCTAGGTAATGAAACGAACTCTCTACCTAAGGCCAAGCTTGAACAGAACTGTGACGTAACAATAGACTATTATGTAGGGAGAAGAACAGGAGGAAGGCATGGGGGGGGGGGGGTGGAGTTCAAATGAACTATTAGATAATGTCTGCTTTAATGATAGAAGTCAAATTAGTAGGATGAACATAATTGCTTACTGTACTCATCGTGGTCATGATGATAGTGTACGGAGAGTGCAGTCAATGCAAATAAGAGTGACAAACAACGCATAAAAAGTAACATCAGTGAATCAGCTGAATTAATGCCCACGGTAGGCTACGGTTTATTTAACTCACATCATACTATGAATGTGAATGTGGTACCTGTGCTTCAGGGGCCATCGACGCTAGTGCTGTGAAGAAGCCGTCATGTAAGGCACAATCACGGAGACGGACCTTAGTCAGACAAGTGAGCTTGCACATAAACTGACCTAGATCACGTGAGGCAGAAGCATTCTCCTTAAGCTTCATGTACTGCAGATCTAAGCTCTCAATCTGTGAAAGATGATTAAAAAACAAACTGATCAGAACATTAAAACAGTGTGAATTAAGGCAATAAACAGGCTGAAGATCATTGCATGATGTATTAAATATTACTCTTCTTTTTATTTGATGTATTTATCCCATGACTTTGAACCTGCTCTCCGCTCGAGTTGTGTTTGAGTGTGGGTCTGGTGACAGATGAGGAGGGCGGGGAGGGGTGATACATTCAGCCCTCCTCAGAGACTTAACTCTGTGTACCATCTGTGCACGCCTTAATGACCATTCAGCGCTTTCCTGATCACGATGGAAATATAACAGTGCGATATTAATGGAGTGGGTATGAATAAACGGCTATATTATTGATTTTCAATTCAATTCAATTCAATTCTTTATTCATTTAACACACAAGAATAAACAACTTTCATGAACAATGAGTATAAGGCATCACCAGAAAGCCGATGGCTTGTGAGATGTGATAACCTTTAACATGTGGTTCAAAACACATAAGTATAAGGTCCATTATTTAAATGACATACAGTAAGATGAACCCAAGTACACAAATTACATAAAAATACACAGTTAAAAAATATATATCAAAGAGAGACTAATACAAGCAAATACAATCGAAGCAAAAAACAAAAACAAAAAACAAAGACAAATACAAAACAAAAAACAAATACAAACACAAACGAATGTTTACCAGCTAAGACAATAATCAATAGAGTAAACAGTATGTGATATCAAAATGTCGAAATATAATGCGGCTATGTATACCTCCATATATGTATACCCCTCCACACGCCCTGAGGTCAACTCGAGTTACAACAAAATATGTGACTACGCACCACCCAAGCAAGGTCGAAAAACCTCCGCGTGCTCAATCATTTCAATAGTATGAGTGAGTTCATAAATTTGTTGCGGAGGAAAATTACCTTGCGACCTGCCAAAGTTGTATGCACGATCAAGCTACTTGCTCTTGGGTGCGTCGCAGTATCACAACTATCCACAATCCTGACTTTTCACCATAAAGAGCGTGAGGCTCTAAAACTAAATAGTACTTAATTAACTATATGTGTTAAAACACCAAGAAGCTCGCTCTTTATGATGAAACACAAATGTGGCATAGAGCACGAAACGCAGGATAGAGAATATAGCACCGAAGTGGTGACGCCGCATGAGCATGTTGTAAAGACAAACTGCTCAAACTCACTACTGTGAGAGGCTTAGCGGTCCGATATTGTCTATCGGTTTAGTGTCGGGCAATCCCTATCACAGCCCCCGCTGTGATAATCGTCGTTTGCTCGATCCGCATAGTTTAGAACCAGTTGTCCCGGCAACTATGCTCAAACGACGTCACACCTCGGCACTCCATATCACGCACTAAAAATTTATTATTAGTAAGTTATTACTAATAAAGAGACAGGATGTGTTTTTTTAATTGGCTTTTGAAGTTACTAATAGAACTAAGATTTTTTATATTTGAATCAAAGGAGTTCCAAAATTTCGCTCCTTTAAACTGGATAGAATTTGATTGTGTTAGATGCAAACGACAGAACGGCAGGACAAAATTATCACTTTTACGAGTATTAAAAGTATGGGTTTGGGAATATTGTACAAAATAATCTGTAAAAACATGTGGCAATAACCCATTTAGAAATTTGAAAACAAAAACTCCGAGTTTGAACGCTATGCGATCATGAATAGTTAGAGTATGTACTTCTTTGAAAAGTGGAGAAGAATGGGCAAGGTTTTTGAGTTGGTACATAATCGAATGGCTTTCTTCTGGAGAACAAATAAACGGGTTAGATTTTTTGAACTCGTGCCTGACCAGACCAGGCTACAAGAATCCAGATAAGGCAGTATAAGGGCATTGTATATCGTACAAAGAATCTTACTGGGAAGTATTACACGTACTTTATAAAGCATCCCTAATGACATGCTAATCTTCCTGTAGATGTGGTCCACATGGTCATTCCACGAAAGTTTGTCGTCAATTATGACCCCCAAGAAATTTGTGGAATTTACCCTTGAAATAATACTATCATCATATCTAATAGTCATATACATTGTAGTGGCCTTGGTCGACTGAAATAACATATATTTTGTCTTTTCCACATTTAGTTGTAATTTGTTGGCCTTAAACCAATCACATACATTTTTCAATTCATTGTTCACAATATGATTAAGTTGCTCTTCATCAGAATGCGATACAAACAGATTTATATCATCAGCATATATTACAAAATTGAGGACACTCGACGAGTTTATGATGTCATTTATATATAAAAGGAACAAGAGTGGCCCTAAGATACTTCCCTGCGGAACCCCACAATTCAACAACATGGTATTTGAGTTGACACCTTTAAAAGTAGTGTATTGTTTACGATTATGTAAGTAACTTTTAAACCATTGTAGTGGTATACCCCGGATTCCATAGAGATCAAGTTTGCTCAGTAAGATGTCATGGTCCAATGAATCGAACGCCTTACTCAAATCAATATACAAAGCAAGAGGCTTCTCTTTCTTATCTAAGAACGAGGTGATTTTCTCCAGGGCATGAAGTAAAGCAGTCTCTGTTGAAAATAAAGGCCTAAACCCAAATTGTTCATTTATCAATACATTGTTATCCATATTACCATTACATTTAAATAAATCCTAAAAACAAAGGATATTTGTTAGTTCCTGTAATAACATTATGCTGTTTAACAGAAAGGAGTTCATTGTGGTCACGTCAGTCTTTCCCTTGAAGTCCCAACTTTATTGAATTCCAAATAAGATCTTTTTAAAAGCACACGTTTTCCAATCAGAAGTTACATTTCTGAAATATCGGTGTCAATGATGTCAACCCCAATAGAGTTTGTAG
Source organism: Arbacia lixula (assembly GCA_963669155.1). Classification (NCBI taxonomy): domain Eukaryota; kingdom Metazoa; phylum Echinodermata; class Echinoidea; order Arbacioida; family Arbaciidae; genus Arbacia; species Arbacia lixula. Next base: position 3,417,075 of record OZ022594.1, on the reverse strand, counting down.
TCCAGAAGAATGTTGGAAGATCAGAAAAATGGTTTATTTCTAGGTAATGAAACGTACTAGGCTCTCTACCTAAGGCAAAGTTTGAACAGAACTGTGACGTAATGATAGACTACATGTATTATGTAAGGAAAAGAACAGGAGGAAGGCATGGGGGAACTGGGGGGGGGGGTGGAGGGGGGAGTTCAAATTTGATATTAGATAATGTCCGTTTTAACTATAATAGTCAAATAAGTAGGATGAAAATATTTGCCTACTGTACTCATCGTGATCATGATGATAGTGTACGGAGAGTGCAGTCAATGCAAATAAGAGTGACAAACAACGCATAAAAAGTAACACTATGCCAAAGAGACGCTAATTCGTAAGATTTTGTCGGAAAAGCAAGAAGTAATCGAAATTCGCTTACCTGTGCGATATCGGTGAGAACATAGATTCTCCGAGAGTACCTTTCATAATTCATATAAAATACAGGAAAGTGAAGTTCTAGGTCAATTTTGGTACGAGGTGGTAGAGAATTGGACACTTGTTTTTGGTGAAATACTGTGTAGGGAAATGGAAGGCTTGAACTGCTCGTACGTACGCGTATACGCCCGGCGTAGCGCGCTATAACCACAAATTTGTAATCACCGCGCACCGCGGCGTCGTCTGCGCCGAGCTACAATTGGTAGTCCGAGTGTTTCGCGCGTACTCAAAATATTGATCACGCGTTAGGACTGTGAGGAGTGAAGAGATCAGCGAACCCAAAAAGTACTATCACCTAGAGTGTAACGAAGTTTCCTTCTCAGGTGATCAGATGGGGAAAAAAATACGCTTCATCACGTGATCAACTCTTGACCAATCATATAGTAACATTCTTGGTATGTGGTACATAATAATATATATATATATATATATATATATATTTATAGACCGCATAAACTATTCCATAAAGTTTATATTCTACTGCGCTTAATGGGACCCTAAAATGCTTGTTATTAATTAAAAGTAATAGATGCGTTGTGAGCTTCGATTTTAGGTTGTTTACGGATGGTGCTTTCCTAACTTTCAGGGGTTCCAGAGCTTGGGGGCTACACAAGCAAATGCTCGATCACCTGTCGTTACTTTTTTTTAAGGATGGAATCTGTAAAAGCAGAGGATCAATTGAACTGCGCAAACCATGATTGCCACCATGATAACTGCTTTTATACCTCAGTAATTATTAATTAGGAGCTTGACCAAGAAGTGCTTTGTATACAATTAGTAAGACTTTGAATGATATTATCTGCCGTATTGGTAAACTATGTGGGTTTCTTAGTATTGGTGTGAACCAAATATAAGCCTTGCACATGTGTTTTGCACCCTCTGCAATTTCAATAATTGAGAGTCAGGGATCCCACACAGTAGACTACATTAATCGAATTTTCAAATGATGCATCCATGAACAATCTCTTTTGTGACATCCATATCAAAATATTTTCGGATTCGACGAATGTTGTAGACCATGTAATATGCGGATTTACAAAAATATGTTCTTTCATATTCAACTCTGTATCAAACTGTACATCAAGATTCCTAGAACTAACAGATGGTTGTATCAGAGAGCCTCCAACTGAAACACCATTTACGTTAAGTTTGAATGTTTGCTTAGTCGTGCCAATTATCATCAATTCAGTTTTACTATCATTTAGCATGAGCCTATTCTCTAGCATCCATCCACGTACATAGTCAATACACGTTTCTAGACGTGATACAGCTTGCTCTTGAACATGCTCAGTGGGACTGAAAGATGTACTGAGCCAAAGGTATATTCGAATACTTCATATCATTTCTACCAAGGAGGCTTTATTATAGGTATCAAGTTCGGTTTATAATGTGAACGAAGCTTAGCTTCGAATAAAGTGTAAACACGAGAAGTAAGAGTGTGCACCAATCTGATTTTTTTTTAAAGATACATGCCAGTAAGTAGTGGTAACAATGGAATAAGCCCCAACCTACATGTACAGGAGCATCCAATTCACTACATAGCGGGATAAGTGGGAGGATTAAGGGAAGCAATTAAGGTACTGTCGATGGAGAGAGGCAAAGTGAAAACCTGTCTCAAGAAACCACATGCATATTAAGTTGGGCACTGGAGCGCCAGTACCATTGGTAGCTATGATTGATGTTCATGAGCTCCAACACGAAGACGTACTAATGTATTTCAAAACCAATTTCACTTTGTATGTCCATGGACCCATCATGGATGGACTGGACCCAGATACTTCCTTTTATCTTTGATGACCACCGCCTCATAAAAATTCAAGACATTCAGGTGTTTTAAACAATACGTTGTATTTCTAATTAGGCAGTGCCTTCCTCTAAATATATAAATGAATTCTGGTTTGAGAAATACTACTACTACTACTACTACTACTAATAATAATAATAATAATGATAATAATAATAATGATAATAATAATAATGATAATAATAATAATGATGATAATAATAATAATATTCAGTTCTTAGAGACGCATGATACCATTCAAATAGTCTCTATGCGTGTGAAAGTAAAAACTGATTATGTGAACATTTGAAAATACCTAATAATTATCAAACAGATGCGTCTTTAGTGTTGATTTGAATTGATCGAAGTCTGTCAATGATCTAGTGCCTTGGGGGAGGTTATTCCATAATTTGGGTGCCGTATTTGCAAAAGCTCTATCACCGAATGTGTTAGATTTTACACGAATTTCAGAGAGAAGATTTTTTGATTGAGAACGAAGATTACGACTAGGCTGGTATGTCAACCGTTCAGCCTGGGAGTTCATAGCGTATCTTATTACACACACTGGGAATTAGTTTGGGGTGAGCGAAGGGAAATTTTGATAAAATTGTAGAAAGAATTTGATCCGTAACTTTTTCGGACACCTCCGGACATGAAATCGAGGTTGTTTCTATGGAAGGTGAAACACTAAATAAACGATTTACAATATATTATGATTAAATGTGATTGCCCAATGTGCGATATGGAGGCAATTCTCTGACATGTTTTCTACAGTATTCTCGATTTATCACAATAACGAAACAACACTATAATATGAAATTCACAAAATCGTATCATTACGATATTAACTACTACTGCACATGCACTTCAGTACATGAAGTGGTTCTGAAATCTTCTGCGCATACAGAATATATACTCCTCTAAATGCATGCCAAATTTGTCTTGCATATTTGGTGGCGGTCGTCACTGGATCAAAGAACCAAACGCGTCAAATATTCTATTGTGCTATCAATGAACGCGACTGGTGTAGGAATAAATTATTCTTCGTGCCGACTCCAGTTCTAGCACCTTCCTGGTAGGTCAGTGCAAAGAGTTGGAGTTGGGGAGGACAGTCTAAGCGCGTGTCGTTAGCTTAAAACCAAGGTTTATATCATTCTCAGAAAGCAGAGGAGTTTATGAAAGAGTTGTACGTTGTTAACGTCAACTCCCCCCCTCTCTCGCTCTGTCTCTCTATCTCTCCCCGTCTCTCTCTGTCTTTCTCTCTGTCTCTCGCTCATTCTCCGTCTCTCTCCTTCTATTTAGTTTTTCCTTTTTGACAAAACATGAGTCATCTTTAATCTGTTAAATATCATATCATTTTCGCATACATTAACGTAACTACGTGAAAAGAAAAATAGTTTCACATATTGTGTTTGCTCACACGGGAATGGAGAAATCTTACTCTTTACATTTAATAAAGAGTGAAAATGAACAACATGCAACATGTACTGTAGGCTTGGATGGATGGTTAGGAAGATGTAATGCTACAATGAGAGTAATAGTGATGAAAGAAAAGGAAAAGGGGGTAAACGAATTTGATCACTATTACAATGATTTACATTATCATTTTACTCACGTGAGCTGTAAAGCCTTATTATGTTTATACTCATGAGCCTGGCTTATGCAATTCTCCAAGTAAACTTCCTTCCATAGACTTCGTTAGGGGTTGGGATGTGTTTACTGTCTCTGTGGAAAAAAAGTCCTGGGGACTCGAGGCGTTTTCGCCAGCAAAAGGCTTAAAAGAGCCCCCAAAATAATCACAGACACAATGTTAATTTGTAGACAAATCGGCCATTATTCTAAATAAGTAGCCCCCACAAATTTTGAATGATTTTTTTTCTCTGCCTGATACTTACTTTTTTTTCAAATTGTACATTTTGTTTATATTGAATAGTCATGAATACAAATGAACACATGAAGAGTTAAAGGGGATATACTGTACTGGGAAGACAACAATCCTTCAAAAGGTGATTGTGAGCAATCTTCTTTCTATCTTAAGTTTATGTATTGTTCATTTTAGAAACTTGCTGAAAGTTATTTGCCCTCATATAATCCACATTTTGAGTAATTAATTATTAAATCACAAATACCTCAAATTTCCGGTACCCTTAGGCCTTAGACCAGGGATACTGTTATGGAAGGATATGAAACAAATTTCTGTCTTTGAACCCAAGCTCCACGTCGCTGAAAAGTTATGTGTTTTGAACAGATGCTCCTCAATCGTTTGAACAATGACGATCATGATTGTGTGGCAACAGTTTCACAGAGAACAAAAGAAATTTAGAGTCGCGTTTCGCTTGTTCCGTTCTGTTAATGACATCACTACTTCCATGAGCATAACAAGTATCAGCAAACACAAATAAACAAGTTTTTCAAGTTAAATATCTCCGCTGCACGCAAACGCACAAAAACACCGTTAATGATAATACACAGCTTAATACATGTATATCATTTTGAGAATGGTTGAATCCCACAAATGCACAAGATGTTGGACAGTGAAGAAATTTGACAATTTTGTAGGAAGTACAAATATCCTATATGTCCGGGTTTTTTTTAATGATTCCTCATTACTTTTCGAAACAAAAGCAGAGTAAAGGATCTGCCATAATCTCCCCTTAACTTTTGGACTTTCTAAAGACGTTAATTCTGTAAATTCACTCACCAAGGACAGATATGTCATAATAAAAACATGCATTGCTTTGAAAATTTCAAGGCGTACGGCCTTGTGTCTATTGAAAGGCGAGACACGGATTATAATGAAAGCAATCGAAGTACAAGTTTAGGCATAATGAGGACACACCAGCCTTCTCTTGACTGTAGTCACTAGGGTCAATGCTCTCTCTCTCTCTCTCTCTCTCTTCTCTCTCTCTCTCTTTCTCTCGTTCTCTCTCTTCTCTCTCTTCTCTCTCTCTTTTCTCTCTTTCTCTTCTATTTCTCTCTCTTCTCTCTCTCTTCTCTCTCTCTCTATCTCTCTCTCTATCTCCCTCTCCACATTTTTATTTTACTAAGTTGCCTTGTAAGACCAGCACCTACAGAAGGAAAACGGGCTCACGCTATCGGACTTCATCCTCTGAACCAGTACAGGTGCAGGGAGAAGAGTTTTATATTACGATCTCAGCCAACCATCGTGTCATTAAGGGGACAGGAAGCGATCAAAGAAGTTGATTGGTTGAATGGCTGTGTGTATGTAACGTGGTTCGGATTGTACATATGAACATTAATGCAGTTGTAAACGAGTTGCTGAGAAGTAGAATATCTACTTGTACGTAGTATGTCATTACTTATGGCCAATGTGTATCAGTAAACAAATTATATGAATGAATATATCTGCAAAATGTTTCAATCGGACGAACAATGGATATTGATTGATGATTATGATATCTACTTTTATCAAAGATCCTGACAGGGATAAGTAAGTGAAACAGATCCCAAAGAAATCAAATAAAATGTGGATGCTTGGATAGGAAGTATAAACAAGGATATTCTGGTGAAAACATATCATAGTGATATTTACAACAAGATTTAGGAATAGCAGTAATCAAGTTGCCAGTTTTAGAAGTAAAACACTTCATAGATTAATCAGCAGTGTTACCAGAGTCTTCCATGGATCAACTACATATGAAGATGCTTATGAAGTATTGGTAAATGTATATCAATGAACATGAATTGTTAATTTGTACTTTTGTAAATAAATTATTCTATGCTCTGACTACGAAATATTGTCCTTTTCCTTCTATTTAAGATTGCAATATCGTGAAGAGGATGGCTACATACATACCTGTGAGGATTGAGCTTGATCCGCAAGCCCTTTGTAGAAGTCGTCGTGCATCTCTGCGCCTTCCGTTATGTGTACCTCCCGAAGGGACTCTGAAGTACAAATGCAGTCAGCCACGTCACGTGACACGGTGCGCCCGCAGGGTCTCTTGAGGGTCAATGTTTTCTAATGAATTGAACAAGACGCACAAAGTCAAGACATCTGAATGGCTGCAATAATTAAGCGTATTGCGATAAACATGTCAAATGTAGTTTGAAATTCCTTTAGGAGATTCAAGTTTATCATTTGATATAAACATGTTTTTAAATCGGGATCTCATTACTGATTACAACATATCTCCTTATCAAAGTTTGATTTAATCGTGCAACTAGTCACCATTATCGTTTTGATACAACTCCATCGAGGACACTAAAAGTGCTTAAATTATGAAATGTATATTTGTGACCAATATAAGCATGCCTATTGACATTTTACATTATGACGGTGACATTTATACGTCGAATTGCTTTCGTGTGCACCTTTTGGTTAGCGATGCAATTCTGTAATTGAACCGTGGCCTGCGGTAAAAAGAAAATATAACGCAAGAGTTAAACGTCGTGTAAATAATTTTCGTTCACCTTCTTCTTTTTTTTTTTTTTTTACCAGCCAGGACTTATAAATTCAATAACATTTCGTGCACTAAGGGTTTATGGGGTTGAGATGTGACAGGTACTTTCCTATGGGTCTGTCTAAAAAGAAATGAGCTGATGAGAAAAAGAAATAAATCACATTCTGTTTGCCCATCTCACCAGGTTCAGGCATCCCACGATGTACAGGTAGCCGGATACCGTGTGCGCCGGCATGCCAGTGATGTTTTTATCTATCGTCAGGTCTCTGGTCGTGCCTACTTTGGTGTGCTTTACAGCTGCAATTGCTTTAGGGTGGTGACACTCAAACGCTAAGTCTACGATGAACATATCTGCACCCCCCTTCTTATCAACCCGAGAGATGATGTCAAGACCAGCACCAATGTTCAACGCAGATGTGAAGTATAGAAGCAATTTATACTCAGTGTGATTGTTAAGAAGCTGCTTGATCAACCCTTCGTATTCCGGACGGTTTGTTTGGTAGAGCGATGCTAAGTACGACCCGGCCATGTACTCCTGGAAGAGTTTGTGAGGGAACTGCACATAGCACTGTCCATGGTTGCCTGGCTTTCTGTGTCGTCTTTCTGGAATGTGCCTTTCACGAGATAGAACTCCTGTCCTGCAACCTATATCCACTGCACCGGGACTCTCCCTGAATTCTTCTTCCGAGAAGACGAGCTGCGTCTCTAGCAGGCCATGGAGAGCGATCTTACCGATCGACTTGAAGAGGGCAAGAATGGCTTCACGGGTTGGCTGAAGTGTCACATCGTCGTACGAATCGCAGTGTTTCCCAATGTAGTGATCAATCAGGAAATCGATCATCTCACGGAAAAGCTGCGAATAGGTCTTCAACTTGCGCATTGCAAGGCGTCTCTCTCCGTCATACTCTCTCCACATGATGCAAAGCATAGCCGCGAAGATTGGGAAGGGAGACATGTTCTCTGCGATGACGTCATTATCTTGCATAAACTGAATGAGGTCAGTAGCTGACGTTGTGTCCTCAGCAAAGAACTTCGTGATGTAGGATGCTAGGTTCTCGGGAGTGAACCCTTCAACTGCGATGAATGCGTATGTTTTTCTTAGATCCTTGCGGCGTCGTATCTCATCTGCCCTCCAAGGGCGTGACGTCACGAGAACTGTAGTGGCCTCGAATTGGCGTCTGTGCATAATCCTAGCCATAGCTTCAGCACTCTCCAAGTCACCATCGTACTCGTCTAAGCCGTCCAACACAAGCAATGCGTCGTTCTCGTGGGTCAAGATGTACTTGTCTATTCGCCAAGCGTCTACGGGGTTGCTATCAGGAAGGTAGCTTCTAATGACGTCACCCACGGTCTTACCCTTAGCATGGCGAAGTAGCACTATCAGAATCAGCTGGAACTGTTGGAAGCACCTGCCATTCAACCAGTCCCACGCTATCTTGGAGCATAGCGTGGACTTTCCAGCTCCCCCTTCTCCCTCAAGCAATAGACGTTTAGGGTACGCACCGTTGACCTTGGTATCCAGTAGCTTACTGTATTCTAGCGGGACTTTTTTGTTCGTGTTCTTCACTTCTTCTTCCAGTTTGAGATTGGTGAAAATGTCTTCAAACTGTACGAGGCTGCCAAAGTTCATAGGGTCAACTTGGACCTGACAAAGATTTAAGGCGTAGTACTCCTTTAGGTCCTTAGCTAACCGTTGAACATCCTCATCCGACAGAGAAGAGATTGTGCCAGTATCAAGCCCTGCGGAAAATTGAGAACAAAAGGCGCATGGCTACTCTGTGGTCGTGGACCATTACAGGAAATATAAAACAACATTCTGACTGCAATATCAAAACAAGTTTGAGACCAGGAGCCCTAAAGGACGAATCCTAATTGGAAAGATCACACCGGAAGACCAGGTAGACAATGTGCAACACACTCCAAAGACACATTAATGACCATTGACTGCATTTCTAAGTGGTGGGGTGCCTCCTCCCCTCCCCCTCCCCGCCAGAGGCCTCAAAATGGTTGGTTTTGTTTCCGTGATAATGTAGCTGAACGGTGATAACTCGGATTAAATTGAAATGTATACATTGCAAAACTACAGGATTCCATTTTGGAGGGCGAAGGTTCTGTCAAACTTAATGTATGCAATACATGTTTGAATATTGTTTAGACTTCCACTCATCGTGTTTGGAGAAATCAGAAAAACCTCTGTGTGTGTGTGTGTGTGTGTGTATGTGTGTGTGTGTATGTGTTTGTGTAGCAAATCCTTCTTAACAGGTACACACGGGGAAAATATTTTCAATAAGAGTATATTGCAAGGATATTGAATGTGGAAATCTCAACGAATCTGAGTCCTAAAAAGATGTACATACTTTTGTATTATAATTGTTACATTTTAACCTGATTCAAATATCAATTGAATTATCATCAATTTTAAGTGTCTTTTTTATTTTGGTGGGGGGGGGGGGGGGGAGGCGGCGGTGGAGGGGTATCTATGGGGTACCCGACCACTAAGAAATGCAGTTGGCGTTAATCCGAGTACCTCCGGAGTATATCTCCAGAGGTACTCCTCCTATACTCCTCCTGGAGTATACAATTTCCATGGAGATTAAACCCTGATAGTTCTAGAACGATACAGGAAAGTGATACGATACGATACGATACAGGAAAGTGAAAGTGATTTTACTACAATGTCGGTATATTTATGTTCAATTTTCGAATGGGGAACTTCCAGATGTTTTCTCGCACATGTTTACAAGAAACGATGCTATTCATAATTATCCAACTCGACAGCGCGACGCTTTTCACCTTCCACGTACTCGAACAATTTTTGCAAAGAAAACAATCATGTTTACAGGGCCAATGTTTTGCAATAACCTTCCCCACGAACTTACTCGCTGCATAAAAATATCTTCATTCAAGTGCAATTTAAAGAAACATTTGTTATGTTCATATACCACGCAATAATTTCTTTTAGCCTTTACTCTTTTTTTTTTGTTCACCACTCACGCTCCGACAAGGACGCTGCCCGGCACCTTGGTCCGAGCAACCTGCCGAGCTCTTGGAAAAAAACAAACTGATACTTTTTAGAATTACTAGCCAATTTCCTTGAGCTCGGCGGGTGCTCGGCCACGTGGCATGGTTAGGCGTCCTTGCCGGAATGTACATGTAATGTGATTTGCATATATCATAATGAATCCATCTTATGAATGATGTCTTCGTATATATATTTATACTTATTCATACATATTCAATACTGAGTCAACAGTCGAATTGCCTTCGTAGAAGCTTGAGCACTATCGTATTTCATCCTGACTTCTCCTGATTTGTTTGGTTTTGTTTGTCTATTCCTCGCTCGCACACTTTTCTGTTGTATTGCTGGATTAATCGTACGCCTTTTGACTTTTGTTCTCGATTTGTTTTTATGTTGTTTCTTGAGTTGTTTATGATTTCTTTTGTTTATTTCTTTGGTCAATTTGTTTATCCGTACTCCGAAGTGTTCTTTTAAGCCACATTATTTTTGGGTCTATATGATTTACAAGCTTGCTTTAAATAGGCCCCATTCACATTTCTTTACCTATATCCACTGTATGTTTGATATTGACCATTATGTAATATTTTGCATCATTATACTAGTTTTGTTTATGTCAAAGACTGACTATGTTGATGTATTATTGCTTTTATTTTACATGTATTGAAAATAAATATGAATAAATTGAAATTGAAATTGAAATTGATACTCACTCTTCGCAGATCCATAAAAAATAAGTTTCGCTTTCGGGCAGTTCTTTATATGACTCCTATATTCAATACACCCATTTCCCAACAAGTGTATGAATATACTCACATCATAAATTACACGCCACCATTCTGTCTAGAGGACTGGAAAAGGCAGCACACTAAAACTTGGCATATATTGTCATGGATATATATATATATATATATATATATATATATATATATATATATATATATAGGTGAAGACAAACAAATTGAATGAAACGCCGGAGAAGAAAGTTTATTCGAATTTTCGGTTATAGACGTTTATCAAGAATGAATGAATGAACAATTTACACAAAAACATGATTGCGAACTACGTAAAAATATGTAAAAAGCGCCCCTAGTTTCAGTTCAAAATACGCTCGTTGTACGCAAATCGCATAATGTTCATGATACGTTAAGGTTTACATATTTTCGTAATAAAGTGTGAAAGAATGACCATTCATAAAACACCTATAATAGGAAGAAAAGATCAATCAAATCAATGGTAAACCATATGCTTTATTTGAAACATTCTTGAAAATCCGTAAAAAAAAATCAAATGACTATTTGTACCTGTATCCAGACTTTTTGCAAGGTTAACTAAGTTAACCCGACGTAGAGCATCGACCAGTGACGCCCGAGCAGAGTCTACCGGTACTCTCTTCAGCCAGTCAATGAGCATACGGTAGGTTGCCCCTTCGATGTTTTTGATGTCGTATTTATATCGACGAAGCTGATCTTCCCTCACTCCCAATTCCAGGCCTACTTTCCTGTAATCGTCGGGGTCCATCAGTTCTGCGAGCTTGCATAATTCGAGGGCGGTGAGCTGGCCAGGTCTGGTATAATGTATTAAACAAGGGCAAATTATCAATTACAACAATTATTTAGCGGTACAAACAACTTTCCCATATGACCATATGCCATCAAGATCCTGATACATTCTTGGTTTACAGATACTTCAAATATACTTTGCAACGTACGTGTGTATGCATACTTGACCTGCGAGATGGTGTGTGTGTGTGTGTGTGTGTGTGTGTGTGTTTCAGGCCGGGGGGGGGGGGGGGGGGCGTTCGGATGGGTTTGCCTCTGGTATTAAAGCCAATATAACTTTGTAAAACCTTTGTATGCGTGCATGCATTTCCTCCCCCTCCCCCTAAAAAACCCAAACCAAACCCAAATGTTGACATTATTGAAGTCATCGATTGAGTAGGATGTTTAAACCATGGACCCTACTACGAAAACTAACCAAGGATATCTGGCGTATTGCATATTTTTTTTTAACGCTGTGTATTACTGAGATCTTTTGCATATTAAAGGAAACTTCAGTTAGACAATAACGTGCCTCCGATAAATTCATAAAAAAGAGGGACAGATTTATAGTATAACATAATATTGACAAGAAATCTATTAATGTTTAAATGATATGAGGTTAGCTATTTGATGGATTCGAATTTCTTGTGGCTGTTTCTAGATCTTTTCGTATTTATTTTAGATTTCTCCGTAAACGGCACCCCTCCTAGTAAACACTGAGATTTACTTTTTTCCCGAAAATTTACTGAAGGTATTACGCTATGATATGTACCGATCGTGAGAACATAGTTACTCATTCATTAAAATTATATAATAATTTCCTTTTCATGCCTTTGTCATGTTTGTGTTTCTGGACAAAACGATCTCAGAGCTTCATCATAGTCCGTGTAATCGAATCAGAGGTATACTTTCCACAACGTAAGATAATTCGGGTAAGATAATGTTGTTATGTTGATACCCTTTTCACAATCTACATAAATATAATTAGAAAAATATAAAGTAATAATAACTGATGTTAAATGCATGAAACCAATGCACAGTTTGTTAGTTTTAATTGCATTCCACTCCACGTATTGCCTATAAATAAATACGCTTTCGTCGAAAACTATATGTTGCTTTTACTCAAAGGTCTAATAAAGAATGAGAAGTTAACACAATCGCCGTTAAGTAATCTCAAAGATGAGTACTCGAAACATGTTATCCTAATGAATTGTCAGTCAACATTTTTTTTTTCATGATTCCTCCTTATCCATTCTGACTCTTGGCAGGAACAGATTCCAACTAAAAGAAAAAAACTCCTTTGATGCTCAATAACATCAAGCACATCCGCGTGAGAACTATGGTTGAATGTATTCGTCTGTGACATCGTATGCAGCGTTACCCTTTAGACACACATAAAAAGCAGAAATAAAAACAAATCTCATTGTCTGTTTTTACACACGATTCCAATGATGTATCACTGTTATTTGTTTGCACATTTTTTTTTTATTAAATACACATTTATGGCAAAGAACTACATGTACCTTAGGCCCAGACTCTCACACACTCTATAGGTTTATCAATCACACTCATGTAGTAAAGATGTAATCAAATGAGAAGTAATAAGAAATCTTAACAATGTGGAAATATTCACTATGTTGATGAAAGGAGACACCTATGTATTCTTGTTTTCATACAGTGCTGAAATGATGTAGCTGCTATTTCATATATATCAACATTGATTAAGTCATTCTTGACACTACCACATGCCATGAGAAGTTATCCGATTTACTAGAGTCTGGCCCGTACCGTGAGTTAAAGAAAGATCTCACAGATCGTCTGTGCCGTAAGCTTTCCAGCACTCTGCTGAACTTAAAGAAAGACAACACAATGGATGAACCAACCTACCGATGTTGGAACTCACACAGAAGCAACCGCTGAGAATTTATGGATTACCCAAGGTACACAAGCCCACAGTCCCACTCCGTCCCATCGTTTCATGCATAGGCTCGTTTGCGTACAACCTCTCGGAGCATCTAGCAGAGATCCTTTCTCCGCTAACCGGTACCACAGAACACACGATCCACAATCCAAGTGTTTTTGCAGAGTTTATAGCAGAGCAAACCATTAGTCCACATGAAAGCATGGTGTCATTCGATGTAGTCTCCCTCTTCACCAACGTACCGATTGAGGGTGCTTGTAGTGCTGCCTTGCAGTGAGACAGCAACCTTTCTGCCCATACCACACTGTCTCCAGAACAGCTCACCAAACTCCTTGAGTTTGTTTTCAGATCCACATATTTTCTGTACAAGGGTTCATACTATGCACATACTGAAGGGGCGGCCATGGACAGTCCAGTCTCGGCTGTCGTGGCCAACCTGTACATGGAAAGTTTTGAAGATGAAGCATTAGATGCATGCCTTCTCTCTTGCATTCCCCGGGTTTGGAAGAGATACGTAGATGATACGTTCATCATTGTCTCTAGTTCAGAAACCGACAACCTGCTCAGACACATGAATGGCCGCCACCCATCCATTCAGTTTACGTCGGAGGTTGAGAGTGAAGGGAAGATAGCATTCTTAGACACGATGGTTCACAGGCACGATAACCATAGGCTCTCCACCTCATTCTACAGGAAGCCTACCCATATAGACCAGTACATTGCGTTCGACTTTCACCACCCCACATCGGTGAAGAGAAGGCTGGTGAAGTGTCTTTTTGACAGAGCATCACGCCTCGTGAAAAACCCACAACAACCAAGCAAAGAACGGACTCGTGTCCGCAATGCCCTGAGTCTCAACGGTTACCCACGCCGTTTCATACATAACACCAAGAAGAAAGCGCTAGAACCGAAGGATCAGAAGGAATACAAGTCGTTCGTAGTCTTGCCTTACGTTGATGGAGTGTCCCCACAACTCAGGCGCCGCCTGGAAAGCCATGGCATCCTCCGACAACAACTTAAACGCCCCAAAGATCCAATCCCTCAAAACAGACGGGACGGAATTGTGTACAATATCCCTTGCAAAGGGTGTGACCGTTCATCGGTGAAACTGCCCGACCGATATCTGAAAGAATCATTGAGCATAAGAGGGATGTCAGGCTCCGCCGGACTGACAGCTCAGCAGTAGATGAACATGCCTGGGATAACCAGCACCAGCCAGACTGGGATGGGGTTCAGTGCATCTCCCAAGAACGGCTCTGGTACACACGTATGGTAAAGGAAGCCATCAATATTCGTCTCAAACCCAACGATTCCAATCGAGACAACGGGATCGATATCCCCGATTTGTGGATTCGTACGATACGCCGCCATGACACTCCCCGACCACTGGTCGACACGCCATAGTAGCTCGTTGTTAGTTTGAAGCTGGACATTGTTACCCCCTGTTGCACCCACAAATGTAATAATCGCCCACAAATGTAATAACGCCCACAAATGTAATAACACTTTACCCACAAATGTAATAACGCCCACAAATGTAATAACACTTTACCCACAAATGTAATAACGCCCACAAATGTAATAACACTTTACCCACAGATGTAATAATTTCACCCACAAATGTAATAATGCACTTTACCCACAAATGTAATAATTTTGAATCACCCACAAATGTAATTATCACTTTACCCACAAATGTAATAATTTTTAGGGGATATTTTGTCGAATTTCTTCAAAACTGAAACCCTGTACTGATGCATCGGTAAAGCGCGCAGTCTTTATTCCAGACCCAATTATAGGCCCGATCACCTTCTCTCTGTGGAATAACGTGAGAATGGAGCCTAGTCTTTCCTCCAGACCCGATTATTTCAAAAATAAGAACGTAGTCTTTTTTCCAGACCCACTTATTTCATTTTTGGAATCTTCAAAGCCAAGGCCCGATCGTCTTATTTTTGTGGAATAACATGAGAATCGAGCCTAGTCTCTCCTCCAGACCCGACAATTTAAAAAAAAAGCGTAGTCTCTTTCCAGACCCAATTTTTTTCATTTTTTGAATCTTATAAACCAAGGCCTGATCATCTTATTCCTGAGGGATAACCTGAGAATCGAGTCTAGTCTTTCCTCTAAACCCGATTATTTAAAAAAAAATGAGAGCCTAGGCTTTTCTCGACCCGTTTCATTCATTTTTTTTAAATCTTCAAAACCAAGGCCCCATCATCTCACTCATGTAGAATAACATGAAAATTGAGTCTAGTCTTTCCTCCAGACCTGGTTACTTCAAAAGTAAGAATGTAGTCTTTTCTCCAGACCCAATTATTTCATTTTTTCAATTCTTCAAAATCAAGACCCCATTATATTTTTCTTGTGGAATAACATGGTAATCGAGCCTAGTCTTTCCTCCAGACCCGAGTAGTTCAAAAATAAGAGTATAGTTTTTTTCCAGACCCAATTATTTCGTTTTTTTTTTAAATCTGCAAAACCAAGGCCCTATCATCTTATTCTTATGAAATAACATGAGAATCAAGCTAAGTCCTTCCTCCAGACCAGATTATTTCAAAATTAAGAGCGTAGTCTTTTCTCCAGACGCAATTATTTCATTTTTGCAAATGTTCAAAACCAAGGCCCCATTATATTTTTCTTGTGGAATAACATGGTAATAGAGCCTAGTCTTTCCTTCAGACCCGAGCAGTTCAAAAATAAGAGTATAGTTTTTTTCCAGACCCAATTATTTCGTTTTTTTTAAATCTGCAAAACCAAGGCCCTATTATCTTATTCTTGTGGAATAGCATGAGAATCTTTCCTCCAGACCCAGTTAGCTTAAAAGTTAGAGCGTAGTCTTTTCTGCAGACCCAATTAATTAACTTTTGTGGGTGTACGAGACACCCTCAAATGTAATAACTCCCACAAATGTAAGAACACTTTACCCACAAATGCAATAGTTTCAACCACAAACGTAGTAACGCCCTTTACCAACAAAGGTAATGATTTTGAATCGCCCAAATTTTATCCAATTACTTTGTTTCTATACGACCATTGCATTAGACCATTAGAATATAGGCATAGACGATTGAAAGAAAAGTCGACAGTCAACGTACCATCGAATCGGTCCCACCTCTGTGCGTTATATATAAGTATATATATGTACTTTTTTGACTGATTCGTCAGTTTGTGTGACCGCCGACCACTGAGACGTGTTGTATCCAAATATGTAACAATGTAAAGCGATGCCATGCATTGCCAAGAAAAGATAACGATAATGATGAGCATTTATAATGAGCTATATACACACATTATGTACATGCTCAAAGTGCTTGACTTTTTGAGTTGTATTTTTTTATTAAAAAAACGGAATTAGTTGATAGGATCTTAGTTTTGAAGATTTTTTTTTTAAACTTCAATTACGAGGAAAGACTACGCTCTAAACATTTGATTTATCACAGTCAGGGTCTTAGTTTGGAAGATGTTGACATTATTCCACAGGAATAAGATGATGATGGGCTTATTTTTTAAGGTTTCAAAAATGAAATAAATGGGTCTGGAGAAAAGACTACGCACTTATTTGTGAAATAACAGGGTTTGAAGGAAAGACTACTAGGCTCGATCCTCATGTTATTCCATAAGAATCTGATGATGTGGTCTGAATTTGTAAGGTTCAATAATATAAATAAAATAACCGGGTCTGGGGGAAAGACTAGAAACTCTCACGTTATTCCACAGGAATAAGATGAAGAGGTGTTGGTTTTGAAGATTTAGAAAGTTAATTAATTGGGTCTGCAGAAAAGACTACGCTCTTACTTTTAAAATAACCGGGTCTGGAGGAAAGACTATAATCAATTCTCATATTTTTCCACAGGAATAAGATGATGGGGCCTTGGTTTTGAAAATTTAGAAAGTTAATGAATTGGGTCTGCAGAAAGACTACGCTCTAACATTTAAACTAACTGGGTCTGGAGGAAAGACTAGAAACGATTCTTATCTTATTCCACAGGAATAAGATGATGGGGCCCTAGTTTTGAAGATTTAAAAAATTAATTAAATAGGTCTGCAGAAAAGACTACGCTCTTAATTTTGAAATAATCAGGTTATTTCATAAGAATAAGATGACGGGGTCTTGATTTTGAAGAATTGAAAAAATGAAATAATTGGGTCTGGAGAAAAGACTACACTCTTGCTTTTGAAATGACCAGGTCTGGAGGAAAGACTAGGCTCGATTACCATGTTATTCCACAAGAAAAATATAATGGGGCCTTGGTTTTGAACATTTGAAAAAAATGAAATAATTGCGTCTGGAGAAAAGACTTCGCTCTTAATTTTGAAATAATCGAGTCTGGAGGAAAGACTAGATTCCATTCTCACGTTATTCCACAGAGAGAAGGTGATCGGGCCTATAATTGGGTCTGGAATAAAGACTGCGCGCTATACCGATGCATCAGGACAGGGTTTCAGTTTTGAAGAAATTGGACAAAATATCCCCTAAAAATTATTACATTTGTGGGTGGTTCAAAATTATTACATTTGTGGGTGAAATTATTACATTTGTGGGTAAAGTGTTATTACATTTGTGGGCGTTATTACATTTGTGGGTTAAGTGTTATTACATTTGTGGGCGTTATTACATTTGTGGGCGTTATTACATTTGTGGGTGTTACACCCCCCCCCCCCCCCCTCAATGCGCACCTATTAGCGACCCTTGGACTTGTTGGTCACCCGTAATTACCGACCAGTGTCTTTGTCCCTTTTGTACTTTGTCGGAAACTTGTTACCGCCCCAGGATTCGAGCCGCATTATCGGTCTATTGTTGGTTAGGTATCAGGATACGCCGGCTAAAGTACCGGATCTCGGTTAGTGCGCTGCACTGACCATAGGTTATTCAAACCCCTACTTACTACAATTTTGTATCACACCTGACGAAGTGTTGCAGCGGCGCACGAAACGTCGTGATCTCTTTCGATTTCGTTTACCATACATTGCGAGACAAACGATCATCACTAGCTAATTATCCGCAATGAGTAACATATTTAGCATTATATATCAACATTATTTCACGTTTGAATGAAATACACGTGTGAATATCGCGTACGTGTTATATACTTAGTCGTTAGAGGGCAACATTTTATCTTGAGTGCGCGGCTTTAGACACGGCCTAATTTGGTCACTTGGGAACTGTTTAGGTAGCGCGTCCAGGTGGGGACACTACACGCAAAAACACTGTGCGAAGAGATGGAATCGAGATACGACCGTCGGGCGGGCGTCCTTTTAAATATTGAGTTTTCTGCGGAACGATCGGCAGCCCACACATGTCTGTAATTCCGTCTTGAACCGAGGATTTTAAAACGAATGGATATCCATACCTTTAAACAAGGTTTGATTCCGCCTATTAATACTCATGACTAGCAGCTGCTCTCAAAAATATGATGCATACGCAATTGCGTCACGTCCACCTGGATTTTATAATAGGTCATACACATTCCTATACATGCATACATTTCAGCTTTCGCTGCTGGACTTGAAATTTTGTCATGAAGTGCTTGTCATGTAGTTAATGAGAACAGGCGAACACGAAGTTGGATCCTTTTTGAGATGAAAATACTACCTTTGGCGCAGTTGGACACGTTTTTCATGTTACTTGTCTGAAAGGAAAATTTCTTAATATAACGTTTCCAGCATTTTTTTTTTATATAGAATATGATGCGAAAGAGTGTGAAATCAAGACTTTTCTAAGCCAACTTGATACCACGATTAGCATGTTTAGAGCCGTTTTGCCACATTGTAATAATTTTCCTCGATTGATTTTTTATAGATGCATCGTAGGTATTAGATATCATAACTGCGCAAGCATATGGGGTGAGGATATTTCCCCAAATTCTTCTGCGCATCCGATTTTGTTGATACATCAAAACCAGGCAAAAATCATCCAGAGAATCGGCGGCATTGAACATCAAAGAGAAAACCTCAATGTGCATAAACATCCTTGCTTGAACACAGTCCGCGTCAACGTAGAGAGTGCGCGGGCATACAAAATTTACCACTGTAAGCAAAAAAACAAAAACAAAACAACAACCAACAACAACATGAAATGAGATGGGTATCTGTGCGAGAAGCTTACTATGCCCCCCCCCCCCCGCCTTTTCCTATTTTACTTCAATGCCTGATCTACTTTGCTCTATTGATGTTGCATATGGAATATATTGATTTTTTGTACAGAGTGAGTAAAGAATGTCTTTAATCTAAAGATTAAAGATTAAAAATCTAAATGTGTTTAAAGTTGTCTTAATCCGGTACGATTTTCATTTGGATCTTTGCTTGCATGACTGAACAACAGGCTGAAGAAGACTGCAAAATCCCATTTGCCGAGGAGCTGGCTGAAGGATACAACACATTTAAAACAATTTATGACTTATGTGTACAGAACGACACATACACAAACTGCAGAGGAACCGTACATGTAATTCTAGTACTACTCAAAGAGGGTTCAACATTTATAACTTTGTTATAACTATGTTATGGGGAAAATTATAAGGTAATTGTTTAATTAACATTGACGAATCTTCATAAAAACTCAATGTCAAACAGAAATTGGGAAATGTTATTACTGCATTATAAGACAATGTGTATTATGTGTGTGTATGTGTGTGTGTGCGTGCGTGAGAGAGAGATAGAGAGAGGGTGTGTGTGTGTGGAGGGGGGGAGGGGATGTATGATTGTGATTGTGTCTTTCTGTGTGAAAACACCAAAGCGTCTTGTTTGGTGCATACGTCATATTCTATAGCCGTTCCGAACCAGTGTGGAAACACAACAATTACTTGCACATTTGATTGACAGTTCAAAGTCATTAATTTGACCTGTCATGTACACTCAGAGACAGTATTGTAAACATGTAATACTTTTATATTTAAGTGTACCTATAATATAATGTAATCTATGATATATACTGTACCTTTATAAGCGCTTCACTCTTGTTTACTTTTAGAATAGCGCAACGCACTGAATAGTGCAGAATGAATGTCTTAAATGGGTTATTGATGGGATACTGACGGCATTACATATTATGTTTATTGTAATTACTTCTCAAATTGTGTAGTCACTGTTAACTCTATCCAAATTGTATTATCTGGACACCACATACGCATGTGTAACGCCTCTTTCGGTCACGTTTGGACAGAGTAATCTGATTTTGCATGATGTATAGTGAATAGGTATTCATTTTATATTTTAACTTCTAAGGATTAGATATTTCATACTAGATACACATTTAATATTTGTATAAACAATTGATTTGGCATGATTATGGTTATGAATCGCTTTTCACTCGTGTGTATTGTACCTTATGTTGTTTTTGTGATATCATCATTTCCCTGCAGATGACAGAATTTATTTCGCTTTAAGCCCTTGTCCTGGGTTTATGTAACCTCTTTATGTGTATATGTTGTTTCGTGTTAAATGAAATAAAGACGAATGAATAACAAGTACATGATTTCACACTTTGTGGTATTCTTCATCCAGCCACTTGGCGCAGGTAAGATGTTGCAGTCTCCTTAAGATTTACCGGCTTTCTGTCATGCATGCAAGGATCCGAATAACGTTAGTACGGAAATATTAATTGAAGGATCATTAATCGATGTTAATACTTTAAACAAGACAACTTTTAGGATATGGGACATTTTTTTACCCACGCTGTATCGTGTAATATGTGTACTTTGAACGACATCACCATTGTGTCATGACTATTGAGAGCAGGCGTTCATCCATGTCACCTCTTCGCATACGGATTGGATGCAGACGCCCAACCATCGTTGATACGGTTATGCTTGTCCCAGGGTCTACTGCTGAAGTACTTTAGCAGCACAATGCATCATGCCACACATACTGAATTAGTGATCATGTGACGACAGAATGCTAAAATACTGAAAAGCCTGTAAAACCGAACATAATGAGGAGTTTTCGCAAGCGTGACGTGGCCCGTGGTTCGGTAGTTTCGTGTGCAAATTGGCTTCTGCCCATGGATGCGCCGGACGGAATACACCCCTGGGCCGCAGGAGCAAATACTCCATGTGCGCATGCACGTTGACTTTCCTTAGGAAATCCACGCACTGTACACTGTGAATGGAGATCATACACGATGGATTAGTAGTCTTCAAGCACAGACACTGACTTAACAGTTCGAAGAATTTTTTTTTGTACAGTTCGAAGAAAGTAGCTTGTTTACGCCTTCAAGTTGAGCAGTGTACCATTCACGTTTTGTGTAGTTTTATTACGTACTTTGTAGATGACCACCATGGCCTCAGCTCGGCTCACGGTCTGAATCATGAAACTACACATAATTGAATACGAAGCACTTTTGCGGCAATGGTCAAAACGGGCAACTTTCTTCGAACTTTAAAATTAGAGTCTGAGTTTAAAGACTACTATTATCATATTATTTACGTTCACAGTGAACATATGCGTACATTTCCTTTGGAAGTATTTGCTGTTACAAGTATGAACAAAAAATCGCTCCCGGCCCGGCTGGAGAACGCAGCCTCGTAGCCAGCCAATCAGCCAATAGCATTGAACGTACACAAGTGCTGACGTCACAACGCTCTGCCGGTTCCGCGTTAGTCCAAAGTACGTAGACCTCGCTCTGCTCACGCATTAAGGCACATTACCTCTCCCTCAGGAATTGCGATCACCCCACAAATTCATTTGCCTGAACCAAAATGTAACATTCAGTTTGCGTTCCGTGGCTAGAGGTGGATGAGCTTTCCGCGCTGTCCGCCTACCCAACAGCCGTGAAAGTCTAATAAAGCGGTAAGATTCCACCTCATTTACGATTAAAACGGCAAAAAACAGACACACACTAGAGTAACATGAAAAGGCCAATCGCGATTGGATACTAACCATTTCAAACTTCATGTTCAAAGAGTACAACAGCTAGTGCCGTCGGTCAGCATTTAGATACGTCTGTAAACCAGCTGGAAAACGAATTTCAGACATACAATCAGGAGGAATAACGCCTTTGCGTATGTATGTATGCAATAGTGTGTTTACTACAAAGTAATGCGTGTCTTGATGATGGGCAATGATGGGTAATAAATAATCTCTAGAGACCCATCAAAATACTCTAATCTCTCATACCGTTGACTCCCAAAAAGGAACATACATTCCATTGAATTTTTCAAAGTAAAGCCTCTAAAATACGACTTAATGGTGTTTATTGCCCATTGCTAGGGAAAAGGAAGCACCTAGCACCCAATTACGTCATTGTCGTTTGTAATGTTGTCATTATAAAAAATCATTTTATTTTGTTAACTTGATGTAAGATTATCTTACATTTATGTAGGCCGTAGTTTACATGTCTTGTTTATGCAAACTGTTTTTCTGGTTTATTAGTCGACACCGACCTGACATTTTTTGTTTTGTTTTGTAATCACTGGCGTGTATATTTTGATACGAATGTGGCAACTCCGTATTAATGTGGTTAATTGGGCAACCTCTCCTTATTTCTCCTCCCCCTTCTCTTCCCATTTATGCTTGTATTTTCTTAATATTATGTTTGTATAAGTGTAGGTAAGGGTTATATATAAAACAAGCAAACATTGCTTTGAGTGTATGTTATATTAAGTTTTATCTTATTTGCATTTGTTTTGTTCTTTTGACAAGAAAGGTGTGGCAACCCTTCAAGCTGTAAGCTTATACCTCTGTAAGTTCCACTGTGTACAGGTATATGTATATATTAATACTTTGTACGTATCTTCAATAGCTTGTTATTTGTTGTATGTATACTTGTATGTCATTGTTTGTATCACATTGTTATTGGTTAATTATGCAGGATTGAAAAAAAAAACAGTGTTTAGTCTTTTTTCTCGTTAAAAAAGTCTAGCAACATCAAGCACCATTTTAAATATTCAATGGGACCACAGTGTACTGTTGCAAGGGGAAAGGAGACCTTGAGAATCGTTTATAACTCATTTTCTTTTATTTCTCCCTAATAATAACTACATTTATGAAATGTAGAAGCGTGCTACGTGTGGTTGCTATTAATCCAATAAGCACACCTAACAAGGCTGTAAATGTTCAATGGGACTTCATTATCACCCGAGTTCTGCGTTTAGTGGCATTTCGTTTATGGTTAGGTACACCGAACAAGCATACCTAAGATGATTACAAGTAATTCCCGGGTGTGGACCACGAAATTCAGAATCTCAGGCCTGTAACTTGCCTCGGTCCATGGTCTATACATGTACCTTGCAATGGGTACGGCTGTCTCATTGCGGGTACTGTCACAGCTGACTGATTCCACGTCGCCACGGTCTTCCCGCCATGCACGTTAAACGAAAGTTTACTATTAAATCTGACCAGGGCACTGCCCAGGTCTACTACCGGCTACACTAGCCATTTTTGTTGGCGATGCGCAACATTCTTGTTAGTTTGAAAATTGGTTACATACTATGCCGTTTGTTTCAATTCGCAGAGGCGCAATGGCGGTATTTTACGTTAAAATGTGCAGCTCAAAATATTAAGTTATGAAAGAAGAAAGGTAAATGCAACATAAAACACCTTAAAAGAAAAATGATGATCACGACAGTCACTTTAAGTGGATAGACCTTTCAATTTTAACGTGAGTTTTGTCATCTTATTAAAGATAAAGTGTGGTATATATTATTATTGGTAACACAGATATTTCTTGTCAGATTATTGAAGATAAATGATCATGTAGACATATTTGAGACGAGGTGAATGCATAAATTAATTTCATTCAAAGCTGCGAATGTATAAATTACATGGGTACCATCAGCCGTTTTATTAGTGCTGTTCCATTGAAAGCATACATGAACGCCCCGTACATGCCGTACAAGATGATCTCTCACATCCCATTATTGTGATGCCGAAGTGCTGGATGACTTCTGCAATGAATGAACGCGTTCCACAGAGAATGCTCAGAGAATCTCAAAATATTTACCTGAAAGATGCATGAGCAGTTATATGATGTAATACCTACAATGCCATCATGGCAGCGTCATCAAGCAATATTTCTCCATAGAATGATATCAATGTGATGCAAACGGAAAGTACACATTTTGGGAAATATCATAAATTAACCTTTCATATATACAGCGTGTAAAACGCGAATTCTCGCTTACAAATTATTCTTTGTCGTCTCGAACAGTAGTAATTATTTTTTTTTCGCTTGTCCTGAAAGGAAAACATTACAAGCAATCCATGATAAAACCGCCTTAAAATATGCTTATTTTAGATTCAACTGTTGTATTGTATCACTTACGTAGGCATGTTCTCAACATGATATCCATCTTTTTAATTAGCCTTCATTCAACCTGTACCATCTTCGTATTGATAGCAAAATGACAATCAGCGCAATGCATTTTGGTACGAGAATAAGATGCAACTTGAACTTATCTGCAGCACAGCCCTCACCGTGATCTTAACCAAATCATGATATAAACAGTGAACATGTTTTTATGTTTCATTATAAGTTGGGATGTCATGAATGGTACACTCCGCGGCATGAGCAATTCAGTCCCCGTGTTGTGAACGAGGCACAAGCGTTCGACATTACAGTACGCCTAGTGAAGTTGTCAATGTGTTTTGGTATTCTTTCTTTTAAAATATAGGTAATAAATTCATTACTGTATATATATGCTAACCTCTGCTTCAATATCTTTAGTTTCATGTGTTATCTAGACATCACTTTTCGCATTTTCCGCCCACTCACATACACACACAATTTCACAGACATAACACAATACACCACACACACACACACACACACACACACACACACACACACACACACACATCTACGAACAGATGTCCACTTGATACTGGTACCTGAATGTTTACAATGAATCTTCCTCCTTCTGCAATGTATCAATAGTTACACGAATGTTAATAGTAAGCGTACCACTATTTGATTAGTTTGCTCTGATGTATGTAATGCAGTGTTGAGTTTCACAGTATATTCCACCACACTCTGTTAGAATCTTTCACTTTTCGTTACGAATTCTAATCTTCTATCGGTTTAAAGAGGGCACATCTGCAGTAGCATAATATATTAACCACTGTTGTGGCACATGAGTCCTTTGTACAAATTCCACTAGCAGAAGTGTATCTGGCACACAAAGGCTTATTTTTTTAACTGGTTGCATATTATGATAGTGGGTTCATAATATAAACAACAATTCTGAGTTCAGCTGTATATAGAAAACCGTAGCGTGTGTAACGGATTGCACGACAGTGGGTACTAAGCTTTACAATGCTTTAGGGAAGATGTTAACAATTTACAGTAAAGAAACGCCATATCATCATCACGGCCATAACTTTATCTAAGTAAACATAGTAGACAAGAAATGTTATCTCCACATGAAAGCCATAGTAAGGGTTACTAATTCTCACCGTTGATCAGGACCATTCGGACCTGGGTTCCTTTCTACGTCCCCAGCCTGTAGAAGAAGCTCTTCCTCGACGTGTGAGTTGTTCTCAATGATAGAAACATCATCCTTGCTCCAAGTCCGCTGTGCTTTACAGCTGGGCGATAAAGCAATGGTTGTCGGTGTAACCTGGAAGAAACATGATTACATGCATATCAAGTTATTACACTTTTTGGAGGATGCTGGGATATATGGCTGAACAATGTATTTTTTTGTTGAAACACTGGCATCTAAGAAAACGCATACAGCAAATTGGAAGTGGGATATATACAATGCAGTTTTTCAAAACATTATCATCTAAGAAAGGAGCTACAGAAAAATAGAACTAGATTATATAATATCTTTACGTTTTTAATGTGCCTTATTTCTTTATTCATCGAATTGCAGGATGTGTCAGTCTAATGAAATAACATACCACTTCTCGATGGAGCTGCCTATAATATAGGGACATGTGGTATCACAAATATCATTATATTATATTATATTTGTAGAAATAGCAAATAGACTGAGTGAACTCTTACCAATGCCGCTTGAAGACTTCCAACCAGCTCAAGCGAAGTCTCATGCACATCAGATCCAATGGAGGTGTCCATCCCA
Organism: Arbacia lixula; assembly: GCA_963669155.1. Lineage (NCBI taxonomy): Eukaryota > Metazoa > Echinodermata > Echinoidea > Arbacioida > Arbaciidae > Arbacia > Arbacia lixula. The sequence goes on along the minus strand of OZ022594.1, from coordinate 3,390,909 downwards.
GCTTTGAAGTTAGGACTTTTGGTTGAAGTATCAGAACAATGCTGCTCGCTGTCGCTATCAGTACTCGATCCTGGAGTAGGTTTGTGATGGCTGTAATCGCCGTCCGTTGCTGGCGGCATCGTGGACGATAGACTTTCATTTATCGGATGATGTCGCGAATCATCTGGTTGGTTAGACAAATTCATTGTGGAGTTTGGAGGTGATGCAAGAGAGGTCCCTCCTCCAATACAAGGAATGTCGCCGGAGTCAGCATCGTTCGCCTCGCGGTCACTTTTTTCCCCGTTGCATGTGTCACTTGTTTTGGATGGGTCCGTAGAAGATCGAACTGTTTTTTCTTCTGCATCAGCGTCACCATGAGAGGATTTGTCGCGGTTCTTTGACGATGCTTGCTCAGCTGTTTGACTATTTGAGGCGCGGACTCCATTCAGCGTGTCACATTTTTTATTGTTTTGTTCGTCATTGTTCTTACCAGCACCATTGCTCTTTTGCTTGAACTTTTCTTCAATCAGGGCAATAAATTGTTGAAACAATCTGGTCTGCCGCTCAATCCAGACTTCCTTCCTGGTCCGCTGGAGGAAGCATCCGATGCGGGCCCGCCACTCTCCAATCGAGACCGGCATGACGAGTGTCTGTGGCAGAGCAAGATAAAGGTGAAGCAAATTGTAATTTGATTAGGTTCTCTTCAATTTCAATTTCAATTTTATTCATATTTCTGTTCAATACATGTAAAATAAAAGCAATAATACATCAGCATAGTCAATCTTTGACATAAACAAAACTAGTATAATGATGCAAAATATTACATAATGGTCAATATCAAATATACAGTGGATATAGGTAAAGAAATTTGTCCTTCTTTTGTCCCTTGAGTGAACTCTGAAATCAGCATCCTCATTATTATACAAGAATGTTGACATTTGTGAGTTAAGTGTAAAGAGCTTGGGTATGAAATGTTAGCAATGCTCTTTGCAATCTTTAGCATCTAACTTATCTTCTCATGGGGCAACATTCCTCCGCAGTAGTTACTTCAATACGAAGGTACGTTATGTCGCTCTTTAACTCATCTAGGTTTGTTTGAATATACATGTAAGCGTTAATGTTCCTTTAGACGCTCACATTTTGTTTGTGTATCGAATTATCGTAGATATACTTTATGTATTTCATTAATAAATATTTCAGTGTATTTTTATTGCATGTTTTTAATTGTACCATTCGTACGTGAGGATCCAGTTAAACGGCCGCAATTGGGTGAATCTAGTTTTACCTCAAGCGTTTGGAAAATGATAAATAAACATTAAAATGAAATAAGAGGTTCTTTACTCATAATAAAAGAGAAAACAATTATAAGAATAAAATGCGTAAGGCTCAGACGAGAGTTATCGCTGATTGACCCAGTCAGGTTAACACACAGATAATAAAGCCTATTATGCGTTATAGGCAATGATGAAACACGTCCCCATTTCGCCATAACAGTTTCTCTCCAGTCATGCTAGTACACTCACTTATCTATACTTCTACTTGTACACTTATTCCTCCGTTGACTTCCCAAACTAGACTGACTCTTCTGTGTACATGTTGGCGTGTACCCTTCCAAATCACTCCCTTCTAAAAGAGAGATGAAATAAAGAAATAGGTGGAAAGACAGAAAGAGAGGAGAGAGGTGAGGAGCAGGAATCCCTCTACATACTGACCACAGTCTGTCTAATTAAACACAGCTCTCCGCAGTGGACATTATTACCTCTCCAATAAGTGTCACTGTTCTTTCCTCGGGAGTGTTGTGAGTCCTTGATGTTAAACAAAATACGTGCTTTATCTTTCTTCCTGGCAAAAACGCCTTTGAAATTTAAGCATACTCTGTATACTCATCTATGCTATTCTCATATCAGGTGCATACGCAAGGGGGGGGGGGGTTCTTGTCAACAAATCCATCAATTCCCCCCCCCCCCCCCCAACCGAGAGAACTTTGAGAGCGGGGGCGGGATGAAAACAAATATGGAAAAAAACACCCCTCCCCCCCCCCCCAAAAAAAAAAGAAGAAATAAATAAAAAATAAAAAAAAATCAACACTCCCTCCCCCCCCCCCCCCCGCTTATCAACCTCTGGAGACTCGGCGGGAGTAAAAAGAATTCATCTCGAAACCGCCCCCCTACCCCCTCACAAAACTCCTGGATACGCACCTGTCCCATATATTCTCTACTTGCAGTATGTAGTGAATTCCACTGCTAGTATACCTCCCCGCCATCTTTGATCATGACTTCCACTGCCAAGGTGATTTGTCGATGACAACCCATATTCACTAGAATCACTGTTTTACACATTACATCAATCTACCAAATAAACGATCGCAATGCCTTATGATTTTCGCACCTATACCATTCAGGTATTGATTACTAGCATACAAGTATAGTGCATGGTTTGCATGTTTATCGTTTACAGCAACATAAAACTATGCACCTTTGCATCAAATCGCGCCTGAACCCTTCCAGGATTGAGGGGGTAGGGGAGGGGGGGGGGGGGGCAAACCTCACAAGGGGACCTCATGACCCCCATTCACCTGAAGTGCCAACATTTCATATAAAGGTCTACCTCGCATCAAGTGTGTTATGGGTTAATCTTATGTGCGTTTACGTGTGTGTGTATGTATGCCCCCCACACCCCTCTCTTTTAAAAACAAGAAACAAAAATCGTCTTCACATTTTATATGTCAATCTTATATGTTGGAAAGAGGGTAAATTCATTTTACCTTATATGTTAGCCCAACAACTACGAAGCCACGGCCACAAGGCAAACGGATTGAGCGGTAACCTCGGCCACTGTGGGAGGTTGACATGGTTGAGGCCTGTCCAGCTGTGCTCTGTACGCCATTACTGCGGTGAGGAGAAGTGTATTGTGCGCTCTTACTCTGCAAAAGGTTTACACTACCATGAAATCACGACGATGTACACTGATTAGCAAGGGAACTTGTTTTAAAACATTCACTTCCTCATTTTCACAACGCGCGTTTAACTACATGAGCAGTGCAAACGACCTGGTACAGGCTGGTGTACATCTCTCTCACGAGCATGGCCAGTTTGTTTCGTTCACTTATCTACAGTCAATGTCACGCTGCATGCACATCTATTGGATCACTGAGGCGCGCACAATTTAAGGAAGAAAGACTATGAAAGCTTGAGTCAAATTGACATTTTAAGAACTATTCTACATGTCAATAGGTGTACTACCGACTGCATGATACAAACCGTGCTATGGCTATGCAACCACCTGGATTTAGCGGCCACCTACCATTAGCGGCCACCCCAATTGCTCCTCAGTTTGTATCCCGCGGCCAACATTTTACCGTGGATAGCGGCCATCAATTCTGAAATCATCCATCCCTGTCGGCGTAGAAAGTTGGCTTTTTGCAATGCAATAATCTAAACTGCAGTGAAAAGTTATAGGCGTAGAAAAGCCCGCTTTCTAGTTGCATGACGCAATACAGCTCATAAACACATTGTCCAATTGTATGAAACTTGTAGAAGACTGGTACCTTTCTAAACAAAAACTAGGTTATTATTAAACTTGACTTGCCGGGGGTAAAACCCCTCTGTGCCGGCTGATTTCTTTATTACAGTTTGGTCGCAAATTTGCGACAGCGGCACGTTACCCCTTAGTCGCATAAAGAGTTAAATATCCTTAATTAAGTCTCTGGTCCCCGCATTCGCTATCATTGTTCTATGGTAAAATTGGTCGATGTGTAATTCTAAACAATGTCAAATACAGAATGGTTAAAGGGAACAAAAACAACACTCACTTGTATTTAACCACCCTTAAAAAGACTTGAAAAAGTTATTAAAACCGGAAAAGTATCTATTGATTCTTAATCATAATGATGCTGCTACTTTGTGTAGATTCAACTGAAGATCACACAGTTTACCTGTTAAAGGGAGTATACTGTACTGGGAAGGCAAAAGGCCTTCAAAAAGGTGATCGCGAGAAATCTCCTTACCAACGGTCTTAAATTCATGCATTGTCCATTTTAGAACCTTGCTGACAGTTATTTGCCCTCAAATGATCCATATTTGGAGTAATTAGTGATTAAATCGCAGATCCGCAAGCTGTTCGTGCCGAACATTTTGAGGATTTCACTAATAATCATTAATTACTATAAATGTGGATCATTTAGGGGCGAATAACTTTCAGCACGTTTCTAAAATGGACAATGCATGAATTTAAGACCATTGGTAAGGAGATTCCTCGCGATCAACTTTTTGAAGGCTTTTTGTCTTCCCGCTGCAGTATACTCCCTTTAACAGTAATAATAGATTTGACTCAGACATGTCGCATGATGACAAATGTTCACTTTATTGTTTATATACAGGGGGTTAATTCCACCATTTATTTATTTGCCCTCTCTTTTGTGGAGAGATAAAGTTTTAGAAAGAAGTTTCACGTAGCTGTATAGACCTAGCTCTATATAAATGAATACACTTTTAACGAAGCGTGATTCTTGCTGCTGATCATCCAAGAGGGATCTTTAAAAAAAAGTTTCAAAGCACCAATTTCCTTTAATATGTTCACGTCGCATGTTAAACTGCATTAGCTGTGCGTACAGATTTTGCGACCTTGACGAGATGTTTTTCCTTCAGTTATAAATGTTACGCTGAATTTAATCCTATTGGATCTCTAAGGCACACATGTCAAAAAGAAGGTTTTCACCAAAAGTTCTTAAAATAATTTTCTACATGTTAATAGATGTACTCCCGACTGCATTGTATACGGTGAAACTGGGCGATGTGTAATTGTGCAGGTTTTGCCTCATCGTCCACTACCATATGATGTGACTGATATCTTTTAGGTTACAAGATTGGGCTGTTGTAGCAATTGAAATCACATCACATACTGTTTAGAGAAATCATTCGCTTTTATGTTGACAGTTAAGACCTCTATCAAACGTACAGTTACATTTTCTTTTCGATTCAGTTTCACAGATGTCTTCATATTTCATAGGTCAATCTCATATTATGGAAAAAGGGTGGATTTTTTCTTGTTTATGTTGGCCCGACAAATATAAAGTTCCCGCCACAACGCAAACGGATGGAGTTCTAACCCCGAACGCTGTGAGAGGTGGTTAAAGCCCAGACTGCTGTGCTCCTTTTTTTTTTTTTTTTTTTTTTTTTTGGGGGGGGGGGGGTTAAGATTTTAAGACAAGTTTACCACAATGAACTGTTGAATAGTCTTTTTTCCATTGTAAAATATATTCACTACCTTAAAATCGTGACGGCGTCATGACGAAAATAAACACGATCAGCAAAAGGGGATTGTAAAAGATTGATTGAAAGCACCAACTTCATCATTTTTACAACGTGCGTTTAACTGAATGAGCTGTATAAACGGAATGGTACAAGTTGGTACCACGAGCATGACGGGTTTCTTTTCCTTCAGTTATAACTGTCACGCTCTATGCACATCAATTGGATATCTGAGGCAAACACACAATTAGAGGTTATAGGTTACGGAAGACTATTCAATTTAGTTCAATAAGATTCGACTGTACAAGCACAACGAGCAGCAGTAGCAATGATAGTAGAAGTAGTATCAATATTGATAGTAGAAGTAGTTGTAGTGCTAGTAGTAGGATATGCACGAGTAATAATACCTTGTTTAGGTAACCTGTTTTTAATCGTTATTTGGATGGGTGGTTTGTTTTCATATAATGAAAGACTGCATCTGTCATCCCTATATACGAAAGACTTCAGAATCCAATTTATCTATGTCCCGTCCCATCTCCCTGCTTTGCATCATATTCATAAAGGCTGTCGTACAGTACCAACTTCACAGTTACCTTCTAGGACAGGACACCGTCTTAGTTGCCCTTGACATCAAATGAGATTTTTGACAAAGGATGGCACAATGGTTACTTCTCAAAATGCCATTAAAATTGAATTAATAACATCAGACAATAGCTACTCCCTCCATCAATGTTTTAGTCTGACAGGGGTCAATACTAGACCACATTTTTTCTAAGTATCCATTATTCACTTTAGTTTTCAGGCAGATGACTCTACGTTACTCTGTGAAATACATACAGTTCAGATTTGCCCTTTCCCAGACCTTTTTGTTTTTGCCATTTTAGAGCTCATCTACCATGTCTACTCGAGTGTCGCAGCTATAGCTACAGCGACTACCCTATTACATGGAGGTACCTATCCTGGCTTCCGGACTTTCGGACATTTATGATCCTAGCTGATAAACAGACTCTCGTCCTCTAAGTCTAGTCACTGTGCATTCTCTTCTCATTTTCTCTTATCAGTCCCATACTACTGGGGAAGCTTGAAAATAATTTCGAGAATGATTAGTCTATTGCAGCCAAATTTCTTTATATAATACTTTTTTTTAGAAATACCTAGCAGCCTGGAAAACAGGTTACTATTGGCTATTTGTTTGCAATGAAATACAAGACCGACAGTAGTCTTTCTGATTGGCTCTTGTCCGCGTTTCTGCCATTAGAGACAGAGTGGTGCAAATATTCACTTCCATGATGTGGCAGATGCTATTTGCTTTGTTTTCTTCCGAACGAATTAACTATCATTCAATCGTGAACGGTGTTTTAAGGGAGCTTATGACATTTATTTCATTCCACATTTACTTCGGAACAGAATTTGTATCCGTATTGATCGGTTACAAACAAAATGGATGATTATTATAATGTTGATATACTGTACACATTGATCTTACTACGGTTCTAATGTCATGTTCTAGGGGTAAACAGCGTATCCTTCCATGCATTTCTCAATCGGAGTGGGTGCACTTCGTCAAGGTCTGTTAACCAGTATGAAAATACGTAGAGTATTCCGGGGGCATGTCCACAAAAAACATAACGTCCCGTCAGATATTTGTATGAAAACAAAATACCCATCCAAATATCGCTAAGGCACTCAAAAAAACGATAACAAAAACCGTCTGAAATCCCTGACAGATGAACACTATGACCAGTAAAAGGAAAACACAAACTTTTGCTTCGTAGACTTTCTGGTTTTATTTTTCGGGTGCTTCCAAAAATGATTTATTTGTGAGGTGATAATACATTCAGTATAATAATAAAAGCAGGCATGTAATGCCTATCGCAGAACAAACACAAACGGTTGTGAAGCAGCTGAAATATCTACAAATACATCGTTCATGTTATGAGGGTCCAATTAAAATTTGTTCTATGTGATAGCGTTGCATATAACACATGTCTGAAACAACTTAGATAACAGATATCAAATTAAACAAAATCTTTGATTAAGTGTTTTCTGAATGCCAGATATATTCAATCCATTGTTAAAATTCCAAGGCGAAATTACTGTTCCTTCGTAATTCCAGTACTTATGTTTTCCGTTTTTAAAGTTTGATTTGTTCTTCCGCTACCACAGAATTTAATTCAATTTCAATTTCAATAATAGCCTGGTATAGCCGGAATTAAATGTCTGTTGCATTTCCTGCTCAAATGTTGTTTTCCTGAATCACGCTCAAATCAAATGTTAGTTCAGATAAATCACGTGTTCGCACCTAGTGTAAAAAAAAACAACATGCCAGCTCTCCGATGTGGACATCATTTATCTCTTTAATAACCGTTTCATCGTTCTTGCCCCGGGAGTGTCTGACTCATGGATGTTATTCACATGCAAGAACAGATAACATAAAATAGACTATATAGCATAAACATTATTCACCTTAAGCACCGTACCCCCTCCCCCTATTTAAAGTACAAGAACATATAATGTCTTGAGATTATTGATGTTGGAAAAAAGGTATGACCATTCTGATTATCTCCTGTTGGCCCGAAAAATAATTGTGAAGTCCCCACCACAACGTAAACGGATTGAGCGGTAACCCCGGGCACAGTGACTGTGAGCAAGGATGCTTAAGCACATGGATATACATCGCTTTGAACAAGGTTTGATGCCGCCACTTAATATTCATGACTAGCAACTGCTCTCAACAATATGATGCATACGCGATTGCGTCACGTTCACCTGCATTTTATAATAGGTCATACGCATTGCTATACATGCATACATTTCAGCTTTCGCTGCTGAACTTTTAATTTTGTCACTAAGTGCTTATTATGTAGTTAATAAGGACAAGCGAATACGAAATTTGATACTTGTTCGCTCTTTCGATTTCGAAGAGAGAAATTCATATTTACAGATAAGAATATTGGATAGCCCTGGATGTAGTTGATAATTGTTTACACACGACATTCTTGCCACTGATCAGCAAAATGTTTTTTTAAAGCAACAAGTTCCCCATTTTTCCAACGCGCGTTAAATTACGTGCATGAGCATTTGAAACTGATTTTCCCCCTTCCGTTAGAAATGTCACGCTGCATGCACATCTATTAGATCTCTGAGGCACACACACAATTAGAGGTGAGAAGTTAGGCAGGACTATTCAATTCATCTGCATACCTTAATCATGACGATGTACCACTGTACAATGACATGGGTGAACTGAATAACATATAATGTGTTTTTTGCAGGTTCAATGAGAGCTTGTTTGCTTGAATCCAGTAATTTAACTGAATTAGTTCATTATTAACGGTCTGAAGGAGAACATTGGGATCTTTATGAGAGAATAAGACAATGGAGTCATCGGCAAGTAAAATAAAACTCAAAATTTTAGATGAGCGCACTAAGTCATTAATATAGTAAAGAAACAGAAGGGGACCTAACAGGGATCATTTTGGTATACAACATGATATATACATGTATTTGCAAGATGATACATAGGTACTAACGTATACACACTGCTGCCTGTCTAAACTCTCAAACCACTCCAAGGCCATCCCACGTTTACCATAGTCATCCATATACGAAAGACTTCAGAATCCAATTTAGCTATGTACCGTCCCATCTCTCTGCTTTGCATCATATTCATGAAAGTTGTAGTACAGCACCAACTTCACAGTTACCTTCTAGGACACCGTCTAAGATAGACAGTTTGGCTTCAGACCACAGCACAGCACATCAAACATGCTGAACACCCTCAACCAATACTGGTCAAATTCTCTGGAACAATTAAGGAAACAAGGTACGCCTGGTTGCCCTTTGACAAAGGATGGCACAATGGTCACTTCTCAAAATTCCATTAAAATTGAAATGGTCATCTCAGACAATAGCTACTCCCTCCACTAATGTTTTAGTCTGACAGGGGTCAATACCAGACCACAGTTTTTTTAAGTATCCATTATTGACTTTAGTTTTCAGGCAGATGACTCTATGTTACTCTGTGAAATACGTACAGTTCAGATTTGCCCTTTCCCAGACCTTTTTTGTTTATGCCATTTGAGAGCTCATCTACTCGCGTGTCGCAGCTATAGCTACAACGAATGTTGTTTTCCTCAAGCACGCTCAAATTGAATGTTAGTTCAGATAAATCATGTGTTCGCACCTAGTGTAAAAAAAAACATGCCAGCTCTCCGATGTGGAATTCATTTATCTCTTTGATAACCGTTTTATCGTTCTTGCCCCGGGAGTGTCTGACAACAACATATTGGCATATAACATAAAATAGACTATACAGTGTGTCCCAGAAAAAAAGGAATCTCGTTTTTGGAGGTCAATAACGAAATTATAAAATATCATATTATTAATATTGCAATATTGAGAGTAAAGTATCTTCTTTCATTTGGTACCAAATTCACAATGAATTGTTTACGCATGACTAATTTCAAGCAATTACAAATGCTCGATGTCAGAAACGTTTGGCGCAAAATAGTGAATGTTGTTTGCATTAAATTGATGCTTCCTTACAAATTTTGATTTTGACAATTATCTTTTAAACACCTGTTGCTCCTCAACGCATGACTCTTATCTATCATGTTAGGTGTCAAATGAAAGTCAACTAGAGAAATAACACAATCCCGGTTTCTTTTTTTCTGGGACACACTGTATAGATAAACATTATTCACCTTAAGCACCGTACCCCTCCCCCTATTTAAAGTACAAGAAGATATAATGTCTTCAGATTTTTGATGTTGGAAAGAGGTATGATCATTCTGATTATCTCCTGTTGGCCCGAAAAATAATTGTGAAGTCCCCACCACAACGTAAACGGATTGAGCGGTAACCCCGGGCACAGTGACTGTGAGGAACGGTTGGTTCGCTTTAACGCCCTATTCCCATGATGACTGTGCGGAGAGGTGTGTTGTGTGCTACTACAATCTCTGAACCCATCGCTACAGGAACCTTTCAATCATGGACAATACGCCCGTCCATTTAATTCTTTCTACGTCAGACAACATGCTGCTCCATGAGATATCAGACTTTTATTAAATGCCACTCGAAGACTTCAAGTCAATTTCCAGCATTAACATGTAGATGTCTGAGATACTACATGGTTGGTCTTCTATTTGTCGTTGGTATTTGCACACAATTGTGTCCTTTTGCAATGTTAAATGTTTAAACAACCTCAAAATCATGATTTTATACACTGATTAGCAAACGGTGATTTTGAAAGTTTGTTTAAAAAGCTTGAACTTCCTCATTCTCACAGCGCACATTGAACTGCATGAGCAGTGCAAACGAAGTGGTACAAGCTGGTGTATCCCTCTCACGAGCATGGCGAGCATTTCAGTTATAATTATCACGCTACATGCACATCTATTGGATCTCTGACGCACACATAAAATTTGAGGTTGGAAGCTATGGAAGACTTTGAAAGTCGAATTAAAGTTTTCTACATATTTTTTTTTAGAACTAATCTTCACGTTAAAAGATGTACTCCCGACTGCATTGTTCATGGTGAAACTGGTCGATGTGTAATTATAATCCATGCCAAATACAGAATGGTTGGGTTTTGGTTAAAGATCATTAAAAATTATTCAAAATGCTATAGCCAGAAAGAAGACTTTAATTCAGCATAAAATTGGTTACGTTTATTTTGAAAGGAATATACGGTACTGGGAAGGCTAAAGAGCCCTTCAGTAACTTTCAGTAAGTTTCTAAAATGGACAATACATGAATTTAAGACCACTGGTAAGAAGATTGCTCACGATTACCTTTTGAAGGCTTTTTTTGTCTTCCCAGTACAGTATATTACCTTTAAAGATATATTGAATAATGCTGGATTTAAACATATGTTATTAATTCAGAATCATGTATTTAAATCTGAATGGATATTGAAAGCATTGCAATTGATACTAGCTGATATCTTTAAACAACATTGGAAAGCTCCAATAGATCACACAGTAGATCACACAATTTACCAGTTAATAATAACGTCTTTGACTCAGACATGTCGCATGTCATGTCATGACATGTCGGGATGGATTCCACCATGTATCTGGAAGAGAGACATTTATTTTTTAACAGAAAGTAATATTAGAAAGCCGTAGATCTGGTTATAAAGAAATTGATAATTTTTACGACGCGACATTCTTGCCACCGATCAGCAGAAGGGGATTTTAAGATTTTTGTTTAAAGCACCAAGTTCCTTATTTTTTTTTTTACAACGCACGTTAAATAACGTGAGCGTTAGAAACAAAGTTTACCCCTTCAGTTAGAAATGTCACGCTGCATGCATATCTATTGCATCTCATAGGCACAAGCGCACAAGTAGAGGTGAGAAGTTAGGGAAGACTTTTCAATCCATTTGCATATATTTACATGGCGAAGTACCACTATTCAATCATAGTAGTAGTAGTTGTAATAGTAGTGGTAGAAGTAGTAATGGTAGTAGTAGTAGTAGTAGTAGTCGTCGTCGTCGTAGGAGTAGCACTATTAGCCTTCGTAATTGTTGTTGTAGAAGGGGTAGAATGGAATGCACTAAGGATATTGTCATGTTAAGGTATTGAAGCTGCAAAGAATTACAATGAAAGTTAAATGAATGAGAAAAGCAAATAAATAAATAGCAGCGGATGTATACTGATAAGAGAGTAATTATGACGTCATTTTGCGGCATATCTCCAGTCATCCTGGTACCAATGCCATGGCTGCATGAAAAAAATAGTCTGTAAGTCCGCTGAAACTAGCACTTCCACTTCACACTGATTACAAATTAATCAATTTAACTGCATGACATGTCTGTATGATCCACTTAATATGTGGACCAAAGTTCCCTGACATCCAAGCATGGGATATAAATGAAATGTGCATATCATGCAAATTAGCATTCGTAATATGACATAATTGGGGAATTAATGTAGTAGTAGTAGTAGTAGTAGTAGTAGTGGTAGTAGAAGTAGTAGTAGTAGTAGTGGTCATCGTAGTAAAAGTAGTAGTAGTAGTAGTAGAAGTAGTAGTAGTGGTCGTAATAGTAGTAGTAGTAGTAGTAGTAGTAGTAGTGTTCGTAGTAATAGAAATACTAGCATTCGTAATTGTAGTAGTAGTAGAAGTAGTAGTCGTAGTAGTAGTAGTAGAAGTAGTAGTAACATTAGTAGTAGTAGTAGTAGAAGTAGTAGTAACATTAGTAGTAGTAGTTGTAGCAGTGGTAATAGTAGTAGTAGTAGTAGTAGTAGTAGTAGTAGTAGTAGTAAGAAGTAAAAGAAGTAGTAGTAGAAGTACTAGTAGCAGTAGTAGTAGTAGTAGTAGTAGAAATACTAGCATTCGTAATTGTAGTAGTAGTAGTAGTAATACAAGTAGCAGTCGTAGTAGTATAAATATTAGCATTAGGAATTGTTGCTGAATAAGTGGTAGAATGAAATGCATTAGGGATATTGTCATATTAAGGTCTGGAACGAGCTGAAAGAAGACATTCTTGCCACCGATCAGCAGAAGGGGATTTTAAGACTTTTTTTAAAGCACCAAGTTCCTTATTTTTTTTTTTTTTTTTACAACGAACGTTAAATAACGTGAGCGTTGGAAACACAGATTTTCCCCTTCAGTTAGAAATGTCACGCTGCATGCATATCTATTGCATCTCATAGGCACAAGCGCACAAGTAGAGGTGAGAAGTTAGGGAAGACTTTTCAATCCATTTGCATATCTTTACATGGCGAAGTACCACTGTTCAATCATAACGAAAGCACATATGGTTTAGGCATAGCAGTAGTAAAGGTAATAGAAGTAGTAGTAATAGTAGCTGAAATACTAGTAGAAGTAGTAGTAGTAGTAGGGGTAGTAGTAAAAGTAGCAGTAGTAGTAGCAATATTAGCATTAATAATTGCTGTTGTAGTAGTGTAGTAGTGGGAATTGTAGGAATATTAGTAGTAGTAGTAGTAGTAGTAGTAGTAGTACTAGTGGTAGTACTAGTACTACTAGTAGTAGTAGTAGTTGAAGAATTAGTTGTAGTATACGTAGTAGTAGTAGTAGTAGTAGTAGTAGTAGTAGTAGAGGTAGTAGAAGTAGTTGTAGTACAAGTAGTAGTAGTAGTAGTAGTAGTAGTAGTAGCAGTAGTAGTAGGAGTAGTATTAGAAGTAGAAGTACATGTAGTAGAAGTAGTAGTTGTAATAGTAGTAGAAGTGTTATTACTATTATCATTATTATTAGTAGTAGTAGTAGTAGTAGTCGGGGTAGTAGTAAAAGTAGCAGTAGTAGTAGCAATATTAGCATTAATAATTGCTGTTATAGTAGTGTAGTAGTGGGAATTGTAGGGATATTAGTAGTAGTAGTACTAGTGGTAGTAGTAGTAGTAGTAGTAGTACTAGTGGTAGTACTAGTACTACTAGTAGTAGAAGTAGTTGAATTATTCTAACACATAAGATTTATGAGATTTATTTTAACACATGAGTCAAATATTGCCAAAGATGTATCAGTCCTAAGTCAATTCAACACTGGTAGTGTCCACAGGCCTGGAGAGCAAAGCTGCACATCAATTTTTTTAACTTTAAACTTCAAAGATGCAAGCTGATTAAGTAGGAGAAATTACATCTGAATCTTCAACAGCGTACAGAAGAATTTTTAGATAAATTTGAAGAAAAAAATCAAATACTACATCAGGAAGATGTTAATGGCATATATGTCAGTTTTAGTAAAACAATAAAGATTGTGCATGGGAAGTTGCAGGTAAACATGAACCACAGGACATTGATAAGATCTCAACAGAGGCGCTTGGGTTGTTGAAAAGGAGAAATCTACATGCAAATAGCATGGTTATGTGGGGTAACTATGACAGACGTTTGCACCGTTAACTGCTTAAATACGTTTAAACGAATAACATTATGTCAAAGGATAAAAGTAATAATGCATTCTATAGCATAGCATATTTTCTTACTTGTCATCTTCACGCCAGTGGATAGGCTCCCAAAAAGCTGAGCATAATATTTACCAAAATCATATGTTCTCACATACCTCTTTCATTAACATGAGCTTAAACGATTGTAAGAATATGCAGAGTCCAGGAATTCTCTACAATGAATAGATCTACTCTTCAATCACATAACTACCCAATGTCCATTCAATGGCCATAACGATAATGATGATGATTCAGCTGTCACTTAAACAGAGAGACTGAGTCCGAGTTTTAGTTCGTCTCTCGTCATTCACTCATTAGTATCATTGCTATACACTTTGTAGTAAAAGCAAAAGTATCGGTATAGTGATAGTAAACATTGTACTTGTAGAGAGAGTTATGTATATATAGAAGAATTTAAACTTGTAGGAATAGAGATGCCATATAGACCTAACATCTACGGTACATACAGATGACCAATAAAATGTAAAGAAATAATACAACCTAAAGTAACATTGGTTTTAATCTTAGCGGAAAAACGTACCAGTGAAGGTTTGACGACAATCCGTCAAAAAGTGTGAAAATTATTTTATGACGTCTTGTGCTCGAAAGTGTCGTCAAAAATCAAGCATTTGAATATCAATGTTGTATCCTTGAACAACTTTTTTTCAAACCTTCACTTATTGTTTTACTTTACGTTTTTCCTTTCTTGAACAAAACAAAGCAAACAATTTCAGGGTGCACTTTAGCCTTAATACAACTTGTTTTAAAAGTCTGTTTCATTTCAGGTTTAAACGGTGTTTTCCTTATTCACGCTCAAATTGAATGTTAGTTCATATCAATCACGTTTGCTCACCTAGTGTCAAACCATGCCACTGGATTTCACCAAGCACCAACAAAACTTCGTAAAAAGCTGGAAATTCTTAATCACGTGTCTGCTCGTAGTAGGGGTCTCCTTGCACGTTACACGGTATACACATTACACATTTATGCTCCAAATCAAATAGTTATTGACGAGATGAGGAACCTACGAATAAGAAGCCACGCTGTAAAGTAAGTTAGCGGGTGTGGTCGGGCACTGCAGACGTTCCGTAAATTATAACAATTACGTACAGACTGGTCTGCCATTCTAGGCTGGAGTGTTCATTACTGTATGCAGTGAATGGAGAATAAAGTTGGAAAGGGCGAACTTGAACCGAACGTCATCTAATATACATATTACGAAGAACAGTTTGATGGGCATCAATCGGCTACCAATCACATTGCTAGTATTAACGCCACACCCCCTCTCCTCTGTCACTCATCACATGCTAATTTGCATATTTTGAACGTAAATAACATGTAGGCAGAAGACTCTATCTGACAAGGAATGGTCTCACGAAACAGGTGTGCACGGTATTTGACGCTAGTAATGTCGTCATTTAATGACATTACTTTGGTAACATTAGACGTGCTGGCGGTTAATACTCGTGAGACGTTTGCACAGCAAATTTTTTTACGACGAGCGTTTATGTTTGAAAACTGTTGGTGTTCAGTTGGTATGTGACAATTTGTCATTCAAGGCATTCATGTGTGACGTGTATTTGTGCATCTTTGCATTACAATATTAAATGGTATCGGAGATTCGCCTGCTAGTCAGGTCCGATTTAGCACGTAATGTCTTTTGGAATACTTCTTAGCAAGAAATTCCTTTTGTTTCAGATTGTCGAGATGGGAAGCACTAAAACACTGTCATGTATTCTCTACCGGCTGGATTACTTTCATGGTAAATGGTAACAATAAATATGATTGGAGTCATGACAGCATGATTCTTAGCACATTGATATAAAGATGTGCACCAAAATACCAAAACTGCAGCCAGCCAGAATGATGATATCCATTGGTTTGGCATATCGTTACAGATCGAGGGTAATTAACAAAACAGCACATCTTTGAAAACCATAGACGGGCCGAATTATGTTTACATAAAAATGGCAACATCTATTTTCCAATTCTCCAAATTCCCATGGTTTTAACTATATCTTGTTCTGCTAAACCTCAGTAGTGTCCCATAAATATACAGACACTTTGAGGCAAACTATGTGGAGCAAGCTGGTTGTCAATCTGCGCAGTCGTTGAAGCTAATGTGGTATACAGAGTCCTAACTCGTGACTCTCGGTCAGGAGGGTAAGGGTTGCACCCAGTAGCTACCGCTTGTGTTCTTCAGCATGATTCGGTTCCAGGAGAGAAATAGTGACCTGGTAGGACTTGTTGATTCAGTGACTGGGGGAGTATGGGTGAAAGACTCTTGTGAAAGACGTGTTTACACTGCTCGGGCTACTCAGGAAAAAATCCTCATTGTCAATATTATGGTGCTCGAGAATATCCAAAGTCACTTGAGCAGTTTGAGGGGGCGCTCAGTCATCATTTACTCTTCGACATATTTATCATAAAGATCATTTGGACGAGTCGCAGACTGACCCCCGATGTGATGTAAGTATCCCTTATTTCAAAGGGGCTATTCACTAATGGTCAATTGTTATTTAGCCTACTGCCTGATCGTCTACTACCATACGATGTGACTAATATCTGAAAGTATAGGTAGGATTCGACTACAAACGATGCTCCGTGTTTGGAGTATCATTATCCGGTATTTTGATGCGTATTCACAGATTTGCTGTTGTAGTAAGTGATGTTACATCATATATTGTTTCGAAATATCATTTGCCATCATGTTGAAAATTGAAACCCCTATCAAACTTTAATTTTATTTCTTTATTTTTCAATTCAGTTTCACAGATGCAGTTTAAAGATTGTGCATAAACATTTAAGTCTTAATGGAATAAAAATACATCTATCAAGTAATCATCAATTGGTCTATGTATATATGTCGTGTTCATGGAATGTGCATTATGAGCGGGAGCGTGTGCATGTGTTGTGGCATAGACGTTGTGAACCAGTGGATGTGAAGATTTAGAAATTCCAGTTTCACACTGCATATCCTTGTTTAAATAATGTGTGCAGTACAATCATGCTTCTCAAATTGCATCGGCCTTCACATGCTCTACATTTTGAAGTGCCGATGTAATAAAATATTTGTTTCTCTTATAGTTATTGCTGTGCTCATTTAGAGTGTTTGGTATATATGTCTGTGCTCTTCGTTCCTGTAGTCCCAAATTTTTAACATGCTGTGTTCTTTCCATGATATAAGCATATTTGTCGTTATTACAAATATGAATTTCGCACGAGCAACATTTCATCTGAGCAGTAATGAATTCCATGCCATTCCATGATAAAGCATTTGTTTGAGATCAAAATGAATTTCCGATTTGGGCTCTAACTAATGTCTAACTTTGCCTTCATTATACTTATCTTATTGTGTCAGAAGTTATATTTTCAAGCAATCAAAAATTAATGTGTCGTTTACAGAAGGACGTAAATGAGGAAGATATTGATTCTTGTTAAGCTTACATGTGGCAACATGAAACATGAATGTGTGTTAATAACAGGGTGAGAGTACACAAGTATTCAAAGTTGATTCAGAACACAATTGTTTTTCACTCTTGACATGATTTCTCATCGAAGACGCTTTCTTCCAAACGTCAATCTTCCATTGACACAGGAATTGTATTATTTTGAAAGTTTTTTTTTTTAAACAAGAGCATCAGATAGGATATGAAATGAAAAAATGTCCGGAGACAACGAATCCTCAGATAAACTTTAGGAATCCTTCCTTGAAGTTTGTTCGCTTGAATAGGGTATACCGTTTTTTGGATATAAACTCGCCGTGTATTTAACTGTCTATCCTTGTGTACTCTTACCCTGTTCTAAACACACATTCACATTTATACCTCACAAGCCATGGGCTTTCTCCTGATACCATGAATTCACGGATGATTTTTTTTAGTTAGTTTGTTAAATGAATAAAGAATTGAATCGAATTGATATTAATGATCCTTAGATCACGATTTAAGACATTGTATTGAATCGATGTAATATGTTCATAATTGGGAAAAGAGTTGAGAAAGAATATGAGATTTGCTGTTTCAAGGAGGAGTATTCTAAAATCTAGAAGGACGATTTGTTGAGTTGTGCTGGCGTCAATGTGGTCAAAAATTTGATGTGATAGATACTTTCCAAAAGCGGTGATGATTTATTTTGGAAATAGAATACATACATGTGTCAAAAATTAGCACATATTATGCCAGTTTCATCGGATAAAATCTATATTTGAGATTGTAATTGATGCAAAGAACTTATCATGCTAATTTGGTTGATTAGATATTATGCAACAACGTAGTTGTATATGATCGCCGGAAAGTATAGATTTATTTAAAGAACAAAGTCATCTAGGTTTATTCATGGACAAATTTACTCGTGCTGTTAATCGGTCTTTTGATTCAGCATCATCCATAAAATACTTATGACAACATGCTAGTTGAGAAGAGAGATGTCATTCAATACAGATAACGTTGGTTGCTTTCTAGGCATCTTCTATAGATGATTTTATTCATGATATGAGCCATGACAATTACATTGAATGATCAATACACAGATTATGAGAATATAATCTCGTTTACATTATTGTATATACAATGATCTTTGCTCTCGTTATAATGATCGGAATAAGCAGCTTAATCAAATTTAAAGCAAAAATTTAGATATGTACAGCTTTGATCTGAAGGCAAATTACGCACAAACTTACACGAATATAACACATTTTTTTTCACCACATGAAACATGCTATCTCGATGTATCTCAGGACTCTCAATGTCCTCTTCTGTCTGAAAAGTAATTCATTGAGAAAAAGACGTGAACAATCGTCATGAATTGCTATCGTAAAGGTAACGGTGTAAACCTTCAAAGCCGGAAATTTGGTCACACGAAACAAAGAACATGAGTGTCAATATGGCAAACGTGTTGGATATACAACACGTTTCGGACTAAAGGTGCTCATATATAATCAAAACAATTAACAATATCACATATTTCACTGTGTATTCATGTTAACTTCTACCAGAGTCATGATTTGAAGCACATTTTGCTGTAAGATGAATGTAACGAACAAGTATTCAATAGAAGTCAAATTTCAATATTAATCAACTTGTAACTGAGCACAATTTTTTGGCGTATTAATAAATCAAGAAATTAACTTAAAACAACATGTTCAGTTGATTAAAGTTTTCTTATACATGTTGCAGGCCTACCACCTTTGCATTACTACACTATATAAGGAAAAAAAACCTTTTATGGTAGTATCAATTCAAATGTTACGTTAAATGCGTGAATTTAAATCAAGGCATTTACAAAAAGCTCACGAATAGAACCACATAACTTGTAGTGTTCACAGCTTGTTCTGTACATGTAGATGTACACATTTTGTTATAAAGAAGATGTATAATACAAATACTCCGTTACAACAGAAGGAGTGATAACTTTCGATTAATCAATAAACCAGTGTAAATTAGAACGACAGCTACGACGAGGATCAGTCAGTGAGTAAGCACGTAAAGGAATGAATTATCACAACATGGTTTCTCATGAACAAACTCAAACAATACGTAATTACTGCTTGCCATGAGCACACGGTATTGATTGATCATATAACGAGCATTCTTGATTCTTTACGTAATGTATACACGAACTGTATATTCCCAAGGGACACAAACATATGAGTGGCCTTGGTAATAAAACATTTTATTACTACCTTAACGAGTGTATATGTTTACTGCGCACAGTTGCGTAGCCATCTGTGTGTAACAATGTTATTCAACTTCAAGTTACTATGAACCCACATAACAAGCTAGTATACGAGGTGCTTGTGCTAAGATGATGGCAATTGTTTGACTGTCGCACTATCTCTTTACGTCCTCAATCGTGTTCACACAATTATTGTTGGTAGACCTGCTTTTTACAAATTATTGTACAGGGACATGACTGTTATTTATGTTCATGAACAAAACAAGTCACAGACATACAGACAATCCATTCGATTGATGTGAACAAAATGATCGATCCTTTACCACACTGTAGTGTATAACAAAATGAAGTGTATAACAAAACGATACATTGAAGTAGTATAGATGTATCAGATAGTATTGACTTAAATATAAACTAAGACTTATAGGCATGCTCATGAGCAAGTTCACACGCTCTGCCAATTGGTCTTCTAACTCAGGATAGTCTTCATCAAGAAAATACACTTGATGATATGGTAATTAACGAAAGTACTGCCTTTTAGTAGCAAAGAAAAGCCATTGGATTTGAAGCAAAGTAAACATATCACATAACAACTCTACACAGCGTGGAAGTGGGCATGGACTATAATATACAGCTTGATGACACATGTAGGAGATCCACTGTTTTGGCTACAAAACGATTTGATGATTTCATCAGTCATGCAAGAGACTTCAAATCAATATGCATTGCAGATAAGGTTAGATATCATCAAATAGTCACGATATTATGTATATTGTCACTATTTAATACATTTTACAGAGAGTGACTAGAGTCTCTTTTTGTTCTGTCCAAAGAAATAATTAATCCATTAATATTAGAGCGCAATACGATAATCACAAGCCATTGTTGATATGAAGGGTAAGGAATGTGTGTGTGTGTTGGAGGGGGGGGGGGGGGGGTTCTTAACCATTTTAATCACGAACTTTAGTTCGAACAGAGTACATGAATATCAACATGTTACATCTATTGGATATATGCAACGATATAACACAACACATCGATATGTTGCCATATTCTCTTGAGCGAATGGTGAATCAGCACGTTTCGGAAAAAAAGATGATCAAATACATTTTCAAAGCAATTTACAGGATAGCTGGCTATTCATATATTCTTCTACCCTTGTCATGATTATTGAAGCATATGGTGTTGTTCAATAAATTTGCTGTATGAAGAACGTCGTTGATCTTAAAACATAACAGATGATGAAACTATACTCATATTAATTTCTGATACCACGAATGTTGTTGATCTTAGGCCTATACACAATATATACACGAATTCTACATTATCAACGAATACATACAAGTATAAATGGGCTTAATAATAACGCATTCGTTAGTGTCCTAGCGAGTTAATATGTGTAGTATGTAGAGTTACGTATTGTGTACGTAAGATTGTTCGTTGACTACTAGTTACAATTAACTCATAGCAATTATGTTAGTATGCCGGGTCCTGGCGCTTTAATGATGTCAACGTTTTAAGTCGCTTACCGTATCGTTGGTAGATCTTGTAGACCCGCTTTTTATAAATAATTGCAAGTGACTACAGTGCATATGCAGAAAACAAATCACAACTTCGAACGGTTTAAACACTCGAGACACGAGTCAACACCCTTGTTTTGAATCCAAGTTAATCCTTTCAATTAACAATAAAACCATGTAAGATAAACAACATAAAAGACCCACCTAATTTTTCATTGGACTGAACATTAAACATCGTTTTAATCTAATTACTTTCATTCCATCTTACTTCTAGGCGATGGGACTTAGAGTTATGCTGAACGGTGAACAAGATAAATGTTTGTGTGGTTTTTATCGACATACAGACACTTGTTTGATGAACATAATGTACACGAACTGATCGGTCATTTTACTCACTTAATCTTCTATCAATAGTCAATCAATTAATTGCACAAACCCATTAAACGATAACGAAAGAATTAATATGTCGTATGAACAATTCTTAGTATTGCATATTGTTTACCAATGACATCTAGTTATTTATATCATAGAGGTATCTACACATACACATACACACGCAAAAAAGAAATACATGGAAGCTCTTTGGCATTTTATACATATTAAAGCAACAATGTGCAAGAATAAATCAGTCCATCATCCTCACTCATTTGAATTGAAACTATTGTGATATCAAGTCGTAAAGGCCAAATGTCCCGTTTTGATATCTTAGCAACATGTTAGTACTTATCGCATTTGAATGACAAGCATGTCCAATAGAACACCACCCGACAACTGTATGAAAAAGTTTGTTGTCCCACTGAAAATACTTAACTCCACTCCCATGTAACAGTGCGCCATGGGTATTCTTTGCACTGATATAGTTTTGTAACTGTAAGAAACACAAATGAAACTTCAGATGAAGATTATGGGAAGCCGCACGGTTACAAACTACGGAACAGTATATTTCACACATGACAATCATCCACACATTTACATAATGTTAGCAAAAAAACATCCGGACTCGTATACGCAACCATCACACATTACCATTGATATGGCCAAAACTGCGTTCCATGTGGGCTTTTTCTCAAACTTCCCTATACATGTTCCTGTTTAGTACCTCTTTTAAAATCAGCCTAAATCAAAGGTGAAATTCTTCTTTAAGATGCTCAGGAAGCAAAATGGGAAATTGTCTTTCTCCAAGGCACCTGTGATAACTATTATATAACTGATTTCCAAGTATGTCGAAAAAGGTTAAACGATTGCATTCAATTTCATAACGAAGAGAAAATTAGAAATAATGCATTATGATATGCCATTTTTGTGTCTGTTGAATACAAGTGGTTTTGCAGATCACTGTGGTGAGAAAAATTGTCGACATGTCCGTAGTAGGGTGAATAGGATAATTTGTGACCAATCCTGATAGTTTCACTAAATAATATCCACGCATTTTCATTTTATTACGTATCAGATTCAGTCATATATACTTGGTCAATCCAAGGATGTTTCACCAATGGAAATCCAGCTGCCTTTTAATGAATGCAGATTCATTGTCCTCTCTTTCTAGTCACAAAGAACGCTTGACAAAGATTTTCTCTTTGATCCTCCATGTTCGAAGCCGCCGTTTCTCTGGATGATTTTTGCCTGAATTTGACGTATAAACAAACTCGGATGCGCAGAAGAATTTGGGGAAATATCCTCACCCCACATGCTTGCGCAGTTGTGACATGCAATACCTACGATGCTACGTGTTACAATATAGCAAAAAAGGCTGTAAACGTGATATCAATTTGCAGTTTAAAAGTCTCAATTTCACAACGTTCCGTATCATACCTGCTTAAAAAAATCCATGAAACGTTATTTTCAGATATTTTCCTTTGAGACAAGAAACATGAAAAACGTGCTCAAGCAAGTATTTCCTTCCCAAAAAGTATCAAGTTTCTTATTCGCTTGTCCTTATTAATTACATAACAAGCATTAAGCCTAAAGTGACAAAATTAAAAGTTCAGCAGCGAAAGACGAAATTTATGCATGTATAAGAATGCGTATGACCTACTTTAAAATTCAGGTGAACGTGACGCAATCGCGTATGCATCATATTATTGAGAGCAGTGGCGGGAGATAAATACTCCACCATCTACCTGACATCCATCCACAACATACTTTAAAAGAAAAACTCATAGTTTCATATGTTTCCAAAAATAATCCTCGCAGTCCAATATTTGGTGTTCTCTTTTAAATACTATAGTTCATATTGTGGCTCCGTTCAAACCTTGTGACTCCGTGCATAGTCTAGATTTAAAAAAAATACAATGACAATAAGATTAAATACAAATGATCAAGTCACTTGACGTACCCCTCGTGGCTGACCGTGATCTATCGTTATGTTCATCCTTCCTGTCCGGTTCATTTCCTTGGCAGCAGAATCCAGGCGCTTATTTGGTCCACATCTTCTGATCCTGTGAGAAAACTGAATAATTTCAACCTCAAAAATAAAAGAGAAGTGAATCATTATAGTAGCGTTGGGGTACACTACATAATATTTTGAATCTTGTAACATTGCTTTTGAGAATAAATTGTATAACAAGCCTGAATAATTGTAAAGAAATTTGGGTCAAAAAGAGAATAAAGATATTAATCATTTATTAGTATTTTTTTTTATTTATTTGTTTATTTATTTATTTATTTATTTATTTATTTATTTATTTATTTATTCAAGTCTTCTTTAAAAGTAGGGTAGGCAACCTCAGTTTAAAAAACGGCTTTACAGGTGCGCCCTGTATATACAAACAAAACATTTACAGGTGGTTAATCATAGAAATAAAAACACTACATTTCCACTATGTTTGCCCAATAAAACATACATTATGTTCCACAAAAGTAAGTACATTGCAGTGAGGTAGACATACAAGTATTAATAAATTTTAGATTTAATCGAGATTAACACACTTTGACTAACTGTGCGCAATATCTTTTGTTTTGTAAACCTGTCCAATACTCGACAAAATATATAGCGCCATCTCTTGACACTATGTTCAATGTGACTGACTTTACCCTTACTGTGCCAGACGTGTAGTAATGCACACACACCCAATAGATTTATCTGGCATACAAAGGGTTCATAATCAAGAGGATTCTGAGGACGAGAAAACCAATCAACCGCATTCGACCATAATGAGAAGAAACGAGCATTAAATGGCCTACACAATGTCAGATCCAGAGAAGAATCATTATTCTACGTATTTACCAGAATCTTCATATTGTTTAATATCTTAGCAAAATGCATTAAGAAATAGTCCTATTACTTTCATTATAGGTACTGGGATCATAAATGTCTAATTTGGTTTCCTTCTTCGGGATGGGGGAATTTTGAGGATTTTAATTTTTAGGGGGGGGGGGTGGGGTGTAGTTTACGAAGTAAAGAAGAGATAATTGCTGATTGTTCTTAGCCTAGTCATCTATTAAACAGAAGAGTATATGGGAGTAGTGATGCTTAGTATAAGCGTAACAAAGGGCCTGCTGGCATACATGTAGGCCCAATAAAGAGTGTGTTAACTATCACCTATCAATTACAATTTCGATTTGTTTTCAAAGTGTACAAAACTGGAAAATTATAAATGTTTGTGGCGGATCAAAAAAGAAAGCATCCAGTCTAGTGGAAAGGTACCCATGTTCATTATGATCACCGATAACAACAGTACCTATTGATATAATGTTAAGACTCCTGCATCAAACATACATGTAAAAATAAACATACTTTGCCGGTGGAAAAGGCCAATCGACCGTTTTCGTAATGTGTGCACAAACCTTTAATTTTGCTGACGGCCGCAACTTCGGGCAAACAAATGCTGCCTGTCGTCTGCCCCGAACGCATGCGAATACACAATACATGGGTTGTGGGTACAGTGCACTGGATTCACTTTTCTCTTTGAACCAATTGAGATCTCGTTGTGGACAATATATCTGTAACATTTACACAGTTGGCATATAAACAGTAAGTAAGATTATCAGGAGCTTAGTTTATCAGGGGAAAGTTTTTTTAGAAGGAAATACGGCAATAATCGGCGATGATCGGGGTGAAGCACTGGTGGTGCCATAGGACATGCACGGGACATATATCAGTTTGATGAACGCATACCCCCTTTAAAAAACAATATAACGTCGTGCAACTACAACTTCATACAGCATACCTTATTATGAATAAACGGTGTAAGTTGTAGGTAAATATGTGGAACTATTCCTTCATACACGTTTGCACTTATTTTTTAAAAGATTTTTTTGCATCTTCACATAGCGTCAGCTCAACGCTATGGAACGGACCGGCAAGGTCCAGGTCCGACGCTAGGTGACGCGCTGAGTGCTTTCGCTAGCTGCAACAGCCGGCCCTTCGAATACCAGGTTGTAGAAACACCGTTAGAGTTAGGGTAAGAGTAAGGCTAAAGAAAGAAGTACTGGTTAGGGTTAGGAACTAAGCTAATTGTGATCAAGATAATTGTGTCCCCTTTTATGTTAGAGACAGTCTATTCATTACGTTCCTTTGTAGAACATATTAGTTTGTTTATGGTAACAGTTGAAGTTACAGGAGGGTACAGGAGGAAGTACTGGTTATGGTAAGATACTAAGCTAATTGTGATCATGATAATGCATTCATTGTCTATTCATTGCGTCCTTTCGTGGAACATATTAGTTTGGTTATGGTAACAGTTTAAGGTACGGTTAGAACAAGAGCTAGTGTTTGGGTTAGAGTTAGGGTAAGAGTAAGGGTACAGGAGGAAGTACTGGTTAGGGTTAGATACTAAACTAATTGTCATCAAGATAGGGTAAGAATGAATATACAAAAGCAAGTACTGGTTAGGGTTAGGCACTGTATTAATTGTGATCATAATAATGTGCCCTCACTTGAAAAAGATAAATCACATTCTATTCATTGCGTGCCTTCTAAGAACACGTTACTTGGTTTATGGAAAAAGTTAAAGTTAGGGTAAGGGTTAGAGTTAGGGTAAGGTACGGACTAGGATAAAGAAGTAGAGTTAGATACAAAGCTAATTGTAATCATGATAATGCGTCCTCTTTTCTGTTAGAAACAGTATCTTAATGCGTCCCTTCGTAGAACATATTACTGTAGTTAGTTTATGGTAGCAATTGAAGGTAAGGTTAAGACAAGAGCTAGAGTTTGGGTTAGAGTTAGGGTAAGAATAAGGGTAAAGGAGGAAGTACTGGTTAGGGTTAGATACTAAGCTAATTGTGATCGTGATAA